>CM039135.1:46300156-46509126 GCA_022036555.1 Microstegium vimineum
GGTTTGCTCCCATCGCCGTGTGTCTTGAGAAGTCATCGGCAGAGTAAAGCCCTGCCCTTTTTTCCGTCATCGCAACTGATCCATTAAGACTTCCTCGGATGACTGCTTGGATCGGTTGATGCGGTAATCGGCAACTTTGGGAACTCCTTTTCCCAGGGCTTCCCCGTATACACCTGGGTTGCTCATGGTCCAATTTTTCCGTGAATGTAATGGGGCTTCACCGCGGACGACTTAAATTTTGCCCCCGATCCTTTGTACCAGGCTCTGATGCTAGTAAAAGGAATCAAAATTAGCTGGTCCAATCCCTTCCGGGGCGTTGTAAGTGCCTTTGCCGTTGTTACAATGAATGTCGTCGGCAAGTTTTTATCCGATGGTTAAGTCAACACCAGGCTCCCATGGCGGAAAAACACATTGCCTCCAAATTTTTTGGCTTCATATCGTCTAACTAAGTCCTGGTCACCTTTGAAAATTTTCTGAAACGAATAGGGCATTATGTTGATCAAAGCACTGATCTCTGTTTTGGCATCGGCTGACCATCCACCTTCCCTTAACAAACAGACCTTAAAGTGTTCCCTTTCCTCTTCGGAGGTTTTTAAAAAGATAGCCGTCTGGGTTTTCCGCAAAAATTGGCCTTATGGTTTTGTTTTATCATCGCTGAGGGCGCCTGAACCATCGGCACATGAAACCCTGTTTTTTTTTCCCCCCGATGGGCCCCTGCTTACGTTCGGCCCCCATTGTTCTCTCCCGAGGGTTTTCTGCACTGTCTAGGTTGTCGCGGCCGCTGGGTTGAATCCTCCTTTCTGGGTCTTAGTAAAACCCTTAGGGCACCTGGGGAGCTTGGTTTTTCCGGGGTTGGTGCTGTTTCACCGCTTTCTCGGCATTCTTCCGTGTTGGGATCTTGGGAATTTTTCATCGGGCCTTCTGGTTTGGGGGAAACTCCTATCCCCTAGTTGAACCCCTTTTCCGCCGATCGGGGCCTGAGCTTCCCCCCCGTCGGTCTTTGCCCGTCTGTTTCTCTGAGGGCCCTGGTGTACCTGGGTCCCTGATCATCCAAAACAAGGTCGTTACGGGGCCGACGGTTGTGTAGTACCTTGCATTTGGACAGTTATCGGAGTGGGCGCTTGACCCCTTTTCCCGCAATAAAAAAAGAAGGGGGGCACCTCCAGTGGTTTGTGTCAAAGCCATTCCCGATGCTCCTCTTCTCCTGCTTTACGTCCTTCACGTGTTTCCCCGTTTTTTTCCCCTTTGGGTTTTTTTGTGCTATCAACCAAAAAGGGGCCCCCTGTCGGCCTGTTCCTTCATCGGAACCCCTTTTCCCTTTTCTTCTTCATCGGCAAACCTTTTGCTTCGTGCTCAGGCATTGGAAAATCAGGGTCTCCGATGAGTTCCTTTGGCAGCTTCGATGTAGCATTGGTCTTTTCACTGATTTACTTTTTTTTGGGAAGGGTGCTGATTATCTCAGGGTTTCGGAATTTGGTTTTCAAACTTGTAGTCCAGTTCGATCTTCGCTGAAAACCTTGCCTGAATTTTCAAGTTTTGGGTATGTGTGAGGTCGCATTAGCCATTGCAGTCCCAAAATCCTTTGACTTTTCGGGATGGATCACTTGATTGGCGCTAACTTGATTCGCCCCCCCTACGAATTTTGGCAAATCCTATCGGCCGGGTGATGAAAAGGTGAACCTCTCAGTTTTTTTTGGGGGCCCGAACGGACAAGAAACGGTTTTTCCCCTTCCCCCCATTCGGCCCGCATGGACACTCGTTTTTTCATCCGTTGGAAATTTTCTTCTTTTCCCCCGACGTAGGTCCCTTTTTTCCCCAAAGTTTCCCCGGGGCTCAAGGTTTTAAATTTTTTTGGGATCGGCAATCTTTCCACCGGTGCTTAGGCTCAAAAAATCCTGGGGCGTTTTTCCCCTTGTTATGGGGAAAAGTCCCCTTGGAAGGCCAAAATTTTCCCCTAGTTGCCGATTTTTCAAGCCCAGCTGTAGTTGTTCTTTCCCCCTCGCCCCCTTTTGCACAAGGGGTTTCTCTACCGATAATTTTTTTTTGCGTTGCCTTTTTTTGCCCGGGGTTGGTTTTAAGCTTTTCCCCTCATGTATGTCAGCAAAGGGGTACTTGAAAATTTGCCTCTCCCGATGGCCCCATGTAATTTAATTTTTTGATTGGGCAACGATTTGAACCTTTTGAATGCCGATCCAGAAAATTTTTGATGGAACAATCTCCCCTTTAATTTTCCCCTCTCCCCGGGGGTTTCCGAACGGGGGTAATGAAGGGGGGTTTTTTGTGCCCCATTTTTGGGCGTGCGCCCCTTGGCCCCGGGGAAAAAAAGGGGAAAATGGGCCCCCTTTTGTCCCCATTTGGGGGGAATTTTAAAAACATACCAGGCGGGGTACGGGCCTTTTTTTGGGTTTTGTTGCCTTTGGGGGGTTTTTTCCCCAATTGCTCTTTCGGGTTTTGGCAAATTTTTTCCGACCCCAGAAAGGGATCTTGCTTTTCGACTCTTTGGTGTTTTTTCGACTGGTGGAGGCTGACGGGGCTTTTTGGGGAAAATGTGTGTGGGCGCGGGCGCAGCCCAGTCATCTGCCCACTAGGGATGGGGTTAAAAATTTCCCAGGGTTTGTTTGGCTTTCTTGGCGGAGTTGGCGGAAACTTTCCTTTCATCGGTTGCGGTTTTCGAGGGGCCCCCTTTGGGGAAGTTGGGCCCATAATTTTAAATCAGCGGAAGGGGTTTTGGGCCCTTTCGGGGTTTGCTGACCAAAAACTTTCGGCTTTTTAAAATTTTAGGCAATTGATAAAAAAGTTTTCCCCCGGGGTTCCCCCTCCAGTTAAAATTTTTCCCCCTAAAGTTGGGGCTGCCGGGGTTTTTTTTTTTTTGTTTGCAGGGGCCCGGGAAAAGGTTGCGTGGTGGCATTAGAGGTATTTGGGGGGTTTTGGAGGTCTTGGGTTTTGGCCCTTTTGGTGGGGGTAGGAGCAGGGGGGGTGTTGTGCTTCTATGCCCCTTCGGTTGTGATTTTTTTTCCCCTTTTCCCTTTTGTTTCCCCCCCAAGCAAAACCTTTCCCTGCCCCCTTTTTAAAACCAGCATAAGTTTGGGGAAAAATTTTCCCCCCGGTTGCGGGGGTGGCAAAAAGTTGCCGCCCCCCGGCCGGATCTAATTTAAAAACCCCCCCCGGATCGGCAAAAATTTTCCTGTTCGGCAAGGGGGCAATTTTTTCCGGTTTAGCGACTTGGGGGGGAAAAAACTAAATTTCATCCCCAAATGGGAAAAATGGGAAAACCCTTCATCGGCAGCGGGGGGGGAACCCTTCCGGAAACCCCGGCAAGGGTTTTTTTTGGGGCAATCTTTTTTCGCAAATTCACCGTTTTGTGGCGGTCATCATTTTCCAATCGGAAAAATTGGTCTTTCGAAGCCCTTTCCCGGGGGGGCATTATGTTTTCCGGGTTTCCGAGGGGGGAAGGGGGCCCCCCTCCCCGTAAGCCAACCCCATTTGCCTTTTTAAAAAAGGTTTTGGGGTTTTTTGGTTTTGGGGAACTTGGTTGGTTTGTTTGGTTTTAGATCGCTTTAAAACCTGGGGAATTTTGGCTTTTTTTCATTTTTTTTTCCTTTTTTTTTTTGGCTTTTTTAGGATTTTTTGTTTTGGGGAATTTTATTTATTTTATTCCCCTATCTTTCCCCTATTTGCGCGGCCCTGGCATGGGGGCCCAGTGGCATTTTTAAAATGGGAAAATTGGGGGGTTAGGGGAGTTTGGATTGAGGCAAAGCCTAAAAAAGGGGTCGTCCAGTGGTTTGGGAAAAGGCCTCTTTGGGGTTGGGGGTTGTTTATTGTGTAAGGTTGCAGTTTGGGGGGGGGTGGTTTGATTTTTGGGGAAAGTGTTTTAGCGGGGGGGCAATTGTCAGGGGTTTTGTTTTTCCTGTCAGTGGGCAGTGGTTTTCTCTGTTGGGGTTCAGTTTGGGCCCCCTTGGTTTCACGTGATAAGTCAGGGTTTTTTGGGTTTTTGGGGGATAACCCCCTCCTCCGCCCCCTTCGGGGGCCCCAAGGGGGGGAAAAAAAAGGTGGTCAAAAACCCTAAGAAGGGGGGGGGGGGGAAAGGGAAAGTTAAAGGCCCCGGCAGGCCCCCGAGGCAGTGGAAATGTTTTTTGGCCGCGCACAGGAGGGGTTTTCGCCGGGGGCTGGGGTTTCTTTTTAAAAACTCCACCGGGGTTTCCCCTTCACCCGCTCAGTAGAGGCCCCTTTCCCAAAAAGGTGCCGGCTCGCCATTTTTGGGGAAAAAAATTTCCTTTTTGGCACCAGTCCCTTGGGCGTTTTACCCCTTTCCCAGGGAAAACTAAGGGGAAAATTTCGACCCCCAAGCTCCCTCCTACTTCAGGTAGTCTGCCCCTTTTTTTGACTTGGGGAACCCCCGCGGCAAGTGAAGAAGTTCGGTTTGTTCGCTAGAGAAGTGGTGCCCTGATAAAGGGGGCCCTAGAGCTTTCCCCCAAGGGGATGGCCAAAAATCTTTTGGAGGCTTCTACAGGGCCCAAAACAGGGGCAGGTTTTTTTTTGGGGCCCCCTCGGGCCCCTTTTGAGTTTTTTTTGGGGGGGGGGGTTTACCCCTTACATTGAGTTTTTTCCAGGATTGCAGTTTTTTTTTGGGGGACGTTGGGGGGAAAACTTTGGGGGTTTTGGGGTCAGGGAAGTTTATGCTTCGTAGGGATTGCCCCGGGATCACCTTTTTCTCCAGTAATTTCAGAGGGGGAGCGACAACGGTTTAAAATTAAAACACGCTCGAGGGGTTTATTGTTAAAAGGGACGCCGATCAGCTCAGTTTAACTGGGGAAGGGTTGGAGGGTCTTCACAATCATTTAAAGCTGAGGGTGGCTGCTTTTTTGTCTTTTTTTGGGAGGTTTTTTCCTTCTTGGGGCCACCCTTCAACCCCCGGTTCCGTGCCCCCGGCTGAGCTTTAAACCTACTTTCGCCTTTTTAAACCGGGGGTTCTAAAGCGTTTTTTTTGCCCGCCCCGGGGTACTTTTTGGCTTGACAAAATTGCAGTATTCCCCTTCCATGCCCTTGTTCAGGGGAACACCTTTTTTTTTATAGAAAGACTTTTTTGTCCCCGAGATTGAGGATGTGATTTAAAATGTGAGGGGGGTAGGCGTAGTTTCCCTTTGCTCACGGGGATAGGCCCCATCTTTTCTTTCTTGAAAGAGAGGCCCAAAACCGGACTCCGTGCTCTGCTCGCTTTCGTCCGAGACTTTGTTTCCCCCTTAAAAAGGCTGTTCTTTTGCCCGGTTTTTTGGGAAAAGGGGGGGGGTTTGCTTCAGCTTGTGAAGCAGGGTTCTGCCCAAGCAGCCCCGGAGATGTTGGGGTAAAAAAAGGGCAATGTCACTGAGGCGTTGACAGCAGGAGCTTTTTGGGGTTTAAACACTGGGGCAGCTGCTACCCTTTTAGGAAAATACTTGGGGCAGCTAAAAATGCGGGGGTACCGCCAAAAATTTTCCCCCGGGTGCCCCCACAGACCCCAGGCGGGGGGTGGGGGCTTTTGGTATGTTTTCCCTAAGAAAACTTTTATTCTGAAAGTTCTGGATGGGTTTCAGGAACACCCCGGGTTTTTTTGTGAGGGTTTTCACCCGTTTTTGGGGAGAAAACAGGTTGAGTTTAAAAGTTTTTTTTTGGGCGGGCCCCCTTTTTGGGTTTTCGCGCCAGTTTCTTAGATTTTAGGCTTGATCCCCGTTTTTCGCCCCCAAATCTCATTTTGATCCTGAAGCAGCGGCCCCTTTTTGGGGCCAAAATTTTTTGAATTTTGGAAATTTGGGTTTCTCCCCTTTTGGGGTTTCCGGGTCCACCCCCGTTTTGGTTTATGAGTCGACCCAGTTCACAGTCGGGGCCCCTCGGGGCTTTTCCAGAAATTTGGCCCCTCTTGGGCCCCTTAGAAAATAGTGGCCCCATGTGGCCAAAAATAGTGTTGTGGTCCGTCGTCACACCCACCCAAGCCCCCCCAAAATACGGGGGAATTCGGGGTGCCGGTTTTCCCCACCCCGTTCCAGCCCCGAAGGAAAACAGGTTAAAAAGGGGGGGGGGGACCCTTTTCGGCCCGATATCCCCCAATTAAAACCCCCCCATTTCCCCCGGTTTCAGCCGATGTCTTTTTGGAAAAGGGGTGCACTCCCAAAAATTCTTTCCGTTTTCGTTTTCAAAATTCACCGGGAAGGGGTCCCCATTTGGAAAAGCATTTTGCAAAAGATTTTGAGGTGGGGTTTTTTCCCGCAGCGGGAAACAACCCTCTTTTGTTGTCTCGTTTTGAGGAAATTTTGGACCTCGGGAACCCGATTTCCTACTCCCTAGGGTTTTTTGTGAAGTGGCCCCCCCGTTGTCCCCAACAAATCCATCCGAAGGGAGCCCCACCAGTTCCGAGACCCGGGGCGAGTCGGTGCCAAAGGAAAAAACGGCCCTCGCAAACCACGGGTCCTTTAGAGACGTGGTAAAATCCTTATCCTACTCCTGCTCCAGCTTAAATTTTAAAATATACAGCGCAGAGGTAGCCGGCACGTAAGCTCCTATTCCCGCCCGTAATTCCGTGCTGACACTCAGGGGGGGGACCCTTCGGATGATGTAAAAGATTCGATAAATTTCGCCCCCTTGATCGTGCCGAATTTCCAATTTCCGCCAACCCCAGCGCTTTGATTTGGGTGTTTTTAAAAGAAAAGGGGGGGGAGAGGGGAGTGGTTTTTGGGATGGCAGTTAAAAGGGGGAAAAGGCTGTAGGACTCGTTTTTGTTGTAAAATTTTCCCCCTATCGAACTGCCCCCAATTTTCCCCTTTCTTTTTGCATTTGTGGATATGTGGTGTGTTGTTTTAAAAGGACTTGGGGGTTTTTTTGAAAATTGTGTGTGAACCTATTATCTTTTTCTTGTCACTTGGTTTTTTTTTAAGCTTCCGCGAAATTCTCGGATCTTTTGGTTTTTGCTTTCCTTTTAAATTTTCTTTTAAATTTAGAAAAATTTCATATTTTTGTGCTTGTCTTGGCTTGAATGGTTTAGGATTTCATTTTTTTTCTTTTTTTTAACCTTGTCTATCTCTTGTAAGGGGTCTTTTTTTTTAAAAAAATTTTTCCCCTTTTATTCTTTACTCGAGTTTTTTTTGGTCAAAAATTTCACCAAAAAAGGGGGAGTTTAAAAGAATCTTTGGCCTTTTTGTTTTTGGGGGTTTTTTAACCGACAAACATTTTTTTTGGCAACTATTTTTTCCTTTTTGTGTGTTTTGGGGAAAAGGGGTTTTTAGAGAAAGCGAAGTCTTTGGGGTTTTTGGTCTTAGTGTGTTTTTAAAAGGGGCCTTAATGGTTTTTATTGCCCCCGATGGAAATCATTTGGTTTTGAAGGTTTTTAATTTTAAAGGGGGGAAGATACCCCTAGGGCTTAGCCCCAAAGGGTTTTGGTGGAAGGGCATAAGTATAAACTAGGGTTTTGTTTTTCCTTTGCCTTCCCCATAAAGGGGGGGGGATGGGTTAGTAGCTTGCCCCCCGGGGGAATTTTTGGGGGGTGTAGGGGTATGACACTTGTACAACTAGTCCTAGATCCCCCCGTTTTTGCCTTTATGATTTGGTTTTGGAGCAAAACCTTTAGAAAAGACTTAGTGAAAGAGTTAAAACAGGGGGGGAAAGAGGTTTTGGCCAGTATGCCCAGGAGGCGTGGACCAAGGAGAGTGGCCGAGGTCCCTGCTTAGGCAAGTTTTAGAGACAAGAGCCCGGGGCCCGGCCCCAAAAGGGGCAGGGGGCCTTTGACGGGGGTCCCGGGGGTCCCTCCAAAAAGGAAAAAACCAGCCTAAGAAAGGGTCCCGGTTTTGTCCGCGGTTTGGGGCTTTCCCCTTTTTTCCCCCTTTCTTCTTGTCAGAAAAAAGGTTTTGGGTCATTTTAGCCCCCCGGTTTTTGGCCCCCCTGCGTGGAAAAAGGGGGAAAAGGACCAAGGCGAAGTGGTAGGGGGGTGCATTGTCAACTGGCCCCTTTGGGGTCCATTTAAAAACCCCCGGCTCCAACCGGGGGGGGCGGCCAGGGGTCCGGACCTTTTTGAGTGGTCCGCGGTTGACTGCTTTCCAGCAAGATTTTAAAAGGTAAAGGGGGTCCGGCCGGGGTTTTCCCTTTTTTCCGGTGGGTGACCTCCGGACTAGTGGTTTTTTCGCGGGGGAAAATGGGAAAAATTTTAAGGGGAAAAGGTTGTTTCAAAAGGGGGTTTCTTTTTTAGTTGCCTTTAAAATTTTTAGAGCTTCTTGGTCTTTTTTTCCCCGGGTTTAAAAACCTTTGAGAGGTTTTGTGGCCCCAATTTTCCTTTTGTGAGGGGGGGATTTGAGGGATTCATTTTTTTTCTTCCCCCTTGATTTTTGGGGGGGGGGTTTTGGGGTGCCCCTTTTCCATTTTTCTAGCTTGAGTTGGTCAAGTGAACCCCTTGGTTCTTGTTACTTTGGGTTTTGTTACGCAGCACCGGGGAGGGTTTTGGGGGGTTGTTCGGAGGAATTTGGGACCCCCGGAAAAAGATTGGGGGTTGGCTCTTTCCAAGCTTTTTTTGATGGTTTTTTTTTGGGGGATTCCCCGAGCCGGAAAGTGGCGAAATTTGGCCCCCGGTAGGGGGGCCTTTTTCCCTTTTTGGGGGGGTTTTAAGGGGGGCTATACCTTGCGAGGGGTTGCCCAAAACGGGAAAATGGGGGGGGGTGGGGGAACTTCAAAAACCGGGGGGGAAAAACACCCCCTGGTCAAGTTTTTTTTTTTTCCCCCTTTTTAGCTTTTACTTACTTGCATTATTTCCCCGCCGGTTTTTTCTATTCTTCTAGTTTTTTTTTGGTTGTTTTTAAAATTCCTTGGTTGCTTTGGGGCTTTCTAGTTAGGATACACTTTGGGGGGTTTGCCTAAGGGGGGTTGGCAAATTTTGGTTTTTTTTTGCTTTAAAATTTTTAAAAAAAACCCCACTTTTCACGCCCCCCCTCTTGGGATCGGGGATTTTTCCCCCTTTGATGCACCATAAACCCCTGAGAATTTAAAAACCCCCAGGGATAGCCAAACACAAAACTTTTTTGGATTCTTTTTTCCCCTTTGCCCCCTTTGGGGAAAATAAAAATTTCTTGAAAGATCGGCAAGATGTTTTTAAAAGGGCCCCCGGCCCCTTAAAAACCCCATAGGGGTCGTTATATTTTTAAAACCAAGGGGCCCCTTTTGTTTTTGGGGAAAAATTTTAAAATTCTTCGCTCTTTGATAAGTACCCCCGGGCATTCTTCAACCCCCAAAAGTCTTTTCGATCCACTCAAAAAATCGATTTTCCCCGGGCCCCTGAAAGGGGTTTTGGATATTTCTTCTTCAGCCAGGTTTATTTGTTTTTTTTCCCAGTTTTCTTCCTTTAAAATTGAAATCTTTCCCCAAAGAAAAAACCCATATTTGATCGGAAAGGTTTGGTTTTGCCATTTTTTGGGTTTTGCTTTTTGGGTTTCCTGAAATCAAAAAACACAAATTTCCCCATTCTTTTTTTTATTGGGAAACCAATTTAGAAATTTTTTGGGGAATCCCCGGTTTTTGCCAAAAAAATTTTCCGGGTTTTGTTTTTCTTGTTTACAGTTTTTTTTTGGGTAGTTAATTAGGGTTAAAAGGCGCGCGGGTTTCCCCCAATTTGGTTGAAACCCAAAATTTAAAATGGGAAAACCGTTGTTAAAAAAATCGTCGGTTAGAGGGGGACCTCTGGTTAATCCCAAGCAAAAAAAATTTTTTTATTTCCCCTTTAAAATCAAAATTTTTTGCTTCTTGGGAAAATTCTAACTTAAAAATAAAAAAATTTGGCCCCTAGGTTTTTTCCTCCCCAAAATTGTTTTTTTTGAATTTTTTCCGGCAAAAAGGTAAAACCCCTTTTTTTTTTCCAAAAAGGAAAATTTTTTTTCAAAAACCCCTATTCTTCAAACCGCTGCGGGATCGGGGAATTTGGGTTTTAATGGGCCCCCCTTGAGGAATTCTGTTACCCCCCTTCCCCACGGGATACTTGGGGGTCTCCCCCATAGGTCCCCCGATTTGGGGGATCCCCCAAATTAAAAGGGGGAATTTAAACCCGAAAACTTCAAATTATGTCCCAAAACCCTTTTTGGCCAAAGGGTTTTTGGTGCACGTAGAAAAGGGATGCATGCGCAATTGGGGGTGAACCCCCCCTTCCCCCAAAGGGGGAAAATTGTGGGCCCCCCTTCCCCGCTGGATTAAAAAAAAAAAAAATTTTTGTGGGCAAAGTTTTATGTTTTTGCAATTCGAACAAAGGGGTTTTTAAAAAGCTGGTGACACATTCCTTTTTAATTTTCTTTAGTTCTTCCCCGTTTTAAAACTAATTTTTGGTCCCTTTTTTCCCAAGCTTTGAACTTAAAAAAAGGGGAATTTATATTAACGACGCTAAAAAGGGGGCCCAAACATTTTTTTTTGGGTTTTGTCACCGTTTTTGGCCCTTGACAAACAAAGCTCTGGGGATGCGGGCCTTTAAATCATGGCCCCGGGTTTTTCAATTTTGCGCTGAAAAGGGGTTTCTAGCACTAGCTGAGCCATTTCAGCCCCCTTCTTTTGGTTTTAGTAGTTGCCATAAATTCCCGGGGTTTAAACATAAAACTATTTGGGGACTTTTCCAAAAAGATCCTCTCCTGGTGTTTTGGGCCTCAACTATCAAAGGAAAATATTTGGACAAAAAAAAACCAAAATTGGAAAAAATTGGTTTTCTTTTTGTTTTAAAAAATAATGGGGCCCCTTCCCCTTTTTACTAAGTACCAAAAATAAAGTGAGGGGAAAGGTAATTTTTAAAACATCAAAAATTTTTTCAAATACAAGTTCCTAAATAATTGCACTCCCTACCAAAAAGGGGGCGATTGACTTGGGCGATAAAGGTCTTCATGGTTCCTGGGGCCTGGGGAAAAATCCCAATTAAAAAACCCCTGTGAAATAGCTCACCCAGTACTCCGTTTTTAAACTGTTGTGGTCGTCGTTTTTCAATCTTTGCTTCAGTCTTAGGGTTTTTGTTTGGGGTTGTTGGTTGGCCGTGGCCCCGGGGTGGCCTCGTCGGCCATGTGCCCCGGGCAGGGAGCTGGGGAAAGCAGCTAGCCCCGGGTTGTCGTTCCCCTGGGGGGGTTTTTGATCGACATGTGGTTTTGTTATAGGGTTTTTTTTTCCCCCCTTTTTTTTTCATGGTTGGTGTAGATCAGTTTTCTTGGGGGTTTCCGCAAAATGGCGTGGTAGGGGTTTTTGGCTTGATCAGCAGGGTTGTTGTGTAGTAGTTTGGGGGGTTTTCGGCCCGGGGTGGTGGTTTTCATTGCGCCGGCGTAAAAGGGGGGCCCCCCCTTGTGGCGCGATGACTCCGCAGTTGACGCCATTTGAAAACGGGGGTTTTGCATTCCAATTTCCTTTTGGGTGGCGACTTTAACCCCACCCCCGGATTCGCCCCCTTTTCTCTTCACGTTTCGGCCAATGGAGGGGAGGCGTGTGTATGGCTAAAGGCAGGGAGGGCTAGCTAGTTGTGATGCCCTCTCCTGGATATGAAACTCCCCAGAGGATTGCTAGATGGCTTAAGCCACTAAAAACTATGGCGGGCGTCTAAATCGGCTTTGGCGCAGTGTGCCACTCGGGCATGTGTCAGGAGTCTCCTCCGGTTTTGGTTACTTCCTTCGGCTCGTTGGTAGTCATCCGTTCCGCACCGGGAAAGGGGTTACTGTGGCGCAGTCGTCGCGTCGTGCTTCACCGGGGCACATCTTCTGGCGTCATTGTTCTGATCGGTGTGTGGAGCGTCGGCCATATATCCAGTGCTGGCTCCTTGCACGACGGGTTCCTTCGATCTCTGGCTGGCCGGCTTTGGTGCTCGTACGACGATAAGAAGCTTGTTGTGATCCTCTGGTCGTCGATGCCGAATTGTCATTAGCCTCCTTGCATCTGGACTTGAAGAAGCAGCTAGCGGCGCCGCACTCTAAATGCACCTCCAAGAAAAGAAGCCGGCGGCGGGCCTTGCTTGCTTCTCCTATCTGTTAGATGCAAAAATTGTCATTGGTGAACGGGCACTACTTTGGGCCGGTTTAGGGACGGACATGCACACCATTGCCAATCGTCATAGATGTCGGTGGTGGCTCGACGTTAGTAACTCGTCCACCGGTGTCAGGGCATCGCCTCCGGCGTCGGAGCATCCGGGCGGCTTAGTGTGGTCATTCGGTGACGAGGCGCCTTCTCCGGCTTGGCACAGTCGTCCGGCGACGAGGGCGTCTTCCTCCGGCTTGGCATAGACGTCCGGCGACGAGGACGTCTCCTCCGGCTTGGCGCATGTATCTGGCATCGAGGGGTCTCCTCCGGTTGGACAGGCGTCCGGCGTCGAGGACGTCTCCTCCGGCTTGGCGCGGTATCCGGCTTCAAGGGCGTCTCGTCTAGCTCGGTAATGTCCTCCGGCATCGAAGATATCTCCTCTGCCGTCACGGCTCGAAGTGAGGGGCGGTGGGGGTTGTCGGCTCGACGTGCTTCTTCTCTGCGACTGCGGGTGCGGCAGTTATGCCTCAGCTTCGTGAACGCAATAGCGCCTTGGCGGCGACGTCGGATCCGTGCGTTCTCCTATGTTCGTGACACCCTGCTCGTGGATGATCTTGCACAGCACCGGCGTGGTGGCTTGGCGCAACCGGGGCAGCGTAGCTGCGCTCCGTCCGTGCGGCCCTGACTTGATCCGATCTCCTTTCCTGACAGTTGGCGCCGCACTCGCAGCGGCAAGTCACCTCGTGCAGATGCAGATGCAAGTCACCTCGTGCGGCGACAAGTTGGCCGCCAAGTCAGTGTATAGTCGTTGTACCACCGCCGTCGTGTGGATGCTTCTGGCTTCGGCTTGGTTCGCATCTTCTTGGCGTGTCAGAAAGCTCAAATCCTCAGTACCTTCTCGCATACATCATCAATCAGTCGGCATGCTCCTGCCGCTGCACCACGACGACGGTGGATGCCTCTTCCCGGCGCTCCATGGTGGTGGCTGCCTGGGGCGTGTACGTCTGCCTCCTGCAGAGGGGCGGCGTGCGCGATCTGTTCCGGCCCCTTGCACGTGGAGTCCAGGCTCCTTTATTAAGCCTGAGAGCTAGCACGTAAACGCGTACGTGGATTACGGCCGGCTAAACCAGAGGCCCGAAATCTCCTCCCCTCGTGCGGAGTCCTGGAGTTTGTTGGCATGCGAGATACCCGGAGTTTGTTGCTATCCTGTGCACAAGTGAAATCAACAAACGTACTTATCCATTCAAGAAGATATCTTTTTACGTGATAAACCCTCTAAAAGAATTCGTCCCGCGTACAGATGGTTTCTCGTTGGCAGTGTTATAAAACTTATTGTCGGCGGTTTCGGATATTTCCCTATCCGTCTCTCATGATCAATATAGTAGATGAAAATAATACAACAAGTATATACCCAAGATAGGGAGACTATTATTTTATTCCTCTTGATATTGGTTGAATCAACATAAATCTCTCCGTATATATAGTCATGTCCAGTGCCTATAATTTGGTTAAGAGCACACATACAAAACAGACTAGACTAGGATTCTTCATTTTCCTTTCCTTTTTTAGGATAGAGTCATGTGTTTTTACAACACTTCCCTTGGGCGATTACCACGATATACACATGCCTCGTTAAAAACTTCATCCGAAAACCCAGTGGGGGAAAACGGTTTCTTGGAGATAAGAGTACATCACATTTCGTTAATTGTATTGCACATGTTGTTCATTAAAAACCTTACGTGAAAAACTTTCAAGTAAAAATTCACATAGAGAAAAAGGTAACAAACATTTAACCTTGAGATATGTATTCTTCAGATCTTCTATTCTTCATGAATAAATATTTATCTTCATAATCTATGCATAAACTTCAATGTTTTAGCAAATATGATCTACTTGATCCTTGTAATTATAGTGGTTTTAATTACCTTCTAGGTAGATAAAATTACTCCCCCTCATAAAGCCATCATTGAACTACATTTTTCAAACAACACTTTTCATAAATATGTGCTTAGTAATGGTATGCGGTACCATAATAGTATATCTTTCAAAGGTTGGCTCCAATTCTTCTATGAATTATAATATGGGTATAAATAAGAGCAATATGCTTCATACATAATGGCCACTTATTAGTTGTGCAAAACAAATAAGTTTTTATACTTCAGGTAAATCCTTTCAAAGGATTGTAGGAGTAAATAAGTTACAATATTTACTATCTTATAGATATTGCATCAAACTTATACTAGAGTTTGAATATTATAAATCTTTCTTAGTGGATTTGCAAATTATATATTCTATAAATCTTCGAAATTTGATTGTATATGTAGTCTTGTATTTGGCATTGAGGGGATAATTCAATTGTCAAAGTCACCATTATTCTTATACCTTCTATGGTATATTTAGAGGATATTAATAATTCATTGCTAGCTTTTCATATATACATTTTCTGAGTGTTTGTATAACATCTTCATGATGTTTATCATTACTCATTTGGTTTCTCTCGGGTCTATATTCATTTCAAGGATTAATGGTGTTTATTCCAGAATCGACTGGTAAATCCTTCATGGATTAATTTCTTTAAGGATATTCTGATATTCAGTGAATAACATGTCACTTCTATGAGATATATTCTCTTACTACATGAAATATTATTATATCACATACAATGAGATAGTGATATTCAATACTAAGTCATTCGATGACTATTCCTTCTAGGACATGCTCTTCTTGAGACTTTAATATTCATTCAGGAATATATTATACCTTAGACTTCTTAATACTTAGTATGAGATTTTTATATGTTGCGATTTATATATTCTTCAAGAATTATATGGATCTTCATAATCCACTTATTAACTGCATATTCAAATTCATTCATTTCATTTGCCAGAGATATAGCAGAACATTATTTCTTTCTTAGTTGGAGATTCAAACCTCAATTGATTTCTTCATTGACCCGATATAATCGCTACAAGCAACTTTGCCATGGACTTTGTTTTCCGGATCCAGATTCTCATAAGAGAATGCAATTATAGAGGTAACGTTGTCGACAACTATTATTTTCTCCTAATATTCTCATAATGTGAGATTATTCTATCTCTTTGTTATTTTCCAAAACAAGAGATGATTTGTTGTTCTGCATATCCAACACTAATGATGCGCGCGCTTATAAGTATGTTGGATTTTATCTTCGTGATGATCCTCTTCAAGAGGTTCTTAACCTTCTTCACGAGGTGTTCTCTTCATGAGAATGGAGGAGTTTATTCTTATTTTATTTAACAATTATACACTAAACTAGAACCCACAGGCGTCCCCGTAGATTTTAGCTTTATAGTATAGTATACAACATTTAGTTTACTACTAGTAAACACAACTTCAGGTTTATAACTTCAAGCTACTCCTCTTATTTTTCAAAATATCTGGCATTATGCTCCGCTTCATGCTTCACAAGAGCATTAATCAAACTATTGTTTGATTTAGTGTGTGATATTATTCCTGCTTTAAGCATTGAAGAATATTTTCTTTAGATCATTTTCCTTCTGTGGAAATAATATTTGGCATTCAAATAGGTTTTCTCTCCCCCTAATGCCAATATTAGATATTTAATAGCATACTTCAAAAGATATCCCCTATCATGGGCTTAAAATAATTCAAATTCACATATCTCCAACTACAGGTGGAGCCCATTCATGTATGCTATGATAAATTTTTCTGGGCAATATTCACCCACATATTTAAACATGGGGGTTATTAAATAAATGCAATTGTTTATAGCCTAAAAATAATCCAAATACTCATACATAAAAATGGATAATATACTTCAAATGTATAAAATACGCAACATTCAAATATACATGGAATTTCTTCTAGAATTTTCTAATTGCCATTAATGCATTTTCGTCATAAATTCCAAATCAGCATAAGTATGTTATCTACCATTTTAATTCCACAATTATTCATCCTATCAAATGGATTAGTGTCCATTGAGCTAATTTCATATTAACTCTCCCCTGATCTCTGTCTGCTTGACCTATCAATCATATTGCTTATGCATGCAATGCATTAGAAAACAACATATTCATTACTTCAATAAAAATTATTTTGGCATAACATGCTAGATAGTCAATTTAATTGCAAGAAAAATTAGTAGCTACAAGCTATAAACATAGCTTCCATGCTAATATATATGTAGAGAGGGGAGATAGTTGTAACTCAACGGGAGCAAAATATAGTGATACACATTCATGTGTAATGTGGAATCTTGGTATTCAATCCAACAAAATAGATAATAACAAATGCAAAGGTACAAGCTTCACTTAAAGATAGATTTAGGAAAGTTATGCCTATTAAATATATATTACCCACATTTTCTTATGCCTTTACCTAAAAATTCCTCCCCCTTTTCATGCCATAATTACTTTAAGTAGAAACATGCTTCATGCATCATACTTCTAGTACTCAATGATTGTGGCATGAAATTCATTTATTCATTGTACATAACAATATATTTTGGGTAGGACATAAACTTCTGTTTTTAATATATTAAAATAGTCCAATTATTCATGTGCTTTTAGGAAATTCAGCTTCTCTTCTACCTACATGGTAGTAGTGCACAAAGAACTATAACATTCATGGTTAATTAAGGATTCTTTGTGGATAAAATTCATGCAAAAATATTTAAATAGGCAAAATTAGGCAATTATTTATATGTAAAACATATAAAAACTAATTTATTCCATGCAAAATTAACATATATTACTTCAAGTAAGAATTGCATCTAAGAATATTAAATGTATTAGTCTTCAAGCTAATAAAGTAACCATTAACTCTTCCATGAGTTTACATAATCCACTTAATTCAACTGGAATTAAAACTTAATACACCACCGTTACTACTAATACTTAGAGATAATATAAGTTTAAATACAATACAAGTATGTTAGCACATGATTTAAATTCTTCTTCAAGAAATCTTAAAAATTCTTATTCATTCTTATATGACTTAGCTTCAATGGTTGACATTTAGCAGCTTCATGCATGCTTTATTTTAAAGTAGTGATATGTAATCACAATCCTTCTAGGAGTGCAATATATGCAAGTCATATATCCTGGTTTATTGAGTTGTCGAAAAATTCTAACTCAACTTCTATTTGAGTAATTTCTGATGATAAATTCAAATACTTCATGTATTACATTGCTTTTTGATATTCTATACTCAAGAGACATTTCTTCGAGAATATATATTGCTAAAATTTTATTTATCATCTTGTCTTCTAGACATTCAATACAAAGCTTCAAGCTATTATTTATAAAGTAGCATTACACCACAAACTATAAGCATACAAGCTTGAAAATTAGACTTTCATTGGAATATGATATTCTATAATCATAATTTGAGAATTTTCTCATGCAGTGAGTCATACAATATATTTGTTATTTCTCTCGGCCATATACTCATTCTAGAAAATAATCAGGAAATATATATATCATGAATTCACTACACTTCAACGGTAGCAAAATATCCTACATGGATTTAATAATGACCATAACAAATATTTCTACCATTCGGAGTAATTTCAGGATATTTCTTCTTTCTTTCAAGCATGCATATATTAACATAAATTAAATCATGTGCATATAAGTTTACTACATGTAAACAAGTGGTAAGGTGCAAAAAGGTAGTGGATGGTTATATAAAAAAAATTAGAAGCATCCTAGCATTTTTCAAGGTCTATATCATGGTATATGCTAATTTTTAGAATTAATACTAACCATTTATTTTATCCCAAAAATTCATTATGCTAGGAAAAATAAATATGAGCCTCTCAAAGGTGATAAGTCTAAGGTCTGCAGGATTCAGAGAGCTCATATATCTTATACCATATTTTTACATAATCATTGAAAATTTTATTCTTGCAAACATATGGTATAAAATGTATAATGAAATTCCATTAGCATAACAACAACTAAATTACATATTTAATGTTGTATATACAACTCTTATATATGCTGTATATAAGAAATACAATAAATATGTATAAACATATGATATCTAGGTTAATATTTCAGAAGACTCCTGTTAAAACTGAAAAATTCCAAACAGACGACATTGGCTTACACGCTGCAAGGTGTTGTGACATTCTGGTCATAGATAGCAGGGCATGCAGACCACTAGCTACGGTGACATGCAAGATGTAGATGAGCCTGAGTGGTTTCCGTGTGCAATATGTCTGATGGGCCAAGGTTATGCAATATTCTTCGTGACTGATATGTAGGCGTGCGAGCCGGCAGCAGCGTCGACCTCATGGGACATGATGCTTTGGCAACTTCGAGTCAGCCATATATGCTGTAAGCAATGGTCATGATCTATGTAGTCCATAGAAAGCGTGTTGGCCGTAAAGCTACATAGATCAAAGACGACATACAGCCACGAGGAGCAGATTGATATGCAAGTCACGCGCACGGACAGAGCCGGCTAGCAGCATGCAAGCTGCTTTGTGAGGCATGGTGACACATTTGGTGAACCGGTCTATGCTGTGTAGGCCGTGGACTCGGTTACCGAGTTCTGCGCATGCAGGCGCATTAGCAACTGGCTAGCCGTATGCAAGTATGACTGCTTGCCGATTGATTCAATAAGACTGTACGCAACAGTTAATAGTTCGGCCAATGCGGTGGCCAACTAATTAATAAGTTACTGGTGTTTGCTTTACATGCCTCAACAGTAAGCAATTTGAAAGTGATCATGCATCTCATCAGTACTTAGCCTTGGTATTTGTCTTTTTTTTTATTAACCGTAGATACAACTACATACGTGCATGCAGGCACCATGGCCAGTGTAAAGATGTCACGTGCTAGTGACCAACAAAGAGTCTGCAATATTTTTTTTTAATTCAACTTAGTGCAACTCTCATACGTATATGCAAATTACTGTATACAACTCATGCCTAGTTCCTTCAGGGATCATCTTCGTTGCTGCTTAATGCAAATATTGTATGGCACGCAAGCCTACATACGCGTGCGTATATTCGAGCACGTACTAGGCATATATATCTGATTATTGTATCTACTACTTGCAAAGTAAATAGTAAAAAGAATATCTGCCGCAATAAACGCAATCTTCAAGATGCGGTACTTCCATACCTGATATAGGATGTCAAAATTTGATCCACCTCATATACCGCGTAGGGCAGTGGTTAGTAGATACATACCCCGTAGGGCGTTTGACATTGTTGTAGATCAGTCTGTTTATTGACGACGATGCACGTCGATGCAATACATATTTGTTACAGGTAGAGGTAGCAGATTCGTTCCGCTAACAACGTCAAGGATGTCGACGTCGTCGAAGTAGTCGCGCGGCGGGACGTCGGCGTCGACGTCGAAGATCGGCGGCAACTTCAGCGGCGATGTCGACGTAGAGCTTATAGTGCTGATAACGTGTTATAAAACTTATTGTTGGCGGTTCGGATCTTTCCCTATCTGTCTCTCATGATCAACATAGTAGATGAAAATAGTAGAACAAGTAGACACAAGATAGGAAGACTATTATTTATTCCTTTTGATATTGGTTGATTACAACATAGATCTCTCACGTATATATAGTCCTGCCAGTGCCTATGATTTAGTAAAAGCTCACATACAAACAGACTAGGATTATGATTATTTCTTTTCTTTTCTTTTCTTTATAAAATAGAGTCAATGTGTTTTACAACAGGCTGAGCCGAAGCTTCACCGGACCGGACTGGTTACAGAACCAGATCGTACTATGTACACACAGCTTCGCCTATACGTCGATAATACGTACCGGCCTCTAGTACACCGACGCCATTATATTTATATTGTTACGGCTGCCTGGTAGGCTTTGTTAATTTTTCTTCACGTACACTGCGCACGGCCAACGTGCACATATATTTATTTCGTTCACGCGTTGAGAGATTAGCACACACAGGATCAAAACCTGTATAGCTGCACTTGCTAGCTTGTTTCATTTGCACGGCATGAAGACGTGCTTATGTGCATGCACATAGAACATGTCTCTCCAATGCATATACGTGACACAAATACATGTCTCGTATGTATTTTTCTTTTTTATATGCTCGACAGTATATGTACAAATCATCGATTTTAAATTGACAAAAATCCATCAAACATGGAGGTTCTCCCTTCGAAGAGCTATGACACAGATCATTCTAGCGTTCACGCTAGATTCTCCTTCTTTAAATCTTTATCAGGTCTTTGGACATCATTGAGAAAGCTTAGTTTTCCAAACAGGTTGGTACTGTTTCTCACTGTGTTGGCTTGTGTTACCACTTATGTTTGGATTTTTAGAGAATATCTCTTCATCGGGCACCCTTGCATTAGCCCTCTCTTCGATCTCCTCTTGACGGATACGCTTGTCAAGCCTGTCATGTACACTGAGTTTGCCCCCCAACCGATCATGTACTGGTTCTTTTCCTTTGATCGGCCTAGCGTAGCTTGATCCCTGACCTTCAAAGCGAGACTTCTTCTCTGACCGATCAGTAGGATAGTACCCGTTGCATTCAGGACAATTATCGGCAGTGGGCAGCTTGATGCCTTCTTCCCAACAATGGACGAAGAAGGGGCATTTCCAATGATCTTTATGCTGATACCACTTTTGACGTCTCTCTTCTTCCTGCTGTCGATGTTGCTCTTCTTGCGAACGCTCATATTCCTGTCGTGGCCTCCTGTGCGTGATTACAACGCCATATGACGCACGTCTTTGAGGCCTCCTGGAGCTGCTACCGTCATCGGCATTTCTTTTATCTTCTCTTTCATCGGCAAGCTTCTTTTCCTTTACATCTTGCATAACTATTTGATGTTCGGGGTCCACCGATGAATTTTTCTTGGCTACTTCCGACATCAGCACTTTGACTTTCCTATTGGTTTCCACCATATTATTTAGAAACGGATGCTGATAAATTTTCATCGGCCTCTGAGCTCTAGAATTTTCAAATTTGATTCGCCCAGATTCGATTTCTGACTGCAACTGTTGTCTAAAAAGTTTGCAATCATTGGTACTGTGTGAGGTTGCATCATGCCACTTACAGTACCTCATCCTTCTAAGCTCTTCAGTCGATGGAATTACTTGATTAGGCGCCAGCTTAATCCGCCCTTCTTGAAGCAACAAATCAAATATCCTATCGGCTTTAGCAGTATCGAAAGCAAATCTTTCAGCCTCCTTCTGACCAAACGAAAAGGATATCGCCTTCTTATCCTTCACTCATTCAGCAACGCCGACATCTGTCCCTTCATCTGATTCAGACTCTTCTTCCTGTTCGATGGACACCTTCTTGTTCCAAGTCTTTCTAGGTTCGAAGGCTTTGATTTCCTGATCGACAACTCTCTGTACGAGATGGCTCAGACTCTCGAACTCTTGAGATGCGTACTTGTCCCTAATGTGTGGCAGCAATCCCTGAAAGGCTAGATCTATCAATTGTCGATCATCCAGCACTAAGCTGTAGCATTTATTCTTTACATCCCGAAGCCTCTAGACGAAGTTTTCTACCGATTCGTCATTTCGTTGTTTAAGCTTGACCAAATCGGTAATCCTCTTCTCATGAACGCCAGAGAAGAAGTATTGGTGGAACTGCTTCTCTAGATCAGCCCAAGTAATCAGAGAATTTGGAGGAAGTGAGATGAACCACGTAAACGCCGATCCAGACAAGGACGACGAGAACAATCTCACCCTTAGCTCATCTCTGCTAATTGCCTCTCCACATTGGATAATGAAGCGGTTGATGTGCTCCATCGTCGATGTATCATCTTGGCCCAAAAACTTTGTGAAATCTGGCACCTTGTACCGATTTGGGAGAGGAATCAGGTCGTAGGCCTGAGGGTACGGCGTTCGATAAGAGTACGTATTAACCTTAGGCTTGATACCGAACTACTCTTTCATCACTTCGGCTATTTTATCGACCCAGTATACATCCTAATCCTGTCGATGGATCGGCTGAATATTAACTGGCTGGGCCGACTGATTCATTCCTTCTGGCCTTTGCGGCAGATAAATTGATCCAATTGGTATAGGCGCAGCACCACTGAGAGATCTCGAGTGTTTTGGATAATTGATGAAACCTAAGGTACTAACCTAGCTCTAAGTGTTTGAGTAGGTCTAGTACACTCATTGAAGATGATGACAAGTGATGGAGCAAACAAAGGTGGTGGAGACCTAAAAGCTCACACTTGAAGAAGAAGAGAAGTGAAAAGATCCTAAGCAATTCAAGGCAAAGGTATATGCTAGGGCTTTTCTTTTGGTGGTCAAGACACCAAGTGGGTGTGTTCACTTTTAGGATAGACAACCGTACTATTAAGAGGGGAAATTCAATAGTGATTGCGGTTTGTCAAGTGCCACTAGGTGTTATCTATAGTGCATGTGCATTTCGGACCTAGTGACATACACCATGCTAATTGTCAAGTAAAACATGCCAAGAAGTGTTCACTAAAGAGGTATCTTAGTGCTTGGCAACTTAGAGCAAAGGTGGAAGAATCAGAGAAGAGAAAAGGGCATCGGACGCTACAGCTGAGGGCGTCAGACGCTGTCCGACGCGTCAGACGCTGAGGACTTTGACTCAGCGCATCCGTCAGCCTCAGATAAGCAGCAGAAGAATTCCAGAAGGCGTCGGATGTTGAGGCGCAGCGTCCGTCGCAAAACGAGTGGAGCGTCCGTCGGGCTTCCAGTAGGCTCTGCAAGCGAGTTAAGCGAAGACTTGCGTCGGACGCTAGAAGATCAGTGCGTCGAACGCTGGCACGGAGCGTCCGTCACCCACACATCAGCCCAACGGCTAGTTCTGACAATGCGTCGGACGATGGCGACGGAGCATCCGTCGCCCCCGTTTCGAGCGTCCGTCGCCAACTTAACAGGGCAACGGTTTGAAGACTTTGAGGGAGTCTATAAATATTTGGTGGCCGGCTCTAGGGTTTCTCTCTCGCACATTTGAACATCTTGAGACTCCTTTGAGCTGAGAAAACTCCCTCCTACTCATATCCATGCTTGGTTAGTGAAAACCCAATAGAGATTGAGTGATCCAAGTGCATCTCGCATATAGCCTGCATCTAGTGGCACTTGGGAGGCGTTCTCGCTGCAGATTTCTTGTTGCTCTTGGTGATTGCCATCACCTAGACGGTTTGGAGCAGCGGTGGTATATTGAGAAGCTTGGTGATTGTGTTTCGTCGACTACAAGTTGATTGTGAGGGGTTCTTGTGCCTTCCCTGCGGGAGATCGCAAAGGTAACTCTAGTGGATTGCTCGTGGCGTTTCAATAGCCTCATCTTGTGTTGGTTGTGCGGCACCCGGTGACGGATTTGGCGTGTGAGGCCGATTAGCGCGTGAACCTCCAAGTGAGTGTCTTGCCACAATGGGGATTAGCTAGTTGGCAAACTAGTGAACCTCGGAAGAAAATCAAGTGTCAACCATTGTCTCTTAGGATTGATTGATTTCATTGGTATTCACTTGATTGGTTCATCCCCTACTACTCTACGGCGGTATAATCACCTTTCCCATCTTTGCATTACCTTATTCATATTTGTCCTAGTATATTAGGTTGTGCCTTGGGGGCTACTAGAATTGAGTAGGAATTGTGTGATCCTAGAGCTTATTAGGATAGAAATTATGGTTAGGTGGCTTTGCATCCCCTAGTAGGCTAGTGCAAGTCTAGCTTCGCCTCTTAGTTATCTAACTTGTTGAGTTTGTTTTTAGTTTTCAAATTAGGCTATTCACCCCCCTCTAGCCATCACTTAGGACCTTTCAACCACCTTGCAGAATATTAGGCACCGGTTGATTCGCCGATGTATAACCTTGGACGCTCACTGGGGCATATTGTGGCATGATATTCATCGGTCGATACACCGATGTTTCATTCTGAGAGCTTGCTGGGTAATGGTACTGTTGTGCTCCCGCTACTTGGTATCCAGGTTGTACCACCTGTTGTTGAACTGGACTGGCCCATACAGGATTATAAGTCATCGGCATGTGACTTGCCGATAATTGATAACTACTCGGCTCTTGCTGCTCCTGTACTTTGGAATAATCAACAAATTGACCTCCTTGGTGCACTGACGTCCCAGCTTGAGGATTTGCCATCATCATGGGACGATTCATCACTGCCAAATCTTGTTGCATCTGCCCGTAAGGCACTTTAGGTATTGCCATCTGAAGATCTCCTGACGGCAACTGTGCATTTGGAGAAGACGTAGCGTAATGCACTATCGGACTCATCGGTTGTGCCGATATCATCGACTCCATAGAGGCTTTTCCCGATGCACTATTACCTTGGATCAGTTTAGCATCGGCAGATGAATCCGGAGGCATGCCGTATCCCCACCAGCTAGCGGGAGTTGGCTGACTCTGGACTATATGTCCTGACATTGCCGATGCCACCGGATCGGTGTTCAACCGAACGGCGCTTGCAGGGCTTGATCTCGGTGGTGTAGCTTCATCGATAGAAGGATTCACATGTTGGAACGCTGGAGCCGCCGATGAAGTCGTGGCAGATGCTGATGCAGGTTGATGATACGCTGGACCAACATACCTAGGTGGTTGTTCTTCTTTGAAAGATTGCATGACAGCATTGTATACAGTATTGGACAACACATTGAAATGGCTAATGAGCGCCTGACTTAACGCAAAATTAACCATATCTTGCAACTTACCAGGATTGGCATCGAAAGTGACCTGCTGAGGCAACGGCGGATCTTGCTTCTGGACTGCGTTGCCGCTCCTGTTTAGGCTGAAGGATTTCAGGTATAGCTGCTTGTACTCCTCCATAGCCTGCTCCATAGCTTGCTTCTGATCATCTTTCAGATCTGCTTCGGAGACTTCAATGATGTTTCTTGGATCAACGTCAGTAGAACCACCCATGATCTTGATCAAGAGATGTATCTAGGGTCCCACCGGGTGTGCCAAAAGAGGTGTTGACACAAAAAGCGTCGGATCTGCGAACACCTCGGGCTTATACCCGAACTCGATATCCAAAGGTGTGCCAGTCAATTTGACCAGTTAATCGACAAGGACGATAACTAGAACAAGATTGAACGAGACGACAGCGATACGCCTGGACGTCAAAGCTCAACTTGATCAAAACGCGGAACTTGCAAAGGCGACGGAGGTCGTGTAGATGCAGCCCGTCGAGACGTCGTAAGAACTCGTAGATAAACTAGAACTAATGCGAAAAAAGTAGATTGCTGGAAAAGTAGATAAAAGTAATAGATTTGTATTTCATTGATTGATTTTTTTCTATACCGCCCCTTAGTACATATTTATACTCCGGTAAAAGGAGTTATACATGGACACGACTCATACCTAAACAAAACTTTTACTTTTAAGGAAATAAAACGACTCGTGCAAGAGTCGGACTCAAACTAAAACAATAATACTAGCATAAAATCGCTAGTTTCCTTATCCGTTTTTCCTTACGATGAAACTTTTCATCGGCAGACTCTTTCAATCCGCAATCTCCTTCTATTGCCATCGGCAACTTCTTGCTGACATCAGCCACACCAACCTGTATCCATCGGCAATATTCCTGATCGGCAATGTTCTCCTGTTTCCATCGACAACACCCTTCTGATCAGCCAATACCTTCTTTTGTTTCCTCAATCTCCTGTTTTCATCGGCAATCCGATTGGTGGGATTATGATGCCGATAAGGAAAAGCAACCATTTTTCTACCGATCGGTGTAACTACCCTTCTACCGATCAGTGTATCCGGTTCATATTGACATGTACAAAAAACGGTGTCAACAGGTGGTATTTAAAGTGTTTTACATCGTGGGGATGAAATGCATGATCGACCTCACATAACTGGGATGATACACGGTTGTACCTCACGTCACATAAGAGCTCATGTAACTGGGATGATATACGGTTGTACCTCACATCACATAAGAGCGTCTATAAGAGTTACTAAAACACTCTTCTAATCTTTTGATTTTTGGCAATATTGAAAAAACACTTGTCCAACGGTTCCTAATATTGCCTCCCATTTTTTTTACCTAAAAAAATAGAGGTGTTTGCACGTAAAGATATGCGCCGACGTCTAGTGTATCCATCGCGGCTCTCCTGGCCTTGTTCCAACGGTTCCCTAGACCCTAGGCCTTGTCCTCCTCTTTCCCCCAAGCGTGCAAGTGGTCGGCCGTCTAGACGGTGATGATGCCCACGACAATGGTGGCGAGGTTGGGTGTGACTGTGACTATCTGCTGATGCGGGGCTTCTTTGTTGTATGCACGATGGCCAGATGGTGTGCTATATATTTGGGTGTCGGAGCTCCGTGGTGGGGTCATCTCCGCGGACATGATAGCAGTCGGAGAGCAGCGTGGAGGTGTAGCACGACTGGGGCCGTGGACATGGTGCCGCCGTCAACAAGCACGACTGGGGCCGTGGCCCAGCCGAGCTGCGCCGCCGCGCAGGGGAGAGAGAGAGGAGAGAGCACAGTGGAGCCAATGACGGAGGTGACAATGGGCAGCAGCGGATACATCTTTGTACTAGTTTGTATGCAGGAAGTCGGTTTTCTTGAGAAAAAAAGATTAAGTTAATTGCGAAAATGCCATTGAATGATATTTTAGGTATTATTTTTTAGATACTGTTGGAGACGATCTTATCTATTTCTCTTAATTCTTTTTTGAAGTTAGAAAACACCATAATTTTAGGAATAAAATATTAAAAACTCTTGGAGATGCTCTAACTACCAAGATATACGGTTGTAGTCACAACCAAACTAGGTCAGTTATCGATCGTGCATCTTTCCCTTCTCAAATGACGAACACATACACGAACCCATGTATTGGCTGAGCCTTCGTTTGGACTTAACTGATCCACAATGTCACAAGCAAATTGTCTTTGTCTTAGCACGACATTGGCTGACCGACGAATACTGGACTTTAACGAGAAGCTGATTGCAAGCCCATGAGGAGACTGATTACAGGCAGAAGAGTTGGCCCATAGTGAGAGACAGCGTAGAAGCCACCAGTTCAAAATGTTTCTTAATATTTCTTTTAATTTTTAATATAATACTTGAGATTCTTTCCTATTTCATAATTTCATTTTACATTTCCATAAAAAATCATTTTACACCTTTGGGAACGTACTACACTTGCACAGTCTCTTGAATTTTTGGCACATTACGATTCAACCTGAAATGACATCTCCCAAATCCCAAGCGGGTTCAGCTACCTTCTCTGCATCCAGAATATAGCTAAACGTAGAAGGTACAACACGGTAAATAAATCGGAAGACCTACCCCAGCCTTCTCTGGTGAACTACACCTTAGAGACCTCATCTGAACTCTCAGTCCTCACTGCATTGCTACGATAGACCTCAGTACTCCACCGAAACCGTCCACAAGTACAGTTTTTGCTCGGGAATGCCAAGCTCAAAGGTGAGCAGACCACATGCATCATCATAGGAGAAACCGACCGCCTTCGAATCGACAACAACATTCTTCGGCTTGGTCGAGGAATAAGCTCCGACAGTGCCCGAGCCCCGTATTTTGAGCTCAACGACGTCCGACTCCTCACCGAATCTCAGCTCCCTCACCGCGCCACCGGAGTTGAACATGCCGACCAGACCAATGGGCGCGAAGGAGGTGCCTTTTGGCAGGTGTTTCAGAGGGACCACGGTGAACACCTCGTACTCGCGTGATCTCAGAGTCACAGGCAGACAGGCGTTCTTCGGCAGGTACACCACCTCCCCTGAAACGTACACAGATGATGCTTGTCAGTTCTCACTGATCTGACAGGTTAGTGGTTCTTAAGATGAAACAGAAAAGAGTCTGTCCTTGACAATGATTCATACCTCCGACGTGCGAATACACGATCACGTCGCCGTTCCAGCTGTGATGAGCAACCTTTGCAAGGTAGGCCACATCATGTGCCCGGATGACACCGGTCACCGTTCCGGGCTGCTCGTCGTGGATGAGATTCTTCTTCCCTATCTGGCACCAACCAGCCCCTTGGCAATTGAAGGCGCCAATGACACCGGAGTGTTCGTTCAGGTTCCATATCTTGAGAATGCTGTATAAAAAGCATCAAGTGGTTTCAGTGTGGTGTCAGCAGTCAATTTTTAGTAAACACAGTAGGAACAGATAGAGCTACAAGTCCACTGCTAGTTAACCTTTTGCCGTCCCTTGTGGGATCAGAGAAGAGACAATCTCTAGTTGGTCTCCCAGGGA
The DNA here is from genome assembly GCA_022036555.1 of Microstegium vimineum. Taxonomy (NCBI): domain Eukaryota; kingdom Viridiplantae; phylum Streptophyta; class Magnoliopsida; order Poales; family Poaceae; genus Microstegium; species Microstegium vimineum. The sequence continues at coordinate 46,328,308 of CM039135.1, forward strand.
GTTTGGCGCGCAGGATCGATCCGTCAGCAAGCACAAGCTTCTTCAGGAGATTGAAGTCATGGTTTCCAGGCTTGTCGCTGCAGAATAAACATCTAAAGTTAGTACATGTAATTCAATGCAGTGCAATGTAAATCACTCAATGTTGCTTCCCTGACTTTTGTTTTTATTTACCTGACATATATGGCACAACCACCAACCGCTCGAGCTGCAGCATGGTATTCAGCCATCGGATGAACACTCTGGAAACAAAAGGCATGTGAGCAGTCAGCGTATACAAGAGTGACTCATATCACAAAGCGAGCAGGAAAAGGATTTTTTTTTATGTCAGAAAAAGGAATTAGGGAATAGGGATGAGATGCTCACATGGAACATGTCCCAATCTGGCTGCATGAATTCACCAAGAAAGACAGTGTTATACGCGACAGATGCAATGTGTATGGTATGTGAAGCAGGGTCTCTCGGCCAGAAATCATCAGAAGCTCTAATCACCGCGCTCCTTTTTGAAGTGTATAAGTTGTCAGTGTTATGGCTCATGCATGATATGATGCCATTGTCAGGGAAGTTCCTAGCGACGGAAGCCTCTAGAGCCTGCTGGTATTTTCTAGCCAGCTGTACCCTTCCCCCATGGCCAGCACCCAGCGTCTCAAGGATGTTCTGCACGTCTACCTTCACCCCGTCGATCCCAGCAGATGCAAGGTACGAGTGGAGCTCATTGTAAAAACTGAATACTTTCTCAGGGTTCACAAGGCCCATTCCATTGGTCGTTATGCTGTCCAAAGCATCACAGGGCTCGTTTTTCTGAACCCCAGGTGATGACACAGGGTGCTGCATCTTTGATTCGTAGTGCTCCATTCCAGCTACACCTGGCCTGACTCCACCCCAGTATCCGGTAATAGCATGCCATACATACACATACCTGAGTTGTTTTGACACAACATGTCAGAGAGATGAGTTTCAAAAAAAATTCATTTGTAAATTGTAATAAATGAATAAGAACATTTTATCCAATATAATGGTGTCATACTTAAGCTCATGTTTCCCTTTGATTTCATTGACAATGTGTGCTAGGCCCTTTGCCGGATCGTCTTCCCTGTGACCCTCCCTGCCATTTTTCTGAAACTTGTGGTTCTCCTTAATGTGAGTCAACCTGTTTGCAAAGCTGGCAGATATAATAGGGAAAGTTCAGAATCTGAACTGATTCTCTAGATTTTGTACAGAAATCAAGTATGACCGGCAAAGTGTAGTATGATTAGTCTGCTTACTTGGCTGAGTTATCAGATAAGCAAGCAATTCCCACAGGATCCATAGCGACCGATTGCCATCCATCGTCAATTATTACAAACCTAGGAGAAACCCCACCTTTCTCAAAGCTGAAAAAACAGAAACCAAGATGCATAGATATATTGGTATTTAATAAGGATGCTGAAATTATGGTAGGTATTGATATCTTAGAAAATCCTTGAGTTGTTATATAGTACGTACCTCTGTAATCCTTCCTTCACTCCCTGTGCAGTGACATTGGTGTAGAATGCATCCCATGTGCACCAACCAAACCAGTTCAGCATGTCTGGCATCTGCAGCAAGTTGAAAGTTTCAGAACTCTGTCTCTGTATAACAAGAAAGCAACCCAAATCTAAGATACCATTTCCCCAAGCAACATCTAACTACCTTTTTCTTCTCCCTGTGAGAAAACGTCTGCAAGTGCCTCTCAACGACTCTGCAGCAAGTTGATTGGTTTTGTTTCGTGAGCGAGGGAAATTGTAGTCAGAAAATCGAATTGGGAAGCTTGAAAGAAAAGGAAACGGAACATTGAACATGCAGCATAATAATTGGACTAAAATAAGAGGACATTGTAAGGAAGAGAAGGCATTGACTTACTGTACTGAATTTGTGATGACCTCGAACGGATCTGATCCGGCACCAACAAAGACCAGATGGGAGCCTTCGAAGGATTCCACATCTGGATCGCCTGAATCATGACAGAAACGAACACTATTAATTATATGTACCCCATCACACAACTGTATTTATTTACACTAAGTCAAAGAAGAGATGATTATATACTGTCTGTTACTACCCCACTTACCACTCTCTAAGCAAATCTCCAGCTCATCATCAGCGTTCCCCTGAAGAACAGCACGGAATGAGCCCTCCAGCATGGGGAGGAAGACAGTGTACACGACAGGCTGCTCGCCGGTGCCATCGCTGGATCCATCGGTGCCTTCGACGATCAGGAACTGCGTCTCGAAGGGGATTTCGTGGCCTGATGAGCCCATCCTCTGAGTCATCCACCACATCTTGAACCGGAACGTGCACATGAACCGCTGGTCCCTGCAGCAGCAGCAGGGCAGAGCAGAATACTGTGGATTTAGAATTCTTTCCAACGCCATTACTTTACATTAACTAGTAGTATTCGAACTTTTTATTTTGATTTAGCCACACAGACAAGGGGTCATTTCTCCCCTTAGTTTTTTTTTGTTTTTTGATAAGACAAAACATCTGAAGAATCCTTTCAGCAAGAACAAAACTAACATAACAGTTTTAGCCCTGACAGTGATAGGAACATGCCGAATTTACTTCACGCCTGGCATCCATCAACTACGAGTCATCTACTGGAAAACTACCTACTGCTACCTCACCTTTTATATATGATATAATAAAACTGATTATTATAATGCATAGCTCAGCGCGCACTATGACAGGACTAGTGTCAGAAATTACCATTGGAAGTGAATCTGAATCGTCCCAACCCAAAAGGCAGAGGCCGAAACCGAAAACAACCAAACAAACAAACAGACAGAGCTGCGCGCGTACCGGAGCTTCCCGACGGGGAAGACGCTGCGGCTGCCGGCGGGTGCGGACCGGACGCCGAGGAACGCGCCGTTGGTGAGGCCACCGCCGGCGGCCGGCGTGACGAGCACGTTGGGGCTCACCTCCCGCAGAACCTTTGCCCCCAGCGCCAGGAGGCTGCCGTCCTGGACGGTGATCCCGGCGCCCACCGTCATCTTCCTTCGATTCGAATCCGCGTCCGGTGGCAAGTTGGCGACGAGCTCTGTGGCTATGGCTGTTGGGCGTTGGCTCTTGGCACGGGCACGGCTTTGGCTCGGCCGCGCTCCTCTCCCTGCTTATATATAGCGCTCGGACTCGGAGTCGGAGGCGGGGGAGGTTTTGCAATTGGCCCCCTCGGTTGCTCTTCTGTGCATGTGTGAACGCTTAAACTTGTGGTGGCATAGTACTGCGTTATTTAGTTAAATTATTACGGAGTAAAATGGTAAATTGTTAGAGTTCTTTTTCTACAAAGAAACTAGTTAGGGAGTTCTTACTGTAACTTTTTATAAATAAAAAATAATTTTTTGATGTGATGTAGTGGGAAGAGCGTAGCATGAGTGAGCTATAGGCTTATTAATTAGTTGTAGGAGAATTCAAACTCTTTGTGGATTGATGTAATGTAATCAAATCAATTGTTGAGTTAATTAATACAATCAATTTGGCTTGCTTAGACTGGTAATGGTTAGTCTTTAATTTGTTATAGGCCAAGCGAGGTGAGGCAAGCCCACGAAGGAATCGAGCATTCCCTTGAACTTGATCTTGATGTTTTCTCCTTTACCAATGGTGAGATCGATTCATCATGCTACTATGTTAGCGCTACAAGGATGTATATTCATGCACTAACTAATGATAAAACAACTTTCGTTTTCCTAGTCATTTATTTTTGTCTATAATTAATTAAGATAGCGTATATAGACAAGCACATTTAAACCTCATATGACTGCGACAATAAAACCATCCAAAGTATACTCTTTTGTAATAACATGCATCTTGCCCAGTGGTTGAATTTGAAAGCCATGTATGGTGTGGTGCGGATAATGTCATGCCACCATGCCTCTACCATCGAACAAAAGTAAAATAGATGTTTTTTTTTTGCTCCTTCGAAACTCTAAGAAACTCATAGCTTTCATTGGCACATGATCAATCATTAGTATTGATATAATACAATGTAATCATACACGAGAAGTTGCGATCAAGCGGCATGCTGGTGAGAGTATCTCTATGCCACACATCATAATGCATTAGTACTACATACTCATTTTGTCCCTAAATAAATCAATGTATGTAATTAGTGCAAATCAAACTATCTTAAGTTTAACTAATAATTTTATAGAAAAAGCGCAATTACATCTATCCATGACATGAAATAAGAACATTATGACAATATATTATATGATTTATGTAATGATACTAACTTTATGTCATAATTCTTGATAGGTTTTCTAAAAATTTGATCAAAGTTAAAATTTGTTTTACTTAAGATAACTTTACAAATCAATTTATTTAAGAAAATAGAGGGAGTAGTATAGGGCTATTAATACTATTTGGGTAATAATAGATAGAGTAGCCAGTGCAATGCAAGCACGCATCATGCAGCAACCTTGTCCACAGTCCACGGATGCGCTGACTCGTCCGGAATCATCACTGCCACATGTGATCCGAGTCGGACGACGCTGACCCCAGGAGAAGGAAGGAGGAAGGCATCCTGCCACGTCAGCTCGGGGAAACGAAAACCGGTAAACGCGGGACGCGTCAATCGTCATCGATCGGCATAGAGACCGAAGTTTTTTATCACGCCGGATTCGTGCGGCGCTCAAGCGTCAGCTGCCGTCCAGATGCGCGGGCCCCGCAGACCAGTGGGCGGCGGCTCACGACCGTTGGGTGGGGCTGCGGCGGGTATATAAAATATAGGGAAGGGAACAATCTGATTCTGATGAGCACTGAGCGTGCACGCCTCGTGACCGTATGCTTTTTGTAAAGCTAAATTGTAGAATAGTCCATATGCGATCTTTGTAATTTTAAAGAGTTGATCTACTGTAAGTGTGTTTGATACAACTCTGTTTCATTAGTAAAACTGTTTTTTTAGAAAATAGTTTCATAAGCAGCTCTAGATGAAGCTGAGCTGTTTTGGAAAAAAATGTTTAGTAAAACAGCTTCATGCATAGATATGAGAGAAATGGGGAGAGAGTTGTGATAAGCTACTATTTTCAGCTCCATCCCACTTCATACTTTGTGAGAGGGGAAGAAAACAACTTCATGAGTAAAGCTGTTTTAAAAAGATGTGTTTGGCAAAAAAAAAACAACTCACAAGATTCATGAAGTTGTTGTGAGCTTTACCAAACATGCCCCATAATTTAACTATAAACCAATTTTTAAGATGGTCCATAGGACCACACCACCACCTAGCTAGCTCCGCCTACTCACTCCGTCCCTAAATAAGTGTCGTTTGCAGGTCCCAAGAAACTTCTTTAATTAAATATATATTAAAAAAAATAATATTTGTACTACATAATTAGTATCGCTGGAAAGATCTTTGAATCTAATTTTTAATAAAATTTTCTGAAGATACAAATGTTATACGTATTTTCTACAAATCAAGTTAAACTTGTGGCATGAACACCAACGACGACGACAATTATTTAGGGACGGAGCGTGTATGATTGAAGCATGAGAATCCTATCACATACGGAGTACTCCGTAGTGGCTTGTTGCTCATCAAATGCAAACAACAGTCCAATAGCTGATGGGAGCTAGAGGCTAGGGGAAGAAGCAAAGAACAGTGCAAGTTGTGCCTTCTGCCCTGCCCCATGCATCCAACAGTTTCGCTAAAGATAGTACTTCAGATCATGTAGCCCATTACACCATCCATCCTATCCTACAACTCTACTCGTACAAGCAAAGGATCATCTAGAACACCTATCTAGCTTTGTGACCATCACTGTCACGATTAGGCTGTCCGCACTGCTAGTTCTCTAAATTTAATCTAGTCATCTAGATTCTTTCCTTGATCCATCTTTTTTCCACACTCATCATTCTCTATATCTCGTGCTCTATACCAACTATCAATCGTGAGACATATTTATCATTTTATTTAAATATATTCAGGTGAGATCTTGTTTTGAAAGATTTATTGAAATAAATTTAATGGTACAAACGAAATTTAATTTGATTTTTTAGTGTGTGAATTATAAACATTTTTAGTTCGTTTAAATGGTATGCACGTAGTCTGAGAAGGTAGACCCCATAAGCCACAAGCTTTCCCTTACGCCCGCTATGCGTCCTCTCTCTCCTGCGTTTGCCGGAAGGCCGCTGGTACAGGAGGGACGTACAGTAGCCGGTGCGGAGATTTTTTACGCCAAACCATAGGACACGTATACAGCGAATATGTTTTCCGGACGCGGTGCGGACAGTCTTACCACCACACTAGTCCAGTCTCCACTCTCCAGCAACCAACCAGCAGAGAAGAGATGCATGAACCGATGTAACATCCCATGTCACATCATGTGTGGGGGAAGGGCCGCGCCCGCACACTTGGGCATGCGCCCACGCTTCCCATGTCACATCCCGCACAAACAGCTAGGCCCCGTTTAGATGGAACTCAAAAACTAAAAATTTTCAAGATTTCTCGTCACATCGAATTTTGCGACACATGCATGGAGTACTAAACGTAGACGAAAAAAATTTTAATTAGACAGTTGATCGAGAAATTGCGAGGCGAAACTTTCGAACCTAATTAATCCATAATTGGACAATTTTTACCAAATAACAACGAAAGTGCTACAGTAGTCAAAAATCAAAAATTTTTGGATCTAAACGCGCCCTAACCAGCCGGCCGGCGGCAAAGCAAGTGGCAGCAGATGCGACGGCGGCCGGCGCGCGCATTGGCAGCAGCGGAGGTCCTTTACTCCTTTAGGTCCATGCCTTGCTAAAAAACAGAACAGAAAAATCATTTTTATATAAAAGAAGCTTATAATAAACTCCCGTCAAAATTTATTTAATTTTATAAAACTTCCGTAAAATTTCCATTAAGGGTGTGTTTGGAACGCATGATTTTCATAGGCATTCCGCAGGAATTTCATAGAAATCAGTTCATTTTCACAGAAAAAAGTATTGAAACAAGAAAAAAATCCTCTGTTCCAAAAGAGACCCTAAAACTAGCTTTATGAGGCTTCCACCATTATGCTATTACCTAGTTTTTTTAGAATCCTTGTGCTATTACAAGTGGGCCTAACTAGACAGCAACACCCGCTGGGCCGCGGATCCACGAGCAATTAGCATAGCACTAGACCGATGTTGCATGCGTTTATCTAATCAGCTGTTTAGTCCCACCTCGCCTAGCTAAGCAGCACAGAGGCACATAGGCGCTACATAACGAGACCTAGGGTGTGTGGCTAAAGCATACCTTTCTCGGCCTTTTGGCTAAGATCAAGTGTAGTATCTGTTCTTATCAGTTTAATATCTGATATGTAGGCCATGTGCCTACTTTGATATTAAATTTATTTTTTGTGGGGGAGGGTCCACCACAGTGGCTTGCCATTGGGGCCCTCGTGTGTCGCTCAGCCGTTGCACTGCTGGCAGGGCCTGGCGCACTCCAACCAATTCAATTTAATCTTTGATTACCATTTTGCTAAATAAAGTAGAACTTTGATTCATGGTGGTTCAAAATTGTAAGTATGCAGAATATTTTTGTTTGGTACATGCCTTGCTAAAAAACAGAATAGAAAAAAAAAACAGAACATAAAATCATTTTATATAAAAGAAGAAGAAAAAACATAACAGAAAATTGTTTTACATAAAAGAAGAACAAAAAATCAGAACAAGAACAGAAAATCATTTTATATAAAAAGAAGAACAAACATAAATCAAACTCATGAAAGCACGACGCTCTAACCAACCGAGTTAATAGGCTAATTGTTGTCTCAAAGTATTCGGATATAACAATAATATAATTAGTATAAAAACAATATTACTACTTGGCAACAAAAGAGAGAGAAAAAGATCCAATTTATCAATAAAGAAATATAGAAATTAGAGTTGAATCTGTTTTGTTTTTTAGTGGATGGAGCAAATATTTGTTATGTTAGGCTAGTTTTAGTGGTGAGTTTTATCTCCCAATTTTTAAGATTTAAAGTGTTAAAAACAGTGTAGATGAGTTTTATCCCTCATCTATTATATGTCACGTTAGCTTATTTAATGCTATGAAACTCTTCGTTGCAAAACAATGCTACGAGACTAGTGAAATTTCCATTAAAACTAGCTTTATGAGGCTTCAACTATTATGTTATTACTTAGTTTTTTTAGAATCCTTGTGCTATTACCAGTGGGCCTAACTAGGCAGCAACACCCGCTGGGCCGCGGATCCACGAGCAATTAGCATAGCCATAGACCGATGTTGCATGCGTTTAGCTAATCAGCTGTTTAGTCCCACCTCGCCTAGCTAAGCAGCACAGAGGCACATAGGCGCTACATAACGAGACCTAGGGTGTGTGGCTAAAGCATACCTTTCTCGGCCTTTTGGCTAAGATCAATGTAGTATCTGTTCTTATCAGTTTAATATCTGATATGTAGGCCATGTGTCTACTTTGATATTAAATTTATTTTTTGTGGGGGAGGGTCCACCATTGGGACCTTTGCAAAATATTAAATTTTTTTTTGTGGGGAAGAGTCCACCATTGGGACCCTTGCGTGTCACTCAATCGTTGCACTGCTGGCAGGGCCTGGCCCACCCCCTACCAATTCAAGTTAAACTTTGATTACCATTTTGCTAAATAAAGCGCACCCCAACCAATTCAAGTTAAGCTTTGATTACCATTTTGCTAAATAATGTTAAACGTCGATTTATGGTGGTTCAGAATGGTAAGTATGCATACTATCTTTGTTTGGTACTGCTAGCACATTTCTGTAAGATAGTATTGTTTAAAGGCACAATAGCCGTTTTGGCCCTCAACTAACACCAAAGGCTCAAATTGACCCCTGAACTATTAAAACGGCCATTTTGACCCCTCAACTATCACCGAAAGCTCAAATTGGCCCCTGGACTATCAAACCAGTCACTTTGGCCCTTAAACTTATGATTTTCGTCTCAATTTGATCCATTATCCCTGATCGATGGACACGTAGACAGATGGATTGTGAAAAGGTCGAAACTACCCCTCATTATTTTCTTTATTTGTTGGCCGCTAACGACATTTCCAACCTCGCCGTTTGTTTTAAAAAATACCAAAATATGATTTAATGTTAGAAAATTCATAAAAAAATTATTTTATCTTAGAAAAATCAATGAGCACAGATGGTTGAAGGTACATAGTACAGAATAATCTCCTAAACAAATATAGTACAAAACATATAACCTGAATGCAAATTTGAGGAGTTACTTTTCATGAGGAGCTATCCACATGAGACATGATTTAACAAAACACATGAAGTTTACCTGGTTAAGCTAGACTATAATTTACCTCCATTTGTATCCACTGTTTCACTTTAACCTAGTTTTGAATTTATGAGATCATATATGCTTTAAATATTCTAAGCGAGTAATAAAAAGGTATATCATCATTGTAGTAAAACAAATTTTGGTAAAACAAAACCGATTTCGAATATTAAATTTTGGTAGAATATTTTTTTATGAATTCTCTAACATTAAATCAGATTTTGGTATTTTTAAAACAAACGGTAAGGTTGGAAACGCCGTGAACGGTCAACAACTAAAGAAAATAATGAGGGGTGATTTCGACCTTTTCGTAGTTTATCTGTCCATGTATCCATCGATCAGGGATAATGGATGCAATTGAGACGAAAATCATAAGTTAAAGGGTCAAAGTGGTCGTTTTGATAATTCAGGGGCCAAGTTGAGCCTTCGGTGATAGTTGAGGGGTCAAAGTGGCCGTTTTGATAGTTCTGGGGCCAATTTGAGCCTTTGGTGATAGTTGAGGGGCCAAAACGGCTATTTTGCCTTGTTTAAACTATAAACCAAGCAAACACATGGCTGAGTAATAATTGTGTAAACCCGTGCCACCAGCATCTCATTAGGCCTTTCATAGCCACTATGATGCTCAAATAGCCTTGTCCATTTTTGTTTCTCCCTGAGCCTGCTAGTGTAGTGAGTGTAGCACCATGATTCTACGGGTAGAGTAGAATGTTTTTTCAACAACTGCAAGTTCAAAATTAAAGATGGTGATGCAAACTAACCCTGTACTTTAGACTTCCTCATGTACGTAAATCGTTCTTGCCACAGCAGAACTGTACAACAAAACGTGTAAGAAAAAGGGGGGAAATTGACTCCTAGACATTCAAAGTGACCACTCTTTGCTGTTAGACACTGAAAAAAGAGCAATTTGTTGGAGGATACTGGTGCATACTGTGCCTAATAAAATATTCTAACAAAATAGATATAAAATCATATAAGTGCCCAAAAATTATATTACAAAAAAAATTATGCTCTACATGATGAGAACTATATAGTAAAAATGTTATTTTGCACTATAATAATCATTTTACCCCTCCTCATAAATAGACAAAGTTAACCATAATTAATTTGTTCATATATTTGTAGAACACCAAAAATCTTGAAAAAATCACAGAATCCGTATATAACCAAATCTTGACTATGGAAAAAATATTAGCTCAAGTTTATATTATAAACTTTATTATTTTGAGCTAATATTTTTAGCATAGTCATGATTTGGTGATGTATGCATTCTATAATTTTTTCAAGATTTTTAGTCTCCTATAAATATAAATATATGAAAAAATTAACTATGGTTAACTTTGTCTATTTATGATGAGGGACAAAATGATCATTTTAGTGCAAAACAACATTGTTACTATATAGTTCTCATCATATAGAGCATAAAAAATTTATAATATTTTTTTGTGCACTCATATGATTTTAGATATATATTGTTAGAATATTTTATTAGACACAGTGTCTACTAGCAAATTTACAAAGAACCAGAGTGTCCTCCAGCAAATCGCTCTATTTTAGCAAAGAGTCATCACAGGAGCCAATTTCCCAAAAAAAAAACGATAGCACTAGAAAACTTAGCGCGCGGCGTTGCTGCGCCATCTTTGAGATGGCCACTGGTGTTTTGACTATTGTGGAAAAATAATCTTTATGTTACCGATGCTGGGAAAAGAGCGAAGAAGGTGATGAAAGCATATCTTAGAAATTCATCAATTGTAGATTTTCTGGAAGCATATTTGAACATAAGAATACAGGGTAAAGTGATAGAAATAACAAATAAGGGATATCCGAGGTCTGCAATTTTGGGCTTGCAAACGGCTTTATTCAGAGCATTTGTAGCACAAGCTATTCTTAAACTACACATCTAGGTAAAAGATTTATTCTTATGATACTTGCACAGCAGCTATGGCCATCCCTTTGGACTTCAGTCTCTTCCTCATCAAGAATCAATCCGTGGAAAAAGTATGCAGCAGCCTGGAAAGAGAGAAAACCAAAATAAAATTATAGAGTACTATTTAAAAGTACACGGATCAAAGGATAATTATCTATTAGGGAACACATTTGTGCACTGCCCAGGAAATTAATTAAGTGGTTTACCAATGATTATATATGCAATTTAGAAACCAAAAGAAGTAAGGTCATGTGTGCACCTTCGCTTCAACACATTTCTATTTTACAAAAAGAACATGCTTTCTACACCATCTAACTGCAGAAGGTGGCTTTGGGATTTTGTTTATCTTTACACTAATAAATACATTTTAAAGAAACATAGATGAGGACAAAACTTAATTCCTCAAATATTAAAATCTAGTAAAGAGGAGTCTAGTGAGCAGCATTAGTTAATCTTTCATATTATTCATATATAACTACTCAGTTTGGGGGAAATAACCGAATTTGACATGAAAAATGAACCATGCACATTTATATTGAAACTACTGTCTTGTTCCAGTAGTATACCTGATTGTAAACTGCTTCCAATTCTTGTGGTAACTGAACTTACAGTGTCACTCCTACCAAATGGCTAAATTTTAAAAAGGATGCATCCACTTAAATAATATCGGAAGAATAAAAATCGCATTTACATAATTTTGTTTCAAACTGATTTAACTTCCAATTTCTGACGGTGTGGGCTTAACTAACCTGTGATATATAAGGATCTTGACTGAAGGAGTAGTTGGATGGTTTAGCCAATTTGGACATATTGAAATGTGAAACTTACCATAAAAACAGCCATCTTGCATATTAACTACCAAGTAAAATTGTCAGATGGAGTCCCTTTCTCAACTTGGAGTACTTTTTATACGAAGAGAAGTAAAGAACAGAGCTGTCAAAGTAATGTATAAATCAATGAACTCTAGTTGTACATGAATTTATACATGCAGGTGCGATTAAGCAGTGCTCATCATATGATAAGTGATCAAAATTCTCTCATATTTGAGAAACTCGTAAGACTGCTTGATACATTGATGGCAAAGTTTCATCAAATATTGCTTATTACAAAAATGTGCACACCTTAGCATGATATATATAATTATATTCAGGCACTAACAGAAACTTTTCTGTTTTATGCATATTTCAGTGTGAAGCAATGAAGAGCTTTACTAATAAACTAAGAATATAGACAGGCACATTATATTTCACTTTGGCGAACTAACGTAGCAATGTCAAATATCTATAGGAAGCATACTTGAAAAAATAAAGATGGCATGTACCAAAAGGCAAGAAAATGTTCATACGTGATTGTATGTAAGTTTCAGCGGTTTGGCATTAAATTTCTCAGCTAGAGATTACCAATGTTTGAAATGAACAAACAAATATTATAAATGAAATGTGATGACGTGTTGTTTGGTGCAGCTCGCGTGGCGACTGAAACTCAGCAGCCTCAGCTTGCATGGCGACTGAAACTCATCAGCCTCAATTGATGAACAGATATCAAGTTATGGTGCCAGCAATGTTACAGGGTTCACAGTGTTATGTGGACGCCTCCATTGAGTCAGGTCTTCCCAACTTTCACCCTCGGGTGTCAGGTCTTGGGATTTTTATTCTCAACTTTCAGCCAGCACAGGTGATATACATTCAGGCCAAGCTCAATACATCAACGTCTGTGATCATGGCCGAGGCAGCCAGCTAGCCTGGCTCTTGCAACAACAGTCGTCGATCAGCCCAATCTCTCGGTCATCAACTATATTTCTGATTGTGAGCAGCTGGTTAAGTTCCTTAATATGGAGGATCATTCAAATCCTCCTGACCGGAGAATCAAGTATCTTACCCAATTCTACTCCATCCAAACAAGTTACAGGGCCACAAAAAATTTCAAGATCCATAGAAAGCTCAACATGACTGCTGATGCTCTAGCTAGACAAGCAAGACACATGACTTCTACACATTTAAACTTTTCTTGCTCATATCGGCATCTAGAAGGCCAATGTACTTTGCATCAGGCTCTACTTTCTGTAGGCCTGACTGGTGTAACCATCTTGGCAGCGCGTTGCTGCTAATAATAAAGTTGTTTGTTGTAAAAAAAACAAAATAAAGGGCAATAAAAGGAACTCTTCTATCCTTGATTTTTTCTTCTTCTAGGAGCTTCTATATATGCAAGCCTGTTTGGTGAAGGCCATAAGAAGATGCGGTGCTTTCCATCTTTAATTATTATTAGGCAATCTAATATGATGGACTTGGTGTATAGTAGTTGAAAAAAAATATCAATATACTCAGGCTGTGTGTTGGAGATTTAAAGTACCTCTGTACTATAGTTGATGGAGGAATTAACGTGGAGAGAGAGATTGCCTGGGCTCTTTTCAGAGAGGTGGGGGAAGCACGAACCTCTTGTGTCTAGTGAAGGCGGTGAAGAAAATGAAGCAGCCACCGTCGCAGCTCCAGCCACAGGCTTCGGTCTCAACTCTGGCTTCGCAGTTGTGATCTCGTTTCTGTCAGAAGGAGGCTCGTTTCTGTCAGAAGCAGGCTCGGGCTCAGTGGGGTGGGCACAGAAAATTCATCCGGGAGGTGGCACCAGCCACCATCTGCGCAGCCACGCGGTGTCGAGGAGCCTCGCCGCCGTAGTATCGAGGTGGATCTTGACCGGTGGCGGCATATCTTGCACGCGCCAGGTCAGCGGACACGGCCACACCGGCGCGGGCGAGGAGACGAATTGTGGACGCGGCCGCCCCGGCCACCCAGGCGCGGGCGGGGGTGTGGGCGCAGCGGCGCCGGGCGCATCGCCGACGCCGGGAGGCACGTTAGAAGGAAGTGGGAGGGGATCAGGGGAGAGGCAAGGCGATGAGCGGAGGTTCGTGATGATTCGCGATTATGCGGGTTCCAAGGTTAACGGGTGGGATACCCGCAATGACCCTGATCGAACGGTTGAAGTTGTGTGTTCGCCGGATCGTGCGGTACCTAGTTAACGGGTGACGTGGCCCGATCCGCTACCCGCGGTTTCTCCTGCAGTTCGTTATTAGAAGATTAGTCATTGGCCCAGTTATATTGTATTGTATATCCGTGTAATTTTTTAGCCCAGTGAGGGAACAGCGAAGGCCCAACACCACAACAGGCATCAGCTCTTAGCCTCGCACGCCCAGTCACGCACGACGCACGAGCCGCGCACGGGGGCGAGGAGCTGGCCGCTGCGTGACCTGCGTCGCGCGCCGCTGGAGGCCGGAGCCGCCCACCCCGTCGGCATCCCCGACTCCCTCTGCCTCTCTGCGTCCCGCGGGTTCCACGCAGCGCAGGGCGCCAGCCGACCTCCGCGGCTCCGCGCCGGCCGCCTCGCCGGCCCGCGCCCTCCAGGCCTCTGGCCCCAGCTCCCCGTGAGGCCGTGACCCGTCTGCTAGTCTGCTACTGTGTGACAGTGTGAGCACTTTTTTTTTTCCTTTTTCAATCTCTACTGAATTTCTATGCAGATTCAATATTTCAATTGGATTCAGTTGAAATTAGAAATATAGATGATGGCAGATCTCTACTTGAAGAGAACCCTCCAGATTCGCTTCCCTCCTTCCCACTGCAAGCACCAACCCGAACGCCTGACGGCCGCGCCGCGGCCGTATCACCAGCTCGCGCACACTAGTCCTTGCCATCGCGTTGCGTGGCAGCCTTCAAATGGATATGGGAAGCGGGCCCACGCTCCAGTACCTCCTGTGTCTCACCTGGGTCGCGGCAACCCTCCCCATCGCCGCGGCTGCATTGCCGATCCCCAGGGCCATCGGTGGCCGTTTCATCTACGGCCTGCTCTGCGCCTTTTCGTCCCGTGGGAAGACAGTCAGGCCCTCGTCCACGTCCAAGGCGGTAAGACTGTTGCTGGATTGCATTGTTGCTTGGCCCCATATGTTCATACTGATTTTCTGTTGGTTATGAATTGTTTTGGCATCATAGAAGCGTGTAGGGTCTATGTAAGTGAATGAAACGCTCAATCCATTCATGTATGCAGTATACAGGTACTTATACAGAGTGCCGATCACTGCTGTCCAAGCAAAGCTAACAAACTCCTAGATGCTTGGATCAGCTGAGGACCAGGGCTTTAGCACTAGCCGTTCTAGTTACAACTGAAGGACCTAGTCCTACGCTAGCTAACTGATGACTGAAGAATAGGTCGCTGACACCCCCCCTCAGTTGTAGCTTTCTGTGATTGAATGCACAAGCTATCCCTGAACTCATTGAACAATGGTGTATGTAAACCTTTGGTCATGATGTCTGCAAATTGGTACCGAGTAGGGACGTGCAGCACCTTGAACTGGCCGAGGGCCACCTTCTCCCGCACAAAATGGATGTCAAGTTCGACATGCTTGGTCCGCCGGTGATGAACTGGGTTCTCAGACAGAGAGATATACCGCAGACACATTGTCACAATAGATCACTGTGGCTTTGTCAACAATGACATGGAGTTCGCGAAGAAGATTGCGCAGCCAGCAGCATTCGGCAGCAGCATTTGCGACCGCACGGTATTCAGCTTCCGCGCTCGATCGCGAAACGGTGGTCTGTCGCTTGGACGACCATGACACCAGGGAGTCACCAAGAAAGACGCAGTAGTCGGATGTTGACCGTCGAGTGTCTAGGCAGCCACCCCAATCGGCATCAGAGTAGGCCTTGAGTTGCGTCGAGGGAGTCGCTGAGATGGTGATGCCATGCTGAATCGTGCCGCGAAGATATCTCAGTATGCGCTTGACAAGGTTCCAGTGGACGTCGCGTGGTGCATGCATATGAAGACAAGCTTGGTTCACTCCATAGGCAATGTCCGGGCGTGAGAGAGTCAGATACTGAAGTGCACCTGTGATGCTGCGGTAGAAGGTGGCATCGGTGGCAGACTCGCCATCGTTGGCTGACAGCTTGGGACTGACTTCAACAGGAGTGGTGGCTGGTTTGCATTTTGCCATTCCTGCCCGTTCCAGAACGTCTTCGGTGTATTGAGCTTGGTTGAGATGAAAACCAGAAGCATCGCGGCGCACCTGTATGCCGAGGAAGAAGTGAAGATCACCAAGGTCTTTGATGGCAAACGCCTGACGAAGATGATCAACGACACGGTGCAGGAGCGCGTTGGACGACGCTGTGAGAATGATGTCGTCGACGTACACCAGGAGATATGCCACATGTCCCCCATTTGTGTAGATGAACAAGGAGCTGTCGGAGCCGGAAGCGATGAAACCCATACTGATCAGGTGCTGGCCAAGTCGCTGAAACCACGCCCGGGGCGCCTGCTTAAGGCCATAGAGTGACTTGACGAGCAGACAAACATGGTCTGGATGGTTCTTGTCAATGAAACCGGCAGGTTGATGGCAGTATACTTGTTCGGCGAGATCGCCGTGCATGAACGCATTCTTGACGTCGAGTTGGTGAACCGGCCATCGTCGTGTTGCCGCCAAGTGAAGTACAGTCCGTATTGTTGCTGGTTTGACCACCGGGGAAAAGGTTTGGTGGAAGTCGACGTCGGGACGTTGGGAGAACCCGCGCACGACCCACCGTGCCTTCCGACGTTCCAGGCTGCCATCAGGATGGAGTTTGTTTTTGAAGATCCATTTGGCGGTGATGATATTGGCACGCACAGGCCGAGGCACAAGTGTCCAAGTGTCATTGTTTTGCAGGGCGGTGAACTCATCTTGCATAGCGGCCAACCACGCCGGGTCCCGCAAGGCAGCGCGAACGGATGTTGGAGGCGGTGATGGCCCAGAAGTGGTGGCGACGTGCGCGTATTTGGGATTAGGCATGTGGATCCCATCACGCGCACGAGTGACCATTGAATGTCGTGGTGGCGGCACAGCTGGGGACGACGTCGTGGGAGCAGGTGTGGGCGACATGGAGACTGGATCGACGAGAGGCGACGTCGTCGCAGCCGTCGGGTGCGCACTAGGGGACGACGTCGGCGTGGAGCCCTCAAGTGCGTGTGGCGAAGCTGCAGTCGGGGCATGGCCCGCTATTGCAGCACGCGTGTGCACATGGCGCCGAGGCTGGTGCGGTCCGGTAGGGAGCAGTACCTTGTCCGGCTCGTACGTGGAGCAAGGATGGCTCGACGTCCGCAGTTCTGTGTCAACCTGCGCAAATGGAAAACACGTTTCGTCGAAGTAGACGTGTCGTGAGATGATGACACGTTTGGTCTCGAGGTTATAGCACTTGTAGCCTTTTTGATCAAGTGGATAACCAAGAAATATGCAGCGCACAGAACGGGGAGCAAGCTTGTTCGGTGCAGTGGAGGTGAGATTGGGGTAACATAGTGATCCAAAAACGCGAAGGTGGTTGTAATCTGGTTGTGTGCCGAAGAGGAGTTCGAAGGGAGTCAAGTTCGCTCGAGGTCGGCACGGACGTCGATTGAGCAGGTACGTGGACGCCGCGAGAGCATCAGGCCAGAATCTGGATGGGATGGAGGCCTGAAACAACAGTGTGCGAACACCATCATTAAGAGTACGGAGAACACGTTCTGCCCGGCCATTCTGCTGGGACGTGTAGGGACATGTTAGGCGAAGAACAATGCCGTGCGTGGCGAAGAATGCCCGCGACGCCGAGTTGGCAAACTCAGTGCCGTTGTTTGTTTGGAAACACATGATCGGTGCCTGAAACTGAGTGCGAACAAAGGCGTGGAACGAGATCAAGGTAGGCAAGACATCGGATTTGTGGCGTAAGGGGAAAGTCCAGGCAAAGTGTGAGTAATCATCCAAAACGACAAGGTAGTATTTAAAACCAGAATTGCTCATTATTGGTGAGGTCCATACATCGCAATGCAGAAGTTGAAAGGGAAATGATGAAATGTTATTGGACTCGCTAAAGGGTAGGCGTACATGTTTGCCACGACGGCATGCATCACAAGTATGGCGACTAGACTTAGAACATGAAAACCCAATGGAGCGGGACAACTGCTGTAGAGTGGCATGACCAGGATGGCCTAGACGAGCATGCTAGAGCTGACTGTCATGGGATGCCAGGAGTGCAGATGGAGATGGCGGTGTTGTTGTGGAAGATTGGCGAAGAGGGTAGAGTTCGCCTGAAGAATCACATCGGAGCAGAACCGTCTTGGTGCGAAGATCCTTGATTGAGAAACCACAGGGATCAAATTCAACCGAAACAGAATTGTCACGGATTAGTGCACGAACTGAAATGAGGTTCTTAACAAGTTTAGGAGCAATAAGAACATTGCGAAGATGTAAAGGTGAAGATGAAGTGGGGATGGAAGCAGTGCCGGTGCAGGTTGCTGGGAGACATTCTCCATTGCCGACAATAATTTGACGATGTGCAGTGGGGTTGGAGGGTGTCGTGAGGATACCGGGATGGGAAGCCATGTGCGCCGTAGCACCGGTGTCGAGGAACCAGTCGGTGCTGCCGCCGCCCGGATTGGTGAGTGCCATGTTGTTGAAGGCGGAGTAGAGACCGACCGGGAGCTGGCCGGAGTTGGTGTTAGGCGAAGGCGAAGGTGCCGAGAACGCCGCCAGTGCGTGGGGTGGGTTGACACCAGGTCGGGAGCCGAGGATGCTGGGCCGCCAAGTGTTCATGGGCCAAGCCTGGACGACGCCTTGCCACTGATTGTGGGCAGAGGTCCACGGCGGCGGTGGAGCGGCTCCCTGAGGGACCGGTGGACCACCGGTAGGAGCGCCTTGACCGGTGGAGTTGTTTGGCCGATTGCGGCCATCAGAGGCCTTGCGCTTCTTGCGACGGTCGGAGTTGCCGTTGGGGGCCGTCTGGGATGCCGGTGGATGAGGAGCGACGGCCCGCGATGTCGAGGTGGTCGTGGCCGCTGCTAGGAGAGCCGTCTGCGCCTCCATCTTCTGGGAGTGCCGAATGCGGGTCTCTTCCTGTAGGAGATAGGATTTGGTGTAGAGGAAGGTGGGTGGGGGATTTATGGTGGAGAGAACCGCGATCGCCTGGCTGAATTTGTTGTTCAGGCCACGCAAGGTGTTGATGACAAGAGCGGGGTCGGAGACGGCAGTGCCGCAGTCGTAGAGCGTGTCGGCGAGGCGCTTGAGCTGGCCGCAGTACGCGGCGATGCCCATGTCGCCTTGAAACAGGCTGTGGAACTCCTGCTGGGCGTACACCGCGCGTTGGAGGCTGTTGTCGAGGAACTGACCGGTGATCGCGATCCAGGTGGAGTAGGCAGTGGCGTTGGGGCGGTTGACATCGTTCCAAATCTCCTTGGAGATTGTGGCGTAAAGCCAGGAAACGATGCAGGCATCGATCTGAAGCCACTCAGGGTCGTCGAACATGGCGGCAGCGTCTACCGTGCCGTCGATATGGTCGAGGAGACGGAATTTCTTGACAGTGACCTCGAAGAAGGAGCGCCATTGCCGGAAGTTGCCCTCGTCGGAGGAGAGAACGACAGGGACATGGCTGCGGATGTTGAGCATCACAAGGGTGGAGGCAGAGGGTGGAGCGGGATCAGCGAAGGCGTTGGTGCCCGAGGAGGAAGATCCTGTTGGACTCGCCATGGGTGGGAGGTGCGGAAGCAGTGGGGTGGGATCGATAGAAGGCTGATACCATGTAAGTGAATGAAACGCTCAATCCATTCATGTATGCAGTATACAGGTACTTTTACAGAGTGCCGATCACTGCTGTCCAAGCAAAGCTAACAAACTCCTAGATGCTTGGATCAGCTGAGGACCAGGGCGTTAGCACTAGCCGTTCTAGTTACAACTGAAGGACCTAGTCCTACGCTAGCTAACTGATGACTGAAGAATAGGTCGCTGACAGTCTAGAGAAATTGTTGATGCTTGGCCCCATATGTTCAAATTGATTTTCTGCTAGTATGAATTGCTCTAGCAGCATAGAAGCGTGTAGGGTTTAAACGGTGCTTATGTCAACTGCGTTATTATCTTGTCCAAGCTAAATTGCGGATTAGTTTTGAAATCTAATCCCTTGGTTCCAAATTATAGTTTACTCTAGTGTTATTCTACGTCTAGGACATTAAATGAATGCCCTATTAAGATATATTTCATAGTGGATTTAATGAAACTAATTTGATATTATAGATGTCCGTGTATTTGACCTGATCAAACCTAGAGAAGTTTAAATTAGGACAAAGCAAAAGTGATATAACAGGGAGAATAAAGGATATTTTGCTTTATCTGTGGAATGGTTGCCATGCTGCTTAAAGAGGGGAGCTCCTGCTAGATACTACCTGTGTCCCAAAAAGGATGCAATTATGGATTTGGATGTAATAAATTTTCTTTAAGTTTTATTAAGTTTATAGAAAATATTATTAACATTTATGACTCCAAATAGGTATATTATGAAAATATATTCCATGATTAATCTAAGGATACAAAATGCAAGTAAAATTTTGACCTAAAGTAGTTAGTTTTGAAAAGTTTCTTGTGACCTGGGTTTCCAAAACATGGTTATTATCCTGTTAACTAGCTATATCAATTTTGAGGTTTAGTTACGATAATTTGACAATATTCAAACCACATGCTAAATGAGTCCTATGAAAACAAAAACTGATACTGTGTACTATCAACAGCGAGATTTATTATCTTTAAGACTTTAACACATCAACAGCGTAAGTTAACTGGTTATGTATCAAATTTCTGTTGAGCAGTTTATTTTAAGCATCAAAATTTTGCGACTCACAGAAACTCACTTATAATTCTTCTCAAAAACTGCAGAGGATCACTGTTCCACAAAAATTCTTCTTGCATTTTTACGTGGTGGGAGCGGTTGTGACGACTAGCTTGCTACTTGCAATATGGTTCTATGCATACATGAAAATGACACCTTTGATGCCAGAACCATCAAGTTACTCCACAATTGCTAGCCATCTTGTTGGTGGCTCAAATTCATTCTCTTTGGCAAATTTCTGGTCGTCACGGCCCATGGAACACAAGTATCGTGTCTGGCGTACTGTATTTGTACTTATATTGATGGAAATTCAGGTCCTGAGACGCCTATATGAGACTGAACATGTCTTCCACTACAGCCCTTCAGCTCGAATGCACTTCATAGGATATCTAACGGGTATTTTGTAAGTTCCATAGTGCCTTTTCATTTGACTTTCTCCATTTTCTTGAGTTATATCAAGTAATGTAAGGCATGCCAACTTTAAAATATATTCCCTCATCTTCTTCCCTTCATGCTTTGTCACAATTCACATGCCTGTGCTAAAAGATCTTATATGGAACTATGGAAGTTATTTTCTGCATTGTGATAGCTTGTGCACATCTTATCCAGATAACATGAAAATACATTGGATTAATCAGCAAGGAAATGCTTTAGCAGATGAATTAGCCTTGATCTGTCATGATTATGTGGCACAGAAAATAATATAACCTATTGCTGCTAATTGCAGTTCCTAAGGGTCAAGATTTATTGTTGGCTTTCTTTTAAGCAATACTTGAAGTTATTGAACTTTATTGTAATGGTGATATTACCTAAAGGTTTACACAAACCATCACACATTTATATAAGAATTTATTTGGACAAGTATCATTGCACTGGCCCTTTCTTTCATTGTATTAGCCTTTTGGGATGACGTATTGTTAATTTTTTTTTCCTGCCAGCTACTATGTGGCCGCACCTTTATCACTTGCTAGTTCTTGTCTTCCTGAAGCAATAGAGTATCTTCGGTATCAAATAACTGAGTTCATAGTGAAGGGTCGAGCAAGAATGCCATATCTAGCAATTGACCCATCACATATCTTGAAGCCTCTTCTAAAGTTGGGGTGGTGCCAGTGGATTGGTGCTGTTATTTTCATCTGGGGCTCACTCCATCAGATCCACTGCCATGCAATTCTTGTATGTATTCACTTCTGTCATTCTACTAGTTATTTGTTTGTTGCAAATGTGAACAACATACAACATCAGTTGGTATGTATAGAATATGCCCATGTTTGAAACTGCAAAGAACAATTGTTTTCAGTTAATGTAAAGATGATGGTTGTTTGATATGCATTTTTCCTGGTAGACTTCTAGGAGACACTTTTACAGAGTTATGTTATGCTTTTGGATTTCATTGATTTTGTTTTCTGCCCTGGCAGGGATCATTGCGTGAACACAAAGATTCTGATAAATATGTAATTCCGTGCGGTGA
Source organism: Microstegium vimineum (assembly GCA_022036555.1). NCBI lineage: Eukaryota > Viridiplantae > Streptophyta > Magnoliopsida > Poales > Poaceae > Microstegium > Microstegium vimineum. Next base: position 46,350,591 of record CM039135.1, read on the forward strand.
CTGGTTTAGTCGTGTGTCTTGCCCTCATTACCTTGCTGAACTAGTGAGTTCCTACTCTCTTCAGTCTTAATTCATATCCAGGATGTTGCAGGTACTGATGAATATGGAAGATTATAGGTAATATATTTTGGCATGTTGATTGCTAGCGGTGGATCAGACATTTCGGTGTGGTTCCTTTACCTTTTTGTGGTATGTTTCATTGTGACATTTTTCACATTTGGTGTTCAGAATTCAAGCAATATGGATCCTTTCATTCTTTTTCGTCGCACCTGGCTGAACTGACACTCCTTCTGTGCAGATAACAAACTTGTCCTTTGCAGCGGTACAAACACATAAATGATATCTTCAGAAATTTGAAGACTACCCTCGTTATCGCTACGCAATCATTCCATTTGTATGCTAGATGTGTCCAGAAATGCTAACAGCGTATGTTGTCTGTTTTCATCTGCTTGCACAAGTCCAATATGCAACAGATATTCATGTAAATGTGGCTGTACTAGTTGAAGCGCTGCAATGTTTAAGTAGTTCCGATCATTCTGAATGTACTTATAAGGTTATGTTTGTGTATGTAGATTATAATACACAGATATTTGATGTACAGTAGTATTAATTAATACTTTTTAGCATTGAAAATGAAGCCCTTCAGAACCAGAGACTTGTTAATTAATACAACAGTTGATGAGGTTTGTGAATTTGGTGTCGAGCGTTGCTCTCAAGTGCGTCTACAATTACACTGCGCTGCACCGACATGTCGCGTTTCTTCCTCCCCACCACCAATGGAACCATGAATCGTCAGCAGAGCTGCCTGCTGCCTGATCCCGTCATCAGCTTCTACTCTCCGCAGTACCCCTACAACTGCGGCGACGGACGACACCGGCCGGCGGGGCCTTTGTCTACGACACCGTCAAGTACGCCATCCGTTCCCTGCCAGCAGTTAGCCACGCATTACAGTTCAAGAAATTCACCACCTCCCTTACAGTCGGCAACGACCTCTACGTCATCGACAGTCAATCTCTCAAATGGAACCAAAATACATTGCTCAAGAACAGCGTATAAGCACTGGCTTGTAACTTCATTCCCTCTGTCTTCATTAAATTGTTACATACCTGGAGCGAATGAATACTTTACTCAACAAACAAAATAAAATAAAGACTAGACACGTGTAAAGAACAATAAAAGTACCTTTGCAGGCTAGAGAGTAAAAGTTTCTCAAGAAGAGGTGCGTGATGGAGGAACCAAATTAGTCCACTGAAGTCAGCAAACACAAACAACCATTTGCCAAGAACCAAAGTCTTTAACTTGCTAATAAATGCAGGGCACCACTCCAAATCCCTATTGAAAACATACCAGCTTAAAAGTGCAAGGGCATAAAGTTAAACAATGAAAAATGCTGCAAAAAGGAAAATTAAAATACAAGCTTGAATCATCCTGGTTAATATGCATACGGAAAAGGTCTAGATTTCATATATTTTATAGAGGTGCTAATCTAATCTGTATAAAATATCGCTATGCATGTTTGCTAAACTGCATATAAGCCATTCTGAAACTAACATGACGTATCAATTACAAGGCGTCTCATTTTTAGTTAAACAATATCAGTAATTAATTGCAGAAGAACAAAATAGTTCCAGTATACTGATATATATAGCATGACAGTGGTCAACAAACTACAGGGGATGCTCGTTGAAATGCGATGATCTGAAAGGAACAGCTAGCTGAAATGCAGCTATGTATGTCAACACTCAAAACAACTACAAGGATAATGTATATTTGGATATACGGAGCGCTTCATGTTGCATTTGTTTTCTTCCAGATAAAATAAATAAGATATTCGACTAATAACGGGTCTGATAACAGGAGGTAAAAAAAAAAAGAATAAGTATCCAGTGTATTGGGTTCCAGAGCGCCGTTCCACGGGTGGGCCTGCCAGCTGCGTTGGGCCGAAGCCCATTACAAATATTGCCAGAGCGCTCGACCGACGCAGCAATAGCCGCAGCTAGTTCATCCGTTTAGTCCAAACCAGACACCACGGCCGAGCGGACTCGATACCATTACCAGACCATGGACTGCTGGACAAAGCATACTTTTCTCGGTCTTTTGGCTAAGATCAAGTGTAGTATTTATTCTTATCAATTTGATATCTATGTGTCCATTTTGATATTAAATTTATTTTTTTGTGGGGGAGGGTCCACCACACTGGCTTGCCATTGGGACCCTCAAGCGTTGCATAGCAGTTGCACACTGTTGGCTGGGTTTGGCGTGCCCCAACCAAATCATAAGTCAATGTTGCTCTTAATCCTTGCTCTAAGTGGCTTTCTGCTCTTCGTATGCTTTCAGCATATGGAGTATTGTTGGCTCTGATTGCAGAACTGGTGCCCTAGGGAAAAAATGCAGTGTGAAAGCCTGTGTGCACTGTGTCTTGTCACCACCGAGTGGCTTTTAACCTTGTCAGGCTGATATGTTCGAGACTTTTGGCATTTTTGTAATGGCGCAGGTACAATTAATCTATATCATGCGGATGGGGCCCTATAATGCCTGGCAAGTAGGTTCAGTTATACCCACAGAGATGGAATGAAATGGCCCGTCATGGAGACTGAAGTGCCATTTTATTTTTCCATGAGCTTTTCAGCATATTATTCTCCCGCGGAGATTTGTGGTTCCAGCCATGGATGATGCAGGCATCATCAGCGCATTGCGCAAACATGTCTCTTAAATCTGAATGATTGGAATGGCTCGGTAAAGTAACGGCTTGTCGAGTTCTCATATGCTCCATTACCTTACCAATCTCTGACACGATTTACACGGACAACATATAGTTTCCATGCATAAACCAAAAAAAATGAAGCATCAAAGAATAGCAAAAATGAAAAAGAAGAAGAAGATGAAATAAATAGCAAAACATAAAAGTAAATAATAGCAAAAAATGCAAAAATGAAAAAGAAGAAGAAGAAGATGAAATAAATAGCAAAACATAAAAGTAAATAATACAAAATAAAAAAAAAAAAAAATAAAAAAAATAATAATAATAGCAAAAATGCAAAATGAAAGAAGAGAAGAGATGAAATAATAGCAAAACATAAAAGTAAATAATAGCAAAAAATGAAAAGATGTTTGGCCCATACAGGTCTCGAACCTACGACATTCGTGTTATTAGCACGACGCTCTAATCAACTGAGCTAATAGGCCAAATGTTTGTTTGATGAATACTTTTTTAATATGATTTATCAGACACAACGCACCAACGCATTGCAATGAACAGCATATCAGCTGATGTATATTACAATTCCAGCAATATAGGTTCCAAGAATTATATTTTCACATATGATACAAAGAAATTCCAATTCCAATAATCAAGGCATGCACAGTAATTTTCAGGCCAACTACTGGCACACATGTACAGTTTTGCAAATATTCACACGCTTTTCGAGCAAGAATCCTCCAAACAATGCCAATGCTTCTGAACTGAACCAACCAGCTGTACGTACACACTTGCAGACTGGAGGGCGGGCATGGCCATGGATCCATGGTCGGTTCACCGCCCGCTCCACGCAGCAAGGACGCCATGGAACACCTCAGCCACGAGGTCCCTGTCGGCCGTCTGCAGGAACGCGTTGAGGTCGTCCTGCATCTCGTACACTTTCCTGAAGTCGACCAGGAACCTGAGGCATCCGCCCTTGAGCCTGGGCAGCCGGTACAGGTGCGCCATCTGCAGCCGTTCCAGCACGTTGCCCGTGTCGATGTCCTCCAGCAGGCTCTCGTGGCATGCCTCCCTGAGGTCGTCGATGTCGTACTTGTCGGCGGCGCGGAGGAGCGCCAGCCGGTTCGCCAGGAACTCCTCGCCGTCGCTGCCCACGTCGCCGTAGATGTAGCTGAGGAAGGCACGGCACGCGTCCAGCGTCATGTCGGAGATGTCCACCGTGGAGAGCTCCTTCTCCAGGAGGTCGTGCGAGAACATGCTCCGGAACACCGGTGACCGCGTCGCTAGGATGGCGCGGTGCGCGCGCACGCTGCCGTCTGCCGCGTTTATGGTGATGTCGGTGAGGATGTCCTCGTGTAGCATTCGAGCCAGGGAGGACAGGGCCGTGCTGTCTGAGCACTTCTTGATCTGGCGGGACGCCCAAATTGAGGCCGGTTCGCCACCCTGACGAAACGCAGTTCATGGAGACCATCAGATACAATACAGACTGTTACAAGAACTCGTCAAGCACACAAACATCAGTTCATGGAGATCTCTGTTTTCTTTTTTATTTTCTGTTATTATGCATGATTAATATATTCTCTGACTCTGAAACATGATCGTCATGATGATGAAACAAACATCTCCAAGTGTCATTTCGACATCGCACATAATATTATGAACTGACGACAACAACATGACCGTGGAAAGAAAGCAGATGGAGAAGCTTCTGTACATGTGAACCTGTGCAAGACTACAACGTAGTAGACCTTATTATTTTCAAGTGAGACAAGGGCAGCACTCCACGTACCCCTACTACTGACTAATTGTTGTTGTACCAACCATTGACAAAAAAAACACAAGAGGACAGACAGAGAGGCAGTGGGTGCTTACAGATGGATCAGCGACCTTCAGGTCAAGAAACTCTATCTCAATCACAAATCTCCCTGTGACTGTGCTATCAATTGCCCACACAAAACCGTCGTGTTTCAGCTGTTTGTCGAAAATTCCTGCATACGTGTAAATCACCTGCGTTAGATAGAAATAAGTAACATTTGGTGTATATCAGCCACTCTCTCCCACTTTGCTTTGTGCACATTAGAACGAAGAACTCAGCTGGAAATAACAGCCAATTTCAAACCTCACTGAGTCACTGATCATTCATGTATTCAGAACTATAACATTTTGTATTGCCTGGTTTTTTGCTACTCAAATTCTGCATATATTCTTGTAGCCAAATAGTAAAATAAACTGCAGGTTTCCTCTCATTAATTTTCATGACGCCTAACGTACACGCCAAATTAGAAGTGGAGACTCATTTTCTGTACATGATAAATAGTAGAAGAAACATTACCTGGGTGGACTATGGTCTGTTGATTAGGTGGAAGAGATACGAGAAGTTTGGTGACAAAGGAAGCTATTGGGGCTGAGGGGCCGTTCTTGGGAGAATTTGGATTCTCTGCAAACAGCTTAACACAAGTTTGCTTGTTATTTCTCTCCACAGACAGGTACCTTCACATTGCAGCAACAGAGAACTCAAGTTAGCTCATGGCAACATGACATCAGTTCTCTCTTGTACTGATGCTAAAAAGAACTTCTGATGGTTTTAAATTTTAATTGTGTTGTGTGTGCATGATGACTTATCCAGTTATCATATGAAAAAAAAATCAAGGAAGCATACAGCTTGATCAAATATTTTCTTAGTAATAGCAGAATAAAAATTAGAAGTGCATGTTCATGAAAGTGAGCCTTAGTCTGAAATATCTTTGTTTCAAAGCAAAGTCTTCACTTTTCCATCACACACCAAATGTGGTTAAGAAAAATCCTGACTACATGTAGGTTGGTGTGGAAAGGTATCCACCTATAACTAAAAGGAGACTAGATATAGTTTCGGTTGGAGGCATAAGTTTAATTATTTTAAACGGATACAATCCAACCAAAATTAGTGAGTTTGGTAGAAAACTAGAATGTATTAAACTGATGGCCAAAGAGACGAAATTCAGACATGAACCTGTACTGCCAAAGTTCTGTTTTTCCCCATCTTTTACAAAGAACCATATTCTGATGGAAGTTCAGTACCACACAACAACAAGAAAAAATAAAAGTCACCACACTATCCAGCAGCTCACTATCAATCAGAACTAGTAGTTACTATCTGAAATGAACAAAAAAGAACGAACAGCCCAAATTAACAGGAAGACAAGCAATACATGAACTTGTAAATGAGCAGACTACCTCCAGAAACCTCAAGCTGAAGAAAGCATCCAGGATTCAGAAGCACATGGTTGACACACAACACAAATCAGGAGCACTTGAACAAACAGTAACAAATCACTACCAAAGCTGAAACTTTTGTACCCAATCAAGTAACAAGAGCACAGACTTTCTGAACAAGCAATTACTACTATTCGTCAACTAATCTAATCTGCAGAGATGCAGAGAGGCATGGAAGACATGGTAAGGGAGGGAGGGTAGCAGTAGCAGCAGGGACTGGAGCAAGGGAGGAGACGGACCAGTTCCAGAGGCCGATGCGGAAGGGGAGTGACTTGCGGTAGGTGTAGCAGGGGAGCGCGTCGACGCGCCATTGCGCGAGCCTGGGCGCCGCCTCGACGCGCGCGCCGTCAGTCATGGGCCCCCACGTCGCCGCCACCGCCGCCACCACCTCATTGACGCAGCCCAGCAGCCCCAGCGCCTCCCCCGCCTCCTTCCCCAGGTTGCCTCCCTCCCCCGCCGCAGCCGCTCCTCATGTACTACGAGCAGTCAAGCAGCAGCCAGGAGCAGGAGCACGAGTACGCCGCCGGTCGATCGATCGCCAGGACCTCCTGTCCTGGACCACACCCGGCGACGGGGCAAGAACACAGCCTGACTGGTCACGAACGGACGTCAAGGACCAGTAGGACTCGCCAAGAGACACTACTACTGGTTGCTGCTCTGCTTGTCCCGGTTCTTGGCAGGCGGAGTGGGAGGGTGGTGTGGCGGTGGCTATATGGTGGCGGAATGGGCGGAGGGAGGGAGGGAGAGTGAATTCGCCACGCAACGGCATGGGCGACGTACACGACCGAGCTCCCTCCCTCCGAGGCTAGCTTGTTACTTCTACGCGAGTGGAACTGGAACCCCATATAAATTCGATCTATATAGATAGATAGATAATTGGGTGTCCCTTCCACTACACTTCAGCAGGGCCACCACTCTCCCTGCTTCTTTTTGCTTTTGCAGAGACATTTTATCCTCGGTGCATGCAATGATCGTTTCTTCTTCATGGATCTATTGATTTGCTGCATACGCATGCTCTCGGAACAGGAGCAGAAAATGACGCCCAATTAGATTACTGGCCCCCCGAGGTGTGGATCACTAACAACTAGTAACAAGCAGAGTAAACAGAGCGACGATGGATTCTGCAGTTGTATGCATGCATCTACTACTACTACAGTAGTAGTATATTTGTACTAATGGACCCCTGAATTTCTTTTTCATTTGAAAAATTGAAAGCTGTTCTTTTTTAACTGAAAGATCTGTTCTCTTTTGACTCGAGGAATGCTTCAAATTGATTATCACCTCTGCTTTGCTTTGCTTCACCACCTGTCTTTTTCTCACATCACAGCATGCACTTGCTGAATTCATTCATTTGCCCACATCACAGCACTTGCTGTTGCTGAGGCCCATGCAACAAGTGGGGATTAAGAAAAGAGGGAGGGAAAGAATCAAATTCAAGAGCATGATTATTGCTGGCTGCTGAGATATGCACCGATCGGTCAGGACGCAAAGGATCTCGGCGCAAAAGTTTTAAGTTTAGTAAAGATTTATTTTCCTGAAGGGAAAAAATTGCACCATTATGCCTTGGATTGCATGCACGCTAAGCAAGTTGCAGAGAATCCTGCCGCAGGGGTTAACAAGCCATTGTCACATGACCTTGACACAAATGATATATATTTCTTTTTCAGGTTTTATTTATTGTCTACTAGTAGTATTTGACAGGATGAACAGTCAAATTTTCATCTGGTGCAATGTGAATCAGAGATGCATGACAGCTGCTGCTGATGTCGTTGTAGTGTTTGGAATTGGAGGAGATCCCAAGCGGACAAGGAAAGTATCTGCTCGATTCCATGTGGGCCCCCGGCGCCTGTTGCCGGCTGGATTCTCTCTCCCAACCGCAGCCGGCGGCCGAGGATAAGAAGCAACCGCCTGGCCCGGTGGGACCCGCGGTTGGAATCTTGGATTCTCTCTGGTTGTGCCGACGCAGCAGCTTCTGTAGTCCAGGCGTCCAACATTCTTTCTAGCAACACATGAACTAGTTAGTTGTAAGATTTAGCCAGTTATGGTTTGTGGCTGTTATTTGATTTGCTATATACAAAAACTTATCAAGTTTTCACATTTTGCTTTCTAAATCTATGCCAATTTTTTTGTCTAACTTTTGCTTTCCAAATCTTTGGCATGGTAATTTTTTATCACAAACTAAGCAAACTCTATTTCTGGTACTAAAGTTTGTTTGACACTACTTAGATTTATTTTAGCAGAAGAGAGAAAAAATAACTTTGTTTGGAATGACACGGTAGCAAAGTCTACTAAACAGAACTTAAGCTGAGCAACAAGTATAAAGGTAGACGATGAAGGCAATGGAGGCTGACTCCATGGCTAACCTACAAGTAAGGGTATGTTTAGTAGAGCTCTAGCTCTTAAAAAATAGCTCTAGGTCCGTAGATCCACGCAACTTCACCGTAGAGCAGATTCACCGTGGATCCAAGATCTCAAAAGGTGTTTGGTACAACTCCACTCCTATTTCTATGTCGCTGCCAACTTGGTCCCACACGTCAGAAGAAAAAATCCATCTTATTCTCGTGCACAAGCACCTCATGCTCACAGCCAATGGTCGACCGGAGGCAGCGCATGGCCAGGACACTGCTCGTGCTAGCCTTTTGGGAGGCGAGGGCGCAGACAACAACGGCTTGCTCACGCGAGTTGGGGGAGGGCGCGTCCAGCCGAACGGAGCAGCGGTCAGCCATGGGGGGCCATGTCCGGCCGGCAGCGACGCGACGACCAGCCTAGGGGCAGCGCGCCAGGGCGCGACTTGTGCGTGGGGGTCATTGGAAGGCGTGGTCGCGCGGGGGCAGCGTGACAGCCAGCGAGGGCGCCCGTGTGACCGGCCTTGGGATCAGGCGACAACGGCAAGGGGCGGCGTGGCAGACAGTAGAGGCGCGACGGGAAGAGGACATGATGAGGAAGAAGACGCGATGGAAAAATAATAAATGAACCGGTCAATTTCCACTAACAAGGGGTAGTGGTGGGTAATTTTCCTCAACTCCACGAATTTTGATTTTGTGGAACACCCCTTTAGATGCTCCACCAAATCCAAGGATCTCGAGGCAGATCCACCGTTTTTGTGGAGCAGATTTGTGGTGGAGTTGTCAGAGCTAAAACCGTTTGGCTATACAAATTTGGAGTGGATCTGTTTTCTTGGATCTGGAGCTACGTGGAGCTATACCAATCAGACCCTAACTCTAGTGGATCAGTTTCAAATACATAAGCCCCATGAAATGGCTCCAGCTTCTAAAGATCATTTTGCACCGTGGCAAAAAGTTGTTTCTCTCTCTCTTAAAAATAGACTAGGAGCTAGTATTTTTTTTGCATCACTAGCTTTGGCTCCTATGAAGGAACTAGAGTTAAAAGAAGCCCCTGTCGTTCCGTCAAATATAATCTTACTCTCCTTTTCAAAAGTTTGTTTTGATATAAATATCTTTGATTTAACTTATAGGCACACACAATATCATTGTTTAAAGCTATAAAAACTGATTTATGGTAAAGCTAAAACATGTTACATTTCCCGGATGGATATAGTAGCTCGAACTATAATTCCGGGAGATTTCCACATTTTACCTTTAGTTAATGAATAAGAAAAAGGCATGTAACCCTAACCTAATTAAGTAATTAACTATTGGTTGGGATGAAGAAAATATTGGCACCAATGAAAACCACCCGGTAGCACTCCAACTACAAGCAGAAGCATGGACCCAACAGAATGAGACACCAAGGCAAAACCCCAAGGCTGTGTTTGGATGTAGATATTGGAGGGCTTGACATTGAATTGGTTCGAATACCAAATCAGCCTTGACATTGTATTGAGCTACAATTCAATTCTATTGTTTGGATGCCTATGGCATTTAGTTTTGGAATCTTGCTAGCAGATGAGGCAAGAGAGGGCTGGGCGCCGCCGGCCCCAAGGAAGAAGAGGGGACCGCCTCCGCGAAGGAAGGAGAGGGACCCCTGCCGTCGGCCGGCGAGGGAGAAGAAGAGGGCGGTGCAGCATTGCTCGCTGGCGCGCGGAGGGGTCGCGAGGGAGAAGAAGAGCCGCCGACAGAGGGAGCTGAGGGTGGTGCTGCTCGCTGGCGCGCGGAGGGAGGTTCGAGGAAGAGCCGCCGGCGAGGGAGAAGAAGAGCCGCCAGCGAGGGAGAAGAAGAGGGCGGCGCGGCACTGCTCGCTGGCGGCTCCGCGAGGGAGAAGAAGAGGGCGGCGCGGCGCTGCTCGCCAGCGAGGTTCGAGGAAGAGCCGCCGACGGACGGGGGAGGGCGGCGCCGCGAGGGAGAAGAAGAGTCACGCCGGCTCGATTCCTCCCAATACGGAGGGTTGGGCCTCTGTATTGTGGGCAGGAGGGCACAACTAGTGAGAATACCCCTTGGTATTGAAGTTCGTTTCCAATTCCAAAGCCAAAGGCCATCTAAACAACAACATTTGGATCAATTTCAATACCGAAGGCCCAATATCTACATCCAAACACAGCCCAAAGGGATCTTCATTAATTGTTTTTCCCCAAATAAAACCATAAGTACCTTTCATCAGCTTCCCACACTCCAAACACTACACATCACTGCACATAGCCTAATCTTTCACGTCTCATCATATGTACTATTAGTATTAGTAGTAATAATATCACTCTAGTGCTACCATACATTTTAATAGCAAAAAGTGTTTGTTGCATCCCTAACTCTACTACGGACTGCTTCCTGATGCAGTTCACACCCAGCAGACTCAGAGTATCTCCAGTACCTAAGACTCTGTAGAAAACCAATTCTGCCCCGTCAATAGAAGGATGCGAGTGGCAAAATTACCTGTCGGTTTCAGTTCGTTCGCTTTTGATGGTGAAACAAAATATATATAAAAAATGGGCAAGTTAGTGAGTGGATGCACGGATGCGGGTCAGACGGTGCTACTAACCTGTCACGGCGAGTGACCGGCCGCGGTGGGCCAACCTGTTCTTGCCCTGTGTCGCCGTGCATCACCTCACCTGTAGCGACACAGTGTAGTTGCACTGAGGTCCGAGGAAATAGTAGGGATTCTTTGCAACTGCATGCAGCTCATCTCTGAGCCGTTCGTTTCCGAGATCCAACGGCCTGGATTCAGCAACCGTATTGCCGCAGTGCTCACGTGCTACTATTTTGCGTTCACCGTACCTGATCAGGTTTGAGGTGCTCAGCATTTCGCTATATATAAAAACGTCCATACGGAGTATATGACAGAAACAGAGTGCGTACCCCTCCAGCAAAAAAAAAAACATTTCTCATTTTTTTTAAAAAAGTTAAACATTTTTAAGTTTAACTAAATCTGAAAAATTATAATATTCATGACACCGAGTAGAAAAAAAGAGAGTAGAATTCGATCCGGTTTGGATCTCACGCTGCTCATTTAAGTCATTTCTCATCTGTCCAACCTACGTTGTTCAGCCTTCAGACAAGCATGACACTTACCTGGTTCCTGTGGTTCCTTTCCAGTCTCGACAGCAGTGTGTATGCAAATGATAACACCACTGTTGAATGAGAAAACAAAAAACAAAAAAAAAACTGCATTGGCTTGTTTTTGGTGAATGGAACTTGCAGATTTGTCAGGCCTAATGACCACAGGATTGTAGCCGTCCGTCCTTTCAGTCTTTCACCTCTCTGCAGCTTTCACTCGGTTGCTTTCACTCGTAGCAGGCAGGCAACGGCTGTAGCACTGACATGTGTGTGGTGTGCCTGAACCCCGGTAGGGTAGGGAGCTTCTGCAGTGCGTTGTCGAGGAAGCAGATGGTTGCTTTTGCTGAAAGGCGATGCAAGCGCGACGGAGATGGCGATAATAATCACCACTTCCACCTGAAATGTAATCTGATCATTAAGGCGTTCGCACTGCATGGAAGGTGACAACGACATACTGGTGGCTGATAAACATCTCTGTTACGGATTAGGGTATGGGCTAGAATGCCCATTAAGTCCATTTGTAGAAATTATATATAAAAAAAGAACTCAAAAGATCCTTTTGGGTGCATTTTATTATATGCTTTAATGTTTTAGCCCACAAATGAAAAAGAAAACATGTGACAATATATATACCATACTGCTAGTTAATGTAAAAGTAGAGATTATCATCGGTATATATTTGCATACCAACTCTTCTACAATATATAGGATGCGTTTTCTGTACACGCGCTTGTATCTACTCTCACGGAGTAGACATTGCTTGGGTAACGGGAGACGTCGAGGGTGTGGGCCTGTGGGGACGCGTAGGAAACGGGGAACATTGGGTTGAGGCCCGTTAGCTACTCCCTGCTTTTCTCAAATCTTATCGGGTATAGCAAAAATTCATTAGAGCAGGTACAATAAGGTCACGTCACTTGTCTTGTAGTCAAGCCAACTAGCAACATCCTACGTGGAAGAGAGAGAAAAGGGAGGAGACAAGTAGCTAGTCGACGCATCTTGCGCCGAGCTCCAGCACGCGAAACCACGCGACAGAGCCGGTTTAGCGACGAGCTAGTCGATTAGGGACGTAGGCTGTGGGCCTTTCTCAATTAGGGAGGATGACTGTTGCCTAGCTGAATTTTTGGCATGCATGTCCGCATAGCAGATCGGATCTGAATACGTACATGTATATACTTTAAAAATGTGTTTATAACTAGTACATGCTACATATATACTTGATTAGGAATAATACTATAAAATTATTAGAAAGTATGCATTCATACATACATGTACATGATTTTGTCAAGTATGTTTAGATACCGATAGTATCTAAAGATACATAGAAATTATATAAGATCCTACGCCATATTCTAAGGTTGCATACCGAAGGAGTATGAGTACATATACATTATCAAAGGTGCACATGAGTACATACAAATTATCAGAGTTTATAAGTATGAATAGCAGTGGCGGAGCTAGAGAATTATGGAGGGGGGTGCGGCTTGTGGTCTAACCACATAACAATAATACAACTTGATAGTACCATTGCCATAATTTAAGTATGAATAGTTTCAAACAAGCAATATTGATGCACAACAACAATGAAGCAGCGGTAACAATAAAATTGTACTTACCATTTATCAAAATATATTAAGCGAATCCCACGTTTATAAATACAAAAGATTGTCGGTGTAGACATAATACAATCCTGAAGGCTGAAGCACAGAATCCTCACTGAAAAAGAAAGATAAACCATTCATTGTAAGCAAAAACATTATATAATGTAACATTGAAAAAATAAAATTAGGTGAATTACCTCTTATAGATCAAATCTGCGCCTTTTTCCTTCCATGTTCATGAAGCGCTGAACCACAACATCATTTGTAACTTTCTTTAATTCTTCTTTCTCCACATAGCAAATAAGTCTATTACTCAAGTGTGCATCGCCCATGCGGTTACTAAGAGTTGTTTTCACAATCTTCATCCCTGAAAATATTCTCTCCACTGTTGCAGTAGCAATCGGCAATACGAGCACAAGTTTCAAAAGTCGATAAACCAATGGATAACAAATATTCTTTTTTGTCGCCACCATTCTTTGTGAAAGCTCACTGATAGTATTTAAGTTGGAGAATCTATTGTCTTCTCTCACATCAGCAATGTAGAGGCCAAGATGTTGCCTAAGATCCCTTAATTCCATAGAGCAAAAATCATACGGATATAATTTTGCTAAGTTTACCAAACTCTCCACATCAAAATCATGAAATGAATCTCTTGGATTGAAAGCAGCTGAACAAACAAGCAACTGAGAGCTTGTCTCACTAAATCGGCTATTAAGCTCTTGACCTAGCCAATCTATAACCTCATTAAAACAATCCACTTCATAGTGATGCTTGTTTGTAATTCCAGATGCCTTCCTAGACCGTTTGGGATCAATATATGCATCTTCCATTTCTAACTTTGTAATATCATGCATCTCACAAAACTCATTTACTTCATCTAATAATTCGCTCCACCCATCACTTCTAAGGTTACACAACTGTAATCTAGTTGATTGCAAACACTTCATAGCATTCACAATGTCTTGATCCTTGCGTTGCAATGCTAATGACAAAGTGTTTGTGATGGTTAATGTGGTCAATAGGAGATGCAAGTAAAAGACAAAGTCAAAAGATTGGAAGTAGATTAGAAGATTTGATGCTTGGTCTCTATTTTTCCAATCTCTGTCATCCTTTTCCACAAAATGTAACACTTCAACAATTGTAGAAAATAGCTCAACAAGGCTTTTAAAAGTTTTATAATGGGAATTCCAACGAGTATCTCCAGGTCTTTGAAGACATTGCTCTTGATTTAACCCTCCCCAGTTTCTAGCTGGCCACAACCTAAGGCCTTTGTCACTTTTTCATGATTTATATCCCTAATCATGTCCCTTCTCTTGGCTGACCCACCCACCACGTTTAGTAAGCTATGAATCATGGTTAAGAAATTGCTAATACCCTTATGTTTTCTCACAACAGCCACAATAACTAACTGAAGTTGGTGAGCAAAACAATGAACATAATATGCTGACTTACTTTCTCTCAAAATTAATGATTGCAGCCCATTGAACTCACCTCGCATGTTGCTAGCACCATCATATCCTTGGCCTCTAACTTTCTTTAAGCTGAGCTTAAATTTTGCAAGTAGAGAATCAATAGATGACTTGAGACAGGAAGAAGAAGTTTCAGTCACATGCACAAGACCAACAAATCTCTCTTTCACAAATCCACATTTGTCAACATATCTCAAGACCACAGCCATTTGTTCCTTACAAGAAACATCCCTTGACTCATCAACTAGCAAGCAAAACACATCATCATCAAGTTCTTGAAGAATAGAATGTAGAATTTCATTTGCAAAACACTCAACAATATCTGTCTGAATTTCATGAGCAACCATACAACTATTCCCTGCCAGACCCACTGCCTTCCCTAAATTTGGATCATGATCAGCTAGGCAATCAAAAACCTCCAAGAAATTCCCTTTATTCAAAGACTCCTTTGACTCATCGTGGCCACGGAAAGCCAAACCTTGCTTCAATAAAAGCCTAGCAGTATCAATAGATCCATTCAGTCTAGTAAAATAAGCCCTCTTAGATGCTTCACTTTGCCTATGCAAAACAATATCTATGTGCTGATTTCTTTGTAACAAATCATCACATTTCTTCATAGCATTATAATGTGCTCCACCAACATCTCCAACGTGAATCTTTAGCCTCTCTTTCCTGTGAAAACCGTTCCATCCATCAACAACAAATGCTTTATATCCTGCATCCTTCTTTTCCCTGAACAAGAAACAACAGAAACAATATGCTCTATCTTTTGATTCACTATATTCAAGCCAACCTCCAAATTCATCAAACCATTCCGGTTGAAATCTTCTTGGATTCTCTTTTTCCCCAATCTGTGTAGAGGGGAAAATGCACTTTCGAGGTTGGCATGGTCCATTCTCCAAATATTTCCTTCTGACCTTCTCTCTATGATTTGGATGGAATGAATCAATTTCCTTTCTTAATCCTGGGTCATATTTGATCTCCTCATCCCAATTAATATCTGGTATTTTTCTTTTCAAAAACCTATCCATATTTTCCTAGCATTCCACAAGAAAAGACAGAAATTTAAAAAAACTAAAATCAGTTGAAGTTGTTTACTGAAAGGATCACATGAAAAGGAGTAAAGGAGAGAGGTCAGAGATGTATTGGCGTACTGCTGCTTGCAGCTTGCTGCGCTCCTGCTTTCCTGCAGTCGGCAGTCCTCTGCCTGAAGTCCTGAACGGTGGAGTTGTGACCTGCTACTGCTTGCGACGGCTACGGCCGGCCGGCGCCCGGCAGCCGCGATCGTCACTTCGTCAACAGAGATTCAGAGCACGGGAGAAGCTGAGAAGGCGGAGCGACGGTGATTGAGAAGGCGATGCGTCGTCGAAGCGATGGGCGAAGTAGTCGAAGCGTCCGCAAAGACAAAGCCTGTTGCGTGGCCAGCCAGGATGCGTGCGTGTGTTAATGTTGCTGGGCTCACCGGCTCAGGTTGCGTGCGTGCGTGTGTTGATGCAGCTGGGCTAGTGGGCTGTGGGCTGCCGAGCTTCAAGAATCAAGAATGAAGCTGGGTCGTGGGTGCAGCTATTTCGGCCTGGTGGGTGCGGATACGGTAAAGATGCGTATGCTATAAAGAATTTCGTATTTGGCCGTGGGTGCGGTCGCACCCAGAGATCACAACGTAGATCCGCCCGTGAATGAATAGTGAGTACGTACTTATTTGATCAAACACATATTATAATTAAAGTATGAGTACATACTCATACATTAAAGTATATATATTGATCAAAGTATGAGTACATACGTAAAGTAGTGTAGTATGAAAACATACTTGTCCGCATATGTATCATTATAATGTATGCATTCATACTTTTTAAAAGGAGTATGTATGCATACTTCTTTTAAAAAGGATTGCATTTTCATAAAATTAGCTCGAGGGAACATACTCTTTCCAAAAAAGAAGAAAATTGAACATACTCTTTCGTCTTTCCATTAAATCATATCAAAATTAAAATCAACTGTATCTACACAAAACGGCACAAAACAAAATTTTACACTCATTAATCATTATATATCTGAAAAACAGAACACAACAAGATGAACTGATTATGTATCCATCCTTGTCTGATTGGCACCCACACGAATTCATGCTTGCTAATACGGTGAAGTAGCTAGCAGAGGGAGCAGATACACAAACAAAAAGCTCCGATCCTGTTCCTGTAAAACACTATGGATCAACAACAAATTTCAGGGACTCCAAGCTACAATGAAAAAATAAAAAATTGGGATTTAAGGTGTGAATCCCATTTTAATAAACAAATGATTTAGACACATTTAAATTCTGCGTCACAGGTATGAGATTGGGTATAGAAAGGGGGAAATTTAGAACCTATTAGAACTATTTGGGGGTGTCTGTATCTGGTGATCCATCGAGGGATGAACATTCAATTGATGCCTCCTCGATCTGTCGCACATGGATCTGACCGCCACCAATGATGGGAGAGAGATCCCACCAGCCGCTGGCCTGTAGGGAGGGCACGCACCACCCGTCCGCGCCTGTCCGCCTGGCATCACGGCTAGAGCCCCGTCATTGGTGCCTGTCCACCCGTCCGCGCCTGTCCGCGAGGAAGGCTCACCGCCTGGTTGGGAAGGGAGCACCGCTGGAGCATGGAGAAGGGCCGCCGCCGAGCGCATGGGATGGCCGGATGGGGACCTCCGCAGCATCCACATCCATCTCCATCATCGAGTGGGAGGGTAGAGGGCTTTCACGGGAGGGAGAGAAAAGGGCTCGCCGCCGTCGCTACCAGAGATCCCGAGTGGACGGGAGAGCCTCGTGTATTATATGGACTAACGGGTAATGATCTGTTATTGAACCCGTTAAGCCAGGACAACGTGCGGGGAAGGTTTCGTGGATGAGACGGCGTCATCGGCCCGTTAGCAAGGTACGTGCGCGCCACTCGCTAGATATTTGCGTGACAAAGGGCCTCAAATTTTGGAAATTCCTATACGATTAGATTTTTTTTCCTGCTCAACTGTGATCTATTTATCGGTGTGCACCGATTTTTTTTCCTAGCGCTTAGTGTGACTGCTTGCTTTCTTCACAATGATCCATCTTTGGTTAAGTCAAACGGTGTTGTGTGCCATCATCTTCACCACATATTCCTTCGGCTGGTCCTTGTTAATATCGTCGTCGACAACATCACTCCTCCACTAGCCACTGTGCATCAGCTGGATTTAACTATATCTCAATCAGACCCAAGTAATAGCATCAGTCTCGCCTAATAAGGGTACGATTTTCGAACTATTCTATTACGATTTATTTTATTCATTTCCATACAACTTCTGTTATGTGTATGCTAGTTTTGACTTTTGAGAGCATTGTTTTTGCAAGGAGATAGCGTAATGAAATTTAATTAATACTAAAATCTAATCTTAGATATATTATCATTGGCATAATTTATATTCAGAATATAATCATACAAATACCTAGTCTTCTAACCACATTGATCGAGTGCTGCCTGACTTCTCAGACGCACGATGTCACAAGAGAAAATTTGATGACATGATAAGGTCAAAATGAATTGTATTTGGTACACTACCTTGGATCAGCTGGCCGCTCACGTGACTAATCTTCAATTGCCGAGCTCTCTCTCAAAGGAATTTTTTTCCACTAGCACACTGTAAAAATTATCATCTATGGGTGTTTGGAAATTTTCACCATAGTGATAACACAGTTGCATGGAAGCTTCCTCACCATCTCGTTGAAACCATTCTCTCTATCCGTCCATAGTGATACCGCAGTTTAATAAAAGCCTCATCATCGTCTCAAGCCTCAACACACCAGATCGCAAATCTCTTCATAACGAATCTGCAGGAGACGCACCGGCCGGATAGCGTGGCCACGTCGTCCGCTTTTCCCGTCTGTCTGATCGGGCGCGTCGACGGATCAGATCGTGCAAACCTAGTATATTTTGCAAAAAGGTCCTCCAACTTTGGTAGACTCAACCCGCAGTCCATACCCTCTTTCAGACTAGTTTTTAAAAGAGTCCTCAAACATTACTAGAATCAACCCGCACTACATGCTTTTTATGGGCCGAGCTGCCTCCAGCTCCTGAGCCATAGTGGGCCGAATTCGGTCCGATACTGTTTTCATTCTCTATTAATCTTTTTCTTTTATGAATAAATTTACTGGAACTTTAAAATTGCAGATTAAACCACCAATATCATAAAATGGATAATAAATTTGTTTCTCAATACTCATGAATATATATGCAATGGATCCATAATAAAACATTTTAGTAGACCTTTTTATTGTATATTTTTTCCTATGTTTTTTAGCGGTAAAAAAATAAAAATAAAAATAAAAAATAGAGTTGTTCAAAACTCCTCATGTCACATGTATGTACTTCTAAATTTCATAGTTTGAGGTTGCGTTCTCCTCGTTCTAAAAATAAATTAAGCTTTCGTGAAAATATGCTCCCATATTCTTAATAAATACATTTACCCCTTTGTTTCTCCATAAAAAAATATAGCAAAAAATAATGAAGTGTTTAAAATATATGCCAAGTGCAACAATAGAAAAAAAAATGAAACAATAAAAATGAGACTATTCATCCTTCAAAATATATAGATAACTATCACTAATGTATTATATAAAGAATAATTCAATTACTATTATATTCATAATCATCTACCTAACCGCCGAGGAAAAAAAAGGTAAGCATGGTCATGCGTGGCAAGGCCGCGCAATTTTTCTAGTGTGTACTCTATTTCACAACACCCATTGTTATAGAAGACATGTGCCCCTGAAAGTGAGAAATAGAAATGTTTCCCTCTGCTTATCCAAGCAGATAGGGTTATGACTTAGAATAATACTAATCACAATATCAAAATGTGGCAAGGTTAAAAAGGTCTCACGCTTTGCATTAAAAATGCTTTATAAAACATTTTATATTTGTAGTAGGATCTCAGTCAAACTAAAGCTTTCTTACCATCTCAACAAACCCAATCATATTTACTGTACATTCGTTTTAGGGTGTTGTTTGGTTTCGTTGGTGAAAATGGTAACGCAAATGCAATCAGCTGGCAACGGTAAACGTTGTGGGAAAGGAAAGCGGGATGTGTTTGTATCGATATATTTTATTGTCTTACTGCGGGGGCATCGGATGACACCCGCAAATGAGGGTCAATGTAATTGTACTGGCCGTCATCAGATTACGCCGCAATTGACTAGTGGCCGGAACAATCAAACACAAAGCAACGAAAATCATTACCGTCGTGAACGGGCTACGGGCCAGTAAGGCCGAACCAAACAACACCTCGATTGGACACAAGCTTCCTCAGCAACACAGCAAACTCTATCATTTGCACATGTAAGACTTGTACATCTTAGTTTGTAGGATACACGATTGCCTAGAGGCATCATGAAGTTTTCCTTGACGAGACATTTTACAACATCCACTAGCGTAAAAAGAATATGCACCAACACGTTTGGTTGGGGACAACCAACCTTATAAAGTTTGACGTATGCAAATCAACAAATGCCAAAACTAGTTACATGACTAAAATATAGCAAAGTTGTTTAAAATGACCTACATCTTTTTAAGTATCTCACTATTTATAGTGGTATTGTGGTTGGACGGAAGCTTCCTCAATATCTCAACAAACCCTACAATTGATATATAAGCGTGTAAGGCGAACTTGGCATCCAATTTCACACCAAGCATCCCATCATGTGCGTTCAATACAAAACAAAAATTGGATGCCAAATCTGCAAATTGTCCTGCGCAAGGCTCCCCTTCCTCTACAAGTGTTGTAAAGTTTCCTGCACGCTTGGGGACCATCAATCTTATATAAGGTTAATTAAGGTATACAAACCACCAGATACTAGAACTAGTCATATAGCCAGGGAATATCGAAAATAAAGGAACCATGCTTTTCCAATAATCTCTCTATCTATAGCACTATCATAATTAGATGGAACCTTCCTCGCTATCTCAACAAACCTTACCCTTTCTATAAACGTGCAAGACGAACTTGGCACCCAATTTCACACCATACATTCTATGTGCAAGGCTCCTTCCTCTACAAGTGTTGTAAAGTTTCCCACATGCTTGGGGACCATCAATCAACCTTATATATAAGGTTAACGTATACAAATCACCAAATACTAGAACTAGTCGTATAGCCAGAGTATAGCGAAACTAAAGGAACCATGCTTTTTCAATGATCTCTCCATCTATAGCACTATCGTAATTGGATAGAACCTTCCTTGCTACCTCAACAAACCTTACCCTTTCTATAATCGTGCAAGATGGCCATGACACCCAATTTCACACCATGCATCCCATGTGATGTGCATCCGTTGAAGCGGAAATCGCGCGCCAAATCTGCATCCTTTCCCGCGCAAGGCGAAGGCTCCTTCCACGCGTGTTTTTTTTTTTTTTGAGCTAGCTCCTTCCACGCGTGTTGGTGCCGTGACGCATCCGTTTCATCCCTTGGCTGGCTCCTCCTCCGGCCGCTGATAAGTGGGTCCACACAGCAGGTTTCGATGGGCTACGGCCCATACGCGAGCGAGGCCCAATCCAAGCCCAGCAAGCCACCTCTCCCCCGCTTCCTCCGGCACCGCCAGCCGGATTTGTGGCCGCGCCGTGCCGCGTCCGCGGACCGCGGTTGATTTTCTTGCTTCGTAGCGAAGACCAAGAGTCCAATCCGTCGCGCATTGTGAGCGCAGAGATAAATCTCCAGGATTTATTACGCGCCTGTATATATATCCGGGCACTGGGGTTTAGTCCGCTTGTATAGGCGGTTAGTTGGTTCTTGGACTCCTCCCCTCTCTTCTTCAGCCTCACTTGTTCTTGCGAGCCGCCAGCGGATTCGCTTAATCTCTTCGGTTTCCAGGTTCTTTAGCTATCGAATCCCGTTGTTCCTGGTCTCCTCTCCTCTCATCCAAAGTAAAGATCGCTTCTTTTTGTGGCGCGGTCTCACGGATTGCTGATCTTCTTGGGGGTTTTAATCTTATATATCTCCTCTTTGATTTGATTGATCTTTAGGGAATTGGGAGGGGAGGCGCTTGTTGATCAGAGAGGAGAGGTCATGGGGTCGTGGTGCTCCAAGGAGAACACCCCGGGGAGCAGCATCCGCACGATCACAACCACAACCACAACCAGAATCACAACAGCGGTGCCGCGACCGCGAGTAAAGGGGGCAAGGATCGGTACGCCAACTTCGGTGACGATTACCACAGCCTGGAGCAGGTGAGCTCGATCGGTTCCCTTGAATGTTTATTAATCTGTGTGTGCTTCTTCTTCTTGATTCCTTGCATGTGCAATGCTGCATAGTGCTCGTACATTCAGAAGCTGTGGGTTGATTTGGTTTTGTTGGAAACCCAGAACTAGCTAGTTCTGGGGTTTTAATCTAGGCCTTGGTGGTTCGTTGTTGGTGTCAGATTAAGAGATTCTTGCAGTTCTCTCCTTTTCACGTTTATATAAGTTAGATTAGATTACTGGGAGCAGGAGGGGGTTTATAGTATTAGATAGAAAATTGTACTAGCTGTCAAAATAGTTGTATTGTTATTCTTTGATGGTTCTTACATGCTCCAAGGCCTGCAAGTGTCTTGATCCTTTAATAATTCTTGTGATTGAATTGATTGTGTTGACTGTTGCCATCAAAGTATAGTATATGGAAATATGCAGTGTGATCAGAGAGGTCCGATATCCACCTAATTGTTTTTTTTAACGTAGATATGCACCTAGTTGTTTCCTGGTGATATCCTTTTTGAATGATGCTATTAGTACTAAGCATCACATTCTTACCAATGGAGTTGCCTTTTTGAACTCCTTTACCTTGTGCCTTTGCACCAGAGTGTTTTTCTTTTTTTAATCTGATCTGACTCAAGGTTCCATTCAGTTACACTGTACCTTTTGGTAATGTTATCTTCTTGCCCTCTTTAATCTAGGTTACCAATGCCCTTGCACATGCTGGTCTGGAATCTTCTAATCTGATTGTTGGGATTGATTTCACCAAAAGCAACGAATGGACAGGTACGTTTGCGCCTGATCAGAGACATAACTATGTGGACTCTTGCAATAGTTGTTTTTACTTTTTATTCTTTTCTTTCTTCCAAAAGAACTCATGATGTGTTTGTAAGCAGGCAAAGTGTCCTTCAACAACCGGAGCTTGCACGCACTAGGAAACACTCCAAACCCATATGAGGAGGCCATATCCATCACAGGGAGAACCCTCGCACGATTTGATGAGGACAACCTCATACCATGCTTTGGATTTGGCGACAGTCAGTTCTTAACATCCCTCGGTTCAGCCTTTTTTTACATAATTAATAGAAAAAAATGCAGATATGTAATAACTAAGTTTCATATTGCAGCAACTACTCATGATCAATCGGTATTTAGCTTCTATAATGATAACCAACCGTGTGATGGCTTTGAGCAAGCACTTGCTCGGTACAGGGAACTTGTTCCACAACTTAATTTGGCTGGTTGGTGCACCATCCTTTGGTTTTAATTTTTGCATATGAATGACAACACAGTAAGATTCATTTGGCTGATATTTGATGGTAATGATTAACAGGCCCAACTTCGTTTGCACCAATCATTGAGACTGCAATTGGAATTGTTGACAGCAGTGGTGGCCAATATCATGTCCTGCTTATAATAGCAGATGGACAGGTTTGTTCGCGAACTCGTATTCAATTTCAGTTGTAGCAACTAGCATCATAATTCCTTGTCTGAAGAATTCGTTATGATGTTGTACCCTCTAATTTCTGGCTGTGATTTTCTTTGAATTTTCCAGGTTACCCGCAGCGTTGAAACAGGCAATGGGCACTTGAGCCCACAAGAAAGGGAGACCATAGATGCAATTGTGAAGGCTAGGTAACCATATGCATGTCAAATACTTCTGTGATTATTAAGGGTGCTCTTGACTTACCATGAACTAGTGTTTTGATCATACTGAGCTTTTATGTCTCAACACTGAATGCATCAATCAATTCTGCAGTGATTACCCACTTTCAATTGTGCTTGTCGGGGTTGGGGATGGGCCATGGGACATGATGAGGCAATTCGATGATAACATACCTTCTCGGACATTCGACAATTTTCAGGTAAATTGTACCGTATAGTCATTCTCTGGAACTATGGCACCCCATATTTTTTTTTATCAAACATGCATGAGAAACACTAATTAATACTGCTGGTGGAATGCAGTTTGTAAACTTCACACAGATTATGTCAAGGCCTATACCCGCCAGCAAAAAGGAGGCTGAATTTGCTCTTTCAGCACTGATGGAGATTCCAGAACAATTCAAGGCAGCACTGAACCTCCAGCTTCTTGGGTACGTATCTAATTTCCTTGTCCAGTCAAAACCGTACTCATTCATTCCGGGGAAGGAATTCGGATTATCCCCTGTTTATCTTTGTTCATTGCACTGTAAGTAGTCACCACAGGTGTTTGTTTTTACATGTTTCTTGGGCAGCAAACGAAGAGGATTTCCGAACCGACCAGTGTTGCCTCCGCCTGGGAACGGTGGCCTGAAATTCTCTGGATGGCCAGCAGTAAAACCAACCGAATCCACTAGCTACGGATCAGCGCCTTAGAAGCCTTCTGCGCCTCGACAGGACAGTCATATAGGTGATCCGCAGGTATGTGTCAGTGTCATTATATTAGAGGCAATGAAACATCAATGTGGATACGGTTAGGGAGTAGTAGAGACCAATGGAACATGCATGGGATGTGTTTTACCTCATATGCTGAAGGCCTGAACTCCTTAGACCTGTCCAATCTGCTGGAGCCAAGCAAAGGACCTTGCTTTCGGGTGTGGGCATCAGGTACCGGATCGAAATGGCTTGGATTCACTTGATGAAATTTTATTTCATCAAATATATATATGAATTGGTAATAACCAAGGAAACTCCCCCCCCCCCCCCCCCCCCCCCCCCGCCCCTCTGAAAATGCAGACGTGTTCTGACTGCGCAAAGGATCTGAAGGTGTGCCCGATATGCCAGAGGGTGATCTCCACAAGACTGAAGCTCTACTGAAACAAAGTCCTCTCTTTAAGAAGAGAGAAGAGAAGAGAAGAAAAGCTCGCTCGTAGGCAATCATCAGTTGAAGGGGTGGGGGAAAAAAACTTTGATACAATTAGATATATACTATACTATAGGAGGTTGTGCAAATTGATTGGCTGGCAGCAGGAAGACTGTCTGTAAATAGAGGTTGTTTTGATGATGAATGCTCAAACTTAATACTTTGTATGGTTGTGGCATGCATGCATGCATACAATTGGTTAGCAAGAGATTAAAGGAATGGTCCATGTCGTCAAATGATTCGGTGTTGTTTTGGAATCTGTTATAGTTTTGTCCCTATATTCATGCCAAAATAATATAAATACACAGGGAATCTGTTATAGTTTTGTGAAGGAACAAACTCGCCTAAGAGATAGGCCTAGATTGAGACTGAGCTGCTGCTGCTGCTGCTGCTGCAGGGAGGCAATGCAACCTGCTCAACCTGCATGACTCCCTCAACGCCAACCAGGAGACACGCCATATATAGAGACGATGGCGTTGCTTCTCGGATGGCATTCAGGGAGCCAGGCAAGCACTGAGCCGCCATGAAAGCAAACAGCTAGCCAGCTACACGCCTTACCTCATGCTGATGTACATATGCGCGCATATGTTATTGTATTACGACATAGACATACAGATGAGTCATCAAGACGACAATGCTAGCTTGGCAGTTGCCATCCATGGCTGGCGAACGTACGTACGCACGCACATCTTTATGCGAACAAGTACGCCGTGGTGGATGCTAGAGCTCCATGCTGTATCCTGCATATATATGATGACTGACATGCTTATTGGTCGCTACAAGCTACAGGCTAGCTTGGTAGATGGTGACGGACGCTGCGCGCGGCAATGTCTGTCAGTCCGTGTGCTCTGTGCTGTGCTGTGGGATCGCGCGCGCGGCGCGGGCGACGCCAAAAGGTTGAAGCTGTGTAGGGTACGTACGTACGGTGACTATAGCCCCGCCGGTAACGTTGTGGGTAGTCTAAGCTTTCTCTCATCTCTAGAGCAAACTATCAGCATATTACCCACAATGTTACAAGAAGTCGATGTCTAAATGGAAGTCCAAGGGAGCACCGAGTTTTAATGTTGTGGCTATCGATGCTGCATGTCTCTCCTCTCCTGTCCTGGTGGGCTGGATCGGGGACTGCCGGCCTGCATTTTACACCTCGCAGCAGCAGCAGCAGCCAGCGATGCCTGAAGCACGTACTCCTGAGGTCAGTGAATGAGCACAGATGGATTGATCCTTTCCTCCCTCTTGCATTGCATATTTGCATGCATGGTTTCACCTGTGTAAATACTGGATGTATACTCGCTCGCTGTTGCATGCATACATTATTGCAGGGTGTTGGAGCCGCCGGACCCTGCAGCGCGCGCGCGTTCGCCCCCACGACCGACGCCGCGGCCGGCCGGCCGGGGGGGCTCATCAGACCCCGGCGCCCACCACATGCTGTCTTCGTTCAGTGCTGCATCCGTCGTCGACCCGTTCATCTACCTCAGGCAGCGTGCAGTGCAGTGCACGTACGTACGCCGTCACTGCAACTTTAATTTCGTTTTCCTCCATCGTCTCAGAGCAGGGACCAAGATGTGTAGTACGACGGCGGCGACCAGTGCGCGGCCGGACGCCTGCACCGAGCTGCTCTCCACGCTCATCCCCACCGTACCACGCCCTTCTTCCCTCAGCTCTCACAATGCCGCCGGTGCATGAGAGCCACTGCCTGGGGGCTGGGGCCGGCCGGACGAGCAGTTCCTGCCTTCCTGGCGATGCAGGATGGCGGCGGCCGCGCATCAGGCGCAGGTGGAAGCGTCGGCGAGCTGCGACACCGGCACGCCGGCCGGCGAGATGGCCTACGTACGACAGCGCCGTTATGCACCTGTTACCTGACACTGACACACGACCTAGATCGTGTTGGCAGCACAGTATTTATTGTAGTATACCAGAATCGATCACAAAGAGCGAATAATTTCATCATAGCTGAGCCACAAAAAGGAAGAAAAAAAACAAAAGACAAAAGGTGATTCTGATGCGCACAGACAGACACGCTCGTAATAAAATCCAAGAACAAGATCATATATATATGCAGTCTGTTGATAAAGCATAGCCAGATCAGAAAGAACAGTTTCTTCGCAGATACAGGCGATCGACTAGACGATTCTTCTTATTGTTGTTTCTCCTTCCTTACCGTACCATACCATACCAAACTCTCGAATCCGAATGGCACCTGAAGAATGCAGGAGAGACGACACGCGGCGCAGCACAGGAACGGAAGATCCGAAGATCCATCATCCATGTAAAGCCAGCCGCGCATTGCGGCGGCTGTCAGCTTTCGACGCCGTCGTCGCATACAAAAGGAGGGCACTACACTACACTGCACCAAAGAAAAGCACGCAGCCATGGACGACGTACTCATTCAGGAATGTTCCTTGCTAGCTGTTGGAGATCTCGTACAAAATCCAGGCCGGTTTTCTGTCAGCGGTCAGCACATACGCATGGGTTCCTTAGTCATGAATTAACCCCATACCTTGCCTTTATTTCGAAACGGAACGAAGCTGGTCCAGGAGCGCGCCTTTTTGCCTTTTTTTCTTCTTCTCTCCCATGGCTAAGCAACTTGCCCTTGTTTCCTTCCTCCTCTGCTCTCTTGCGTCGTCCCACAGCATGAGCATGCTTCTCATCTCACCTCTGCTTTCCACAGTTTCCAACTTTTTTTTTTTGAAGGTCAGTTTCCAACTTTCATTAATAGGAAGCAGATTGCATGAACTTCAATGATTGTGACACATTTTGTTACTTCCATCTCACCTTGGCCAATCTTAAAAACTGCACGAGGAAAGCATGGGCAGGTGTTGTTCCTGCAGAATGAACCACTGCGCATGTATGTATGGAATTAGTGGGAAGAGCACATTCCAAGCAAGCCGATGTCTGAACATGCCAAGCCACAAACATGAAACATCCAGCATCATCAGGCTAGTAGTATTATTTGTTAGTGCCAAGAATAACCCAACCCACGCTTTACCTTTGTCCACCTCCTCAAGAAATATGCTTTTGTGAGTGAGATACTGAGATATAAAGCAGACCAGAGACCCCCAATCAATCAATTGCCGGCAGCCGGCAACGTTGCCCCACTCTCCACAACTTTGCTCCACGAAGCAGCTCTGGTTTTTTCAATGGCGGAACACGAGACAGTGGCCCCACGCGCGCCCAGATTTTGAAAAGCCTCTCTTTTCTTTCCTCCGTCTTTATTTTGGAGGAGGAGGAGGAGGTGCCACCACCACCACTAGACCCTCCTTTTAACTCCATCACTCCATTCCCTGGATCTCGTTGCTGTTCTTCTTCTTCTTGCTCTCTAGCTTGCTTTCCCCCATTAAACCTCTCTACACTCTTGAGCTCCTCGTCGATCTTTGCCCTGTTGGAGTTGGTAGAGGTGGTGCTGCTGCAGAAATGGGCACTCCTTACCACCTCCAATCCCCAAGAACCATCATAAACAAGCTAATGAACAGGAAGCAGCTGTCACTATCCCTACCACAGCCGCCGCCGGTGGATCCAACCGAGAAGTCACCGGCGCGGCCACGGTCGCCGCTAGTGGATGATCCGTCCAAGACAATCGAGCATCCACCGGCGTTGCTGCAACAGTCGCCGCGGGCGCCAGTGGATCCATCCAAGACGACAACCGAGCAGCCTCCTCCTCCTCCTCCGCAGGCGGCGCTACCGCAGCGGCATCCATCGCGAGCGCCTTCGAATAAGATAATCCTACAACCGAGGCACCGTACCTCACCGGCGATGTGGTGTGCAGCCATAGTCTGCTTCGCCTTCAGCATCCTCCTGATCGTCGCAGGCGTGGTGATCCTCATCATCTTCCTGGCGGTGAAGCCAAGACCACCATCCTTCGACACGGCGAACGCCATCCTCAACAGCGTGTACGTGGACTCACCATCACCATACTTCAACAACGACATGACGCTGGTGGCCAACATCTCCAACCCGAACCAGAAGATGGACCTGGTGTTCCGCTCCTCCACCGTCGAGCTCTTCTTCCAGGACAGGCCTATGGCCGTGCAGGCGCTGCCTCCGTTCCTGCTGCGGCGGCGAGGCCAGTCTCAGGTCATGAATTTGCACCTTGTGTCTAGCCGAGTTCTGCTCCCGCCTCAGGTGGCTGTCAAGATGGTGGACCAGGTCAGGAGCAACAGGGTGGTGTATACCATTAGAGGTGCCTTTAGAGTTGAGGCTAGGTTCGGGCTTGGTCACTACTCGTACTGGATGTACACCATCTGTGAGATGGAGCTCACTGCCCCTCCTTGTGGCGTTCTTGTTGCTCGGAGGTGCAGAACAAAATGACTTGCTTCAGGGAGAAAAAAAAAACTCCCTCGTTTTCTTTTGTCATTATATTATATCAAATCTTAGTTTTTTTATACTGATGATGAAAAATGACCTGAGAACAGCAAAACTTCATGTGTACTTGAAGTTGGCTCTTCGTCTTTGTCGATCTCTTGGTTGCTCAGTTGTTGCTGCGTCCTGGTGGCTAGCTGCAAGCCTGCAACACAGTAGGTCAGTAGCTTAGATTGTAAGCAACCTGAACATAGAGTTCAACAAAGGGTGTAATGTACAGCATGGAGCTCGTTGCTCCTTCAATGTAAGCAATACAGTTGTAACACCCCTGGTGTTTAAGCACTTAATTAAAATTTGATCATGTCATCATATGCATTAAGCATCATTCATTTGATTGAGAACCTTGTTATGCATTGAACTAAAAATAAGTTTATTTGGTTGTGTTTGATCATTTATATGAATGCTGGTCATCTTTTCAAATTCAAACTTTCAAATTTTAATCCAAACCCTAATTACCAAAGGGGGTGCATTCAACCCTAAACATGATTTTCAAAATCTATAAAGAATTTTCATATGGTTGTTTAAGCATTGTGATAAAGCTCTGTTTGAATTGCATTTGTTGTGTTTATAGTTTTTCAAGTGTTATTCAAGTTTTAAAAGTAATTAGAAAGGCGGTAAATCCTTTTGAAAAGGGTTTCAATTTCCAAAAATACATTTTCATTTCTAGGCTGAATTTGAAAATGTGCATTTTACCAAAAGTGTAGACCATGAAATTTGGAGAAACTTTGGTGTTCTAAGTTTTTCATGAAAACCCTTGGAAGCTTGAGCAAATTGCAAATAAGTACCAAGGGCAGTTCAGTCAATTCATCGAGCACCTGCATGTCGAACGGATCCATGGCGCCAACACCTGTCCGGCCAGCTGTCGACGCCACCGTTCACCTCCTCTCTGCAACGCGCGTTCCATCGCGTGCGTGGCATCGTCACGGCTCAGTTGTCGTCTACAAAACGGGACGCCGTCCTCCCCTGCTCTCTCTTTCCACGCTCGACGCCGCATGCCCTGCTCTGTTTCCGCCGCTGAGCGTGCACTTCGCGTCGCCGAGCTCGTGTTGACGGTAATTACAAGCTATTTTATCACCATCAAAACACCGTCAACATCCTCATATTCAAAGGAAAACAAGAATAGCATGAACATAATTTACCCAATAACTAGTTCCACATGTCCCATGACTATTTGATGCAGGTAATGACAAATGGGGTCTTTTGGGAGCCAGTGGGCCCACTTAGGGGGTCATCCGACCACCCTATGGACCCACTTGGCATCCTTAGTCCCCATGATCCATGTAACACCCTCAAGAATACTCTCTACCCTTGGATCCAAGTATATTCACCTCTCAATGGTCCAGATTCACAGCACAAGGATCCATAGGCCCAACATGACATATTTCCAAGTATGGCAAATGTGCACAAGGCATACACCATCATGATGGGCATTACGTCTAGAAGCCACCTGCGAAAGATGAGCCCATTTGGCCACAAAAGGCATTCGGTCGAATGCCTAGGTGGGGCCAGAGACCATCCAAAGGCCCCCTGACCAGTGGGGTCAGCTTCTAGAAGAAAAGTGGCAGGGCCCACCTGCCATAGGGTTCGGCCGAATCACCATATGGTGGTTCCAACTCCCCACCGACTTCCTGCATGCCGCCATGCATCCACTCGGTCTCCTCCGTTGATTTAAGACGGTTACAATGACGGTTTCATCCTACGGTGGCTGATGGAGGTGGCGCGGATCGCTGACGTGGCACCGGAGTAGCCCCTACTCCACCTCTAGCTATAAATAGACCCCCTATGCCCTCACTCTCACTCATGCCTCATTGGAGAAACTACTCCTTAATAGTAGTGCTATGCTAGTTGGAGGAGAGTGAGGGAAGTCTTCTGGAGAAAGCCCCGGATCTGTCGGGAATCTTCTCCGGAGCTCTACCTCAGCGGATGCGATCCTCTTGTAAGTTCAGCACTTGTAAGTGATACATCCGAGTTCTTTATAGCAATTAATATTCTAATATGGTTTAGCTGTTATACACCTTTTCACGCTTGTTCATTGCTTTACTTTAAGTAGAGTGCTTTAGCCTTAACGTAGGGTTAAAGTAGTAAGAATAGTGTAGACGTGGTGTTTAGACTAGATCTTGCCTTTGTAAACCGCTTATCGCGCGGATTGTTTGTGGATGCTAGTAGAAGGTGACAACTCTATCTAGTATTCGTATTCCACCACGTGTGTCAGATAAGTTCTTAAAAGGTAAGGCCTCAATACAACATGATGGCGCGGTCCGGTTAGAGTTTTGCCCTCTTTCTGATCTATCACATCGCCTCCTGCAAGAGAAAGGCTGATAAAGCCAGTATAACCAGCTTTGCCTTGTTAGATATCTTTGCTACATAGAACCTCTCAACCCAATTATCATAGTCTCCCTTGATTCATCAGGACATATCTTTAATCCTAGTTAGATCACTATCGTTCCCTGAGGAAAATACGATACCTGGAATACTCCCGGTGAAGTGCTACATCGGTATAATCTGTGCGCTTACGGATTTATCCAATAGTCATAAGAAATACCAACAAGCATTTCTAGCGTCGTTGCCGGGGAACGGTAGCTTTTAACTAGTACCCTTTGGTCCTATTATCCTTGTTTCATTTAAACCTTTCTTTCCACATACACACTTATGGATCAAACACCTCTCTTCGAGTATGGTGCTCCAACAGGCGCTAGGTTGGAGCCACCTAGTTCATCTCAGACTATATTAGACATTCATTATGAGCTTCGCCCAAGCCTCATAAGGATGGTTCAGAACAAACCTTTTTCTAGGGACGAAGACGAAAATCCCTACACTCATCTACGTGACTTCGAACAATTGTGTTCATGTGTCCTCATCCATGGGATGAGGCGAGGTACCCTTAAGTGGAAGTTATTTCCATTCTCTTTGATGGGAATAGCCAAACAATGGTATTTTCGCCACGTAGATGATGCAAACGGAGAGTGGGAAAAGTTACAATCCAAATTCTGCCTAGCTTTCTTTCCCACCCCTCGAGCTGTTCGTCTTCGAAAAGAGGTCATCACTTTCTCACAAAAGGAGAAAGAACCTCTTGGTATGGCATGGGCCCGTCTCTTAGATCTAGTATCATCTGGCCCTGATCTTGCTATAACCGAGCTAACATTGTTACAACATTTTTATAGCAGTCTTAGCAAAAATTCTACACAAATTCTTGACATGACTTTTAGAGGAGCCTTCCTGTGTTTATCCGTTAGTGAAGGGAAGAGTCTTCTCATGAAGATTCTTGAAAACACCCCCTACATTAATGTTTATAATGAAGGACCCATAGAAGGAGAAAAACCATTCCCTAGAAAATAAATCTCGATAGCTGAATCACCACCACTCTCATCCAAAGATTCTACCATCGATCCTGAACCACAAATACCACAAATCTCGAAGGAAGAAGAAATTCAACATCTAAACCATTCCTTCGAGTTCGAGGCTAACCTTTCATATGATCTTGCTGGTTTTGGGAATGCTCACAATTATCGTATCCAAAAGAGACCTTATAAGAAACATCTTTCTAGAACTCTCATGAGGGAATCTCTTCGGAAACCTCCCGCAGCAACATCATCTTATGCCTCGACTTCCCACATGGCACATTAGGAAAATCTTGGGATATTTGATGAAGAAATGTCGAGTGAGCTTATAGAAGAAGAACTAAAGTGTTTAGAATCCAAATCTATCCTCTCCTTCTCTATGCCCACATCTGACTTATCTTATGAACCCATCCTTGATCCTGATGATTCCCCATGTGTTCCTTCATTCAAGTCTTATGATGACCCACTTAATGACTTCGGGAATTCATTAAGACACTCGAGGCATGGAAGCCATGAGGGCCATAAATCTGACCAAGAGGAGCATAATCAACGGTTAGAGCCTTTGTCTACCGTTATAAGTCAAGAATGGTTGGATGAGGCCAAATCCTCAAAGGAAGTAACTAAAATGCCCACACATGTGAGGAGAATATCCTGTCAAGTGTTGGGCATTGATAGTGAAATTTGCTACGATCCTAGCCTCGGGATCAACATCATTCCTCATTTCCATGTTCCAACATCATCAAAGAATCATCTATCCCAATCACAAAAACACCTTAGACTCCCTAATGGTCAAATCATTGATTGTTTAGGAGTCCTTCATGATGTTCTTGTGGTGGTTGATGATCTCAAGATCTTCCTAGATTTCCACATCTTTGACCTTGCTGGACTTTCCTTTCATCTCACTTTTATCGGAAGGCCAATCATGAGAATCTTGGAGAACACAACAGGAAATGAGAAGCTTGATCATAGAATAGGTGAAGATTATCTACCCATTTGGTCTTCCCGGCCTCTCATCAAAGGGTTAGAATCTAAACCAGTTCTTGATCCACGGGGCGAGCTAATGTCAATCTCGCCAACAGCCATGACTCATTCAAGCCTTGAGAATGACTTGAAATGTCATGAGAAAGAAAGTGCTCACTCATTCTTTGAAAGGGAGAATGATGTCAATGAGCATGGAAGTTATACTCCGATCTTCCAATCAAATCCATGCTCAAATGAGAAATCTCCCAAATCAATCCTTCCCTCGACCATGACTACACACATGATCTACAACCCCTTCATTCTTTTTGTTTCAAAAATCTTTGCAAGGATGGTTGTAGATGTGTTTGACTACCATAAATTTTGCAAATCTCGTAGTGGTCTTAGTCTACACACATGTATTGTTGTTTGCTCAGTTCTTTTGGACATAATTATTAAACTTAGTAATTACTTTAGTCATGTTGTAAGTAAATTACTTTATGCTTTAGTTTAACTTTTCCTTCATGAAGGAAAGTTATACTCAAGATGTTTAATTTGTTTTGTTCATCTTTTAAGTGTTGTTTGTGTGTTGCAAATCATCATGTCTATCCTTTCAAGCATCATCTAAGCATATCATTATATCGTATAGATTGTTCGTTGGTTGGGTTGGATAATCCCTCTTGTGAAAGTGCATCTAGCCCTTTAGTGGGTTTTGGTGAATTGAGTGACAACCCAATTAAAGGTCTAACAAGTTTGCTAAGTGAATCAAAGGTTAAACAAGAAAAGCAAACTTGATGGTATTCCACACAGTGTTGAGATGAAGGTCAAATTGTGTATTGTTGTATTGAAAGACTATGGAAACAATCTAGTTCAAGCAAAAGACAACAATGCAAATGGAATCAATGAAATGACTTCTATGTTGTGGGGTATCATAGTATCATATGAAAGCAAGCATGTTTGGCAAATGGCAAATGAGACATGAGTTGATAGTTATGAATTGGTCTCTATATTGGCTTGCTTCACATGAACAAGAAGAGTTGGATAGTGGACTAGTGTTGATCAAGGATTAAATAATGAATCAATAGTGCATTAGTGAGAAAACACCAAGCAAAGGTCAAATGACAAAGGAGACAATGTATATTGGATATAATATGGTCTCTACTTTTAGTTTGCTTGTATGGACAAAGATTTGGAGAATCACTTTGCATTAATATGATCAGGCTAGAAGTTTGAAGATAGAGATTGAAGTGAGTGATAGGAGTGTCAAGCCAAAATAAGGAGGATCTAGGGAATTGTGAATTGGCTTGACCATATTGATGTGGAGTCTCATATATCAAAGCTTGATTGATCTCAACATTCATATCTACAAGATATCAAGCAAGGATCATAATATTGTAGAAATGGTTTTCAATCGATGCTTAATATGGTGTGACTTGAGTATGGCTTGATAGGGTGAAGATAGCAAGGAAAGGACTTCGAGGTACTAAGCAAAGGTGAAGGTCAAGGAGACCGAGGTACTATGGCTAAGGTGAAGAAGAGAGTACTTGCATTGAGTCGAAGTACTAATCAAGCTATGAGGAGTCATATTATGTTGAGGATCAATTTATTAGTGGAAGTGACTTGAAACCATGGGCTGAATTCATATATGTTGGAAATATTCAAGTCACAAGCTCTAAGGTGTGTTTGCTCAAAGAGATGAGATAATGATGATTGCAAACACATGCTCAAGGTATTACAAAAATGAGGACAATACATTCAATGATGCAGCCCCAATTTGCAAAGGATACGGTGTCCGACTCAAAGACGTTTAATTTATTTGATGTTTTGAATTTGAGTTTAGGAAAGGTCGTACTACAAAGGGGATGCAATGTGCATGCTTAAATGTGCAACCAAGTGCTCAAATTCCACCAAACATCCTCTCATACCATGTCCAATCTCCCTACAAAACAGTTTTTCATTCAGAGCATTTTTGGGTAGCGCAGCGGTGCTGTTCCCCTGAGCAGCAGTGCTAGAAGTCCAGCAGTGCCGTGCTGTAGCCCAGCAGTGCCGGGACTTGAAGTGTCAGTTGGACAGCAGAGGGTATTTATTTCCCCTTCCTGTTGTCTCCAACGGTCATCTCGACCATTCCCTTCACCAGTGCAAAAACAGAAATCTCTCTTCCTCTCTCTAACTCCATTGGAGCTCCTCAAGCTTCTCTCTTTGATTCATCTCCAATCCTTTAAGAGATTGAGCCTCCAAACTTCATTAGAGAGCAGCCCAAACTGTTCTTCATTGCCTAGAGCACTTGGTTTGCGTTCAAGCCGGTGGATTGCATTCGTTACTCTTGGAGCTTGCTCCTAGCCGGCTAGAGCGTCACCCGTGGAGCTTGCCAACTTTTGTGGCAGCCCCGGGAGGTTTGTAATCATCTCATTGAAGCTAAGAAATCTGTAGGGTTATGAGGTTGCTACGCTAGCCAGAAAATAAATTTTTTCTACCCCATAAACCAGGAACTAGTGCTAATTATAGATCACGAGGTTACCACTAGACGCGTAGGGCAGCGGAAGCGACTTGATGTAGTCGTGCACGTCGCAGCAGTGTCGTGCAGTTGCGAGGTCGTCCATCTCAACGTCTCCTTCTCGCGGTTCGTCCTTGTGCTCCAGATGCAACACCTCCGAGGAATCCCACACGTGCAGGGAAGAAGTGTCACGCCTTTGGACTGCTAGGTCCGCGAGGAGTACTAGGCGCGAGCGTGGGGAGGGCGACGACGACTGCCAAAGAACGTGAGTATCTCGCCCCGTGCCCACCCCTTGCTTATATAGGCGTCCTAATGAGCTCCCACGTTGGAGGCCCATTAGCAACCCTAAACCTAGTCTAATTCGGGTCTAACCCAAATTAGGCGTCCTAGGGTAGGTCGTTTCACATCTTGAGTACATATGACAATCTCAGGTCTAAGGACATAACGTACACGATGTGTATAGAGACAATCTCATGTCGGGTTTGTCCAGCACCATATCCTACATGTGCCCACATTATTAGTTTGACATCTCATGTCCATGACTTGTGAAACATAGTCATCAACTAATAATGTGCTTATCTAATATTCATGTGCATTCTTGCACGAACTCCGATCAGGGACAACTTTTATAATAACCATACAAGTAAAAGAGTTTCACAAGCAATTCACATAATTGCTAATCGATACAAGTTGTCTTTAATGGATATTCATAACATGTCATGGATACAAGGAATACATCATCTCTATGATTATCTCTAGGGCATATTCCCAACAAAATCACCCCTCACTTCAAGAGTTCACTCTCTTGATTTGAGAACGAGGGAAGGACAAGCCTTGTGGGGCAAGCCTAAGCCTTGTGTGGCAAACCTCAACAACGTGGACTTAGGCCAGCCTTGGTGGCGACGCTGAACCACGAGATAAATCTTGTGTCACTTGTGTTTGTGTTATTTGCTTTACTTGTATTTGTCCTCAAGGTGATTTCTAGGGTTTGATCCCGATCTACTTGGTGGTGCAGCTCCTACCTATTCTAAGAGGTGCTAGAGGTTCCCTACACCTCTAGGAAGGTTTTCATTCAAGCACAATTTCCATTCTAGTTATACTTTTTGAATTGTGCTCAGTTCTGTCCTGGAGGCCAGCACTGCCGGGCTTTAGAGCAGTAGTGTCGGGCACCCCGGCAGTGCTGGACCTGTGCTGACAGAAAGTTTGCAAGTTTATTTTAAACAGGCCTATTCACCCCCCCCCCTCTAGTCATGCTGGGCGACATCAAGGTCCTTTCATCTTGTGAAGGGGATTTCTCTCTTGTTGAATCTGAGCCCGAGTTTGTGTATCCCTTCAACCAAGGCAAGCCCCGGTGCATTCAAACCCTACCTTATATTTAAAATGTTTTATTTAAATACACTTATAATTATTATTGCATTGTTCTTACTTTATTAAATTCCTACTTGATGCATAGCCTTCTCCTTGTGTTAATTGTACCTTATACATTGACACTTGTTTAAAGATGAAAACTTTTGCCAAAAATGCTTAGTATGCTTAGAGTTTTCTAGTAGGTGATTCTCAGTCACTTACACATAGCGTATTGCTTCGGCAAATGGTTATGCTCCTTTGAGAAAGGAATGTTGTTGGAAGTAATAATTCATGACCGGGCGGACACGGTGTTGGAGAGCCATCATCGATGTCTGGTGAGCGGGTTCTTTCTGCCTGTGTCGTTAGGGCCTTGCCGTTGTAAAACGCTGAGAGTTGTGACTTTGGAGTACTTATCATATACCTTTTGGGAAACTGGACTCTGGCTAATCCAATCTAAAGGACGGTTAACCCGCACTGGGAGTGGAGAGATGGCGAGAGTAGTGTGTACCCTCCAAGTTAGCGAACTGGATGGAGGTGTACTGTGCTCTCGGGTGGCGGGACCCCGTTCTCGGATGAAGGATCCAGGGAAAAGTAGTCATATGTGTGCTTTAAGCGGTTGTATATGTCGTGTGATAGGGAAGCCCCAGCTGGGATAAACCGGTTCGAATCGTCGTGTTCCTCGGATATGGAAACATAACCCCGTCTTTTTCATCGTAGTTAATGAAACTTAAATTGGATACTTGTTGGTTTCTTTCATGGATGGTTATTACCTTGTTATCAATCATAAATTTAGATTGGTACTTGAGTAATCTTTTAAACGAATTAAATCAATTTCAATTCTTTTTATAAATGCTCATTTATGCAAAATACTTGATTCTTGCAAACCACACATTGAATCCTATGACTTACATATCTTTTGTCCACCAAATATTTTCTTTTGTCAGATAAGTCTTGTTGAGTACCCCGTACTCAGGGTTTGTTAACTCCTGTTATAGATGAGGTTCTCAATCCGGTCTGTGTGGCTTTGTGCTGCATGACCGTTGTTTCAGTTGAGGATGAAGAAGAGTGGTTGTCTTTGCTTGACTCTTGGGCAAGAGTACCTCGGTTGTTTGTTTATACTCTATCAGCAGCTTGATACTATGTTATCTTATGACACTTAAACTATCTTTCAAAACTTATGGTTTGTAATATGACTTCAAATTTCCGCTACTTTGATGTAATATAAACTTCTCATATTACTTCTACAATGTTTGTCATGAGGAGATCTTGTTCGGAAGTGGTGACACCTGACGGACTAATTAAGAATTAAATCATTTGTTTAGGATTAAGTCGGATGGACTATTAATCCTAGCAAGTGGACCCTTTCTTAAAAGGTTCTGTCACATAAGTGGATTTTTATCGAATCTGTATTGCAGATTGAAATGATACACAAAGCTTGGATATAGATGATTCAGCAATACACCACCATCTATAACCATAATTTCATAGTTTTTCAAATGATGGTAACACTGCATCTTTTACCACTAAACCGGTGTTACATATGGACATCACATGCTTCATGATAACACTCTTTTCTCAATTCTCATATCAGGACTAGTTTTACAACGTGACATGACAGATATAGATAAAAAAAAAACTGCCACGCACATAACAGTTTAATCTACCAAGTCTGGACATAAGCCTATACGCTACCGCGGACCTCAAACACCCTTACAGTGTGGTCAGCTCCACAAGAAGCGAGCTCAAGTGCTGATTCCTCATCGGTGGAACTGGGTTCCCGCCACCGTAAACGGTGAACAGTTGACACGTGGCACAAGACAGGGTCAAATCGAAGCACGCATGTCACGCTGAGCGGAGAGTATGGAGTACTGCCTGCAGAAGCTCTTCCACCTGAAACACTCCAGAGCTCAATCAATCCATTATCCATGCCAACAGCGAGGACACCAGCATTCGAAGCACGGTCATGGCCCATCCATGCTAATGCAGTTACACTGTCACGGAACTGAGGCAATGTTGCAAGTAGCTTGACAGAAGATGTGCCTTCAACACACCATATCTTGACACTCTTGTCCCTCGATCCAGTTGCAAATTCGTAGCCGAAGGGGTTCCATGAGCATGCCCATATAATTCTTTTGTGTGCTTCAAGCTTTGCAACCAGTCGGTGCTCTGCTCCTTCTTCTAGAATTACACAAGTGATATCACATCAACAATTCCAGCACCAATGAAACAGCATGACTGGAAAGACAAATGTAAAGCGATAACTTCAAAGGAACTACATGATCATAAAGAATTATTGCTTACCAGTTTTCCTTATTGAAAAGATAGACAAATGGCGATCCCTCGAAACACTTAAAAGAAATGCATTATCACGAGAGAACTCCATTTGTGTTACTGTTAGACTGTGAGATTGCAAGCGGCCAACAGCTTTCCATGTTCCAACCTCCCATAGCCAGATCTCGGCAACTGCTGCTGATTGAGCCTGAATGGGAGTGAAATTCCATCAGATTTCCCATGCATACAGTAAAATCAAACAATTAAGCATATTCAGCATCAACTAATGTAATTATGCCAATATGTCAACAAAAGATTGCAGTAATGCCACATGAAGATACACAACAATGTTTTCAGCTTTTCGCACAGCGGCCCTACATGAATGTTTCATGAATCTCCAGAAACTAAGAAAACTCCAAGAATACTTTAGTTTCATCCCACCCCCTTGTTCATATTGAGATGAAAAACAAGCATTTGTTTGGGAATTCACATCCAATCAGCTCCCTTAAGATAAGTTATTTATTGTAACATGGACACAGCACAATGGTAGCGTGATTGGTATCTGGATCACAATTTTTTTGTCAATGGCATCCAGGAATTCTCATGGAATACTATAGTACTTTATTATCATACGATAACAACTTGCTTTCGACTATTCGTATTGTTGCTGTTGTTCTACTAACAAATTTCACAATTAGCACAAGAACACATGCAGCACCAATACCTTGCAAGATGATGCAACAAGCTTCCCTTCATAATCACAGCATATCGAGAAGAGCTCATTTCCATGACCATATAGTTTGTGTGATTCAGGCCATAGAGTATTCCATGCAAGTTGGTCCTCTACAGGAGGCTCAGTGAATACAGTAGGCACTGCATCAGGAATTGTCTCCATAGAATCTGGGCCATCATTAGAATTGCCGCTTTGGGATTCCTTGACTCCTGCTACACCACCATGCAGAAAACCACATCAAATAAAAGGAAAAAAAACGTTCATGCCAAATAAAAGGAAGCATTATTGTTCAATTACAATAGACACGGGTGGTGTGAGATATACTGACCATGCGTATATATGGGTTTCTGTGAAAGCCCAAGAGCAGACATATTTGCTCCAAGGACTTGAACACCGTCAAAATCCTCAGAGATGTCAGGTTTCAACAGAGTTGCTTGTTGTAGGGTCTTCAAAAATGATAAGGGAGCTTCAAAAACTCTAGATACCTTTTCATCAGCACCACTGACAAAGCGATGGTTCCCACTACCCTGAATAAATGTCACACAGTTGAGATCATGGCCATGAATTTGCGGACGGGCAATTTCACGCCAATAGATCATGTCTCCAGGGTTAACTTGATTTCTCCAAGGAGCAAATATGCGTGTTGTCTGCGTGTTCAGCATTGATGTAAAAGAGCATTAGCAAGTAGAAGAGAAACACAATGACTAAACAAATATATGAGTTAGATACAGGGCTAGCTAAACAAAACTGATATTAAGTAGAGGAACTTGCCTGATCATGGCTAACTGATAGCAAATATTGGCCAGATCTTGCCCATGTCAAGTCAGATACAGGTGCAAAATGACCAGACGGGACTATCTGAGGCTGCCAGTTTTCAGAATCCAGTCCAACATCTCTCCACATATGAAAGGATCCACCGTAGCCATGTGCAAGAATAGATCTGCCATCAGGCTGCCAATGTCCACCATAAAATCCAAGTGCGGAGTGACTTAATTCACCAACAGTCACTGAATTAATCCAAAGGCCAGTATTTTTCTCTGGCCTCCATATCATCATCATCTTGTCCATGGATGCAGATAATATGCTCATTGGCTGATGAGCTTCATCCCCAGTTAACAGTG
Organism: Microstegium vimineum; assembly: GCA_022036555.1. NCBI lineage: Eukaryota > Viridiplantae > Streptophyta > Magnoliopsida > Poales > Poaceae > Microstegium > Microstegium vimineum. Next base: position 46,391,752 of record CM039135.1, read on the forward strand.
TAGGTGGTTGCCACTCTACTGAATATACCCAATCCTCATGCCCAACAAGAAGAGACTCCAATGATACTTGATAACGTGTACTACCAGCCACAAATAGAGGTCCTTCAATATAGGAGGTCATCTCAATAGTTCCTTTCCTCAATTGTACAGAGGAGCCAGAGGAAGCAGCTTCTGAAGTCATTTTCCATATCCGAATGGTTCTGTCCTGAGATGAGCTAACAAGGAAAAGGTTGTGCTTTTCACCGTCCATCATCACAGGTAAAGAAAAGTCTAAACTTCTGATCCAATCAGAATGACCTTTAAGTTCACAGGCCTTAATGAACTGTGCACCAAAAAATGTGTAGTTAGGGTAGCAAGAAATGGAAGAATGGACAAAAAAATGTGCTGCAAAAACATAAAGTGACAAACCTTGCCTGCTTTGTCCCCACAATAGATGTGGATCTTGTTATCTAAACCGCCCATCGCCAAAATGAGATGGCCTACTTGTTTTGGCAATACAGCTAATGAAAGTGAAACCATTGGTTTCAAACCAACGGACAGAGAATGCAAGCAAGACACTTTGCAATCGCCTGCGAAGAGAAAGCAAAGAAGTTAAGTACAAATGCAGTGCACATTCCCCACAACCGTCAAAATCATAAAATAAAAAAAGAATGAGGGTTTGAATAGTTAAACCAGTATGACAAAAGATTAGGCCTCCTAACAGTAATATTGGCAATCCACAAGGAAGCAATCTTACCACCAGGGGTGGTGGGCTCAATTGCCATCTCCCAAATAACAACAATCCCATCTGAAGAAGTAGAAGCAAAAATTGCAACAGTATCAGACACCATCCTTCCAGCAAGACAGGTGATCCCTTTCTTATGCATCCCTGGGAGCTGCAACACATGAGACCACTGCAAAAAAAAAAAGGCGTAAACAGTAAATCAAACAATTAGGCATCAGCACAAACCATTGGAGTCCAATTTTAAGTTTATCAAGCAAATATTTCCCAGCAAGAATACTGCAAGGTTGAAACCAATTCTAATACTACAGAGCAGTGAGCAGACAATGTAAGTACAGAACACAGTATACAATTTAAATAAGGCGAATAGATAATGAAGTCACCTCTCCTTTGCCAGAACCAATCTTCCAAGCCATGATAGTACCATCAGCACTTCCTGAGAGTAGATAGTGTGTCTCCCTGCCACGAACTGCAAACCATGAAGGGAAAACAGTCAACAAAATGGAGAACTAGGCCTCACAAAGGAGAAAAAGAAACCAGCATTCATTCAGGATCAGACATATCTAATCTAGTGCTGTATATCTGCAACATGTCAGTTACCAACTATAACAATTCAAGGAATGAACGAAATAGCAATAATCTACAGTCTGCTCTAGATGATCATTGCTAATACTGGGATCAGCTTACATGGTCAACATATATAACTTTGCTCCAGATATAGCTACCAAAAAAATATATCAGACGAAGAGTCGTTTCAGCAAGCTCCAAAGTACTGTACATACAGATCAGCAGGTATAATTCCTAAACATCGAGCCCACAAAAGAAAAGAAAAATGTAAAAACAAAATAAAATAAAAGTGACGCACCTTGGAGCACATCCTTCTTCGTGGGAAGCCACAGCGTGCAGTTCACCGGCGCTTTGTGCCCCGGAAGCGTTGTCACGATCTCACCTCTCTGCTCGCACGAAGACGAGTTTGGACAAATTGGGTGACACGAACAAGTATCAGGTAACTAGAACTGCAATAAATACAAAACGATTAAGGAGCGAGGCGGCAGACCAGTGGAGAGAAGAGGGCGACGGCGTTCTGGGTGCCGAAGGCGACGAGACCACAGGCTCCCCACGAGACGTTGTTCACCACGCGGTTGCAACCGGCGCCTATGAAGACCCTCCGCGCCTCCACGGCCCTGCCTTCTCTGTGGACTCCAGAGAGTTGCTCTCCGGCGGACGGCGACATCACGAGTGAAACTAAGGTCCCCGCAGCGGCGGAGACGGAAGGGAACCGCGCTTAGTTAGGGCTGCAATAGACGGCCGAGGTCTAGTGAAGTAATCAGACACCACCACCCACGGAGGTGTCGCTGGAGATAACCCAACTAGGATGAGGAGCGGCGCGGGGGCTGGAGATGATGCGGCGGCGCCGGCGGCGGTGGCGAATGGCGCCGGAGAGAAGCGTGGCGCTGGGAAGGGCGCGGCGCGGGTGCTTGAGTGAGTGATTAGTAGGGTTGCTTGACATCTATTTGGGCCGTGATCCCTCGAACTGGGCTCAATACAAAATAAACCCAAACAGTTGCGATCTGGACCCATGAGCAAGTTCAATGGCCTTTATTGTTTTCGTCTTTTATAGGGAAAACATAAAATTGGTCAGTTTATGACTTTAGCATAACAGTTTTTTTGACAGTATTTTATTAATATGGGGGAAGTAACATGCCCGACAATTTAATTTTTTTCACATTTCCGACCATTTTCATCGTCATTTCGTCTTTTTTTTTCTTATAGAATTGACCCATTAATTGATTATAATTAATTTATAGGTACAAATACATCTGAACACAGAATTACAAGCTATAATCTGAATTAATCAACAATTTTAGCTACTTACTGATACACTAATCACACTATTCTTATTACACCTCCAAAATTCACCGATCCAGTGCGTTGCTAATCGGTACTGTATCTACCAGCAGCACTTCAGCAAGCGAGCGAGCATGATTCATCAGCTAGCTATAGAGTAGTCGGACATGGCGAACGAGCAGCTCGACGAATCACCCTTGGGCAACGCCAGCGGGCTCCGGGGCGGCGACCGCTGCGCCTGCTGCGCGTCCAATGGCGCAGCGGAAGCGGCAGGCGCGGCGTTGCACAACGCCGGCTGCTCCTTCCCCTCCTCGGCCCTCTCGACCGGCGGCCGCCTGATCTCCTTGAGCAGCGCGACGACGTCCTTCATCGCCGGCCGGTCGTCGGCGCGGTGGGCGATGCAGAGCATGGCGACCGAGAACACCTGCAGCATCTCCTGCACCTGCGCCTCCGGCTTCCCCCTCAGCCGCGCGTCCAGGAGCTCCCGCTTGCCGCGCACGTGCTCCCTCACCCACTCCACCAGGTGCGTGCCCCCCGGCAGCGTCGGGTCCAGCGGGTGCCTCCCCGTCAGCATCTCCAGCACCACCACCCCGAAGCTGTACACGTCGCTCTTCTCCGTGATCCGTTGCATGCACGCGTACTCTGTTGATCCGCCCAAGAAGAAGACACGTCAGCACACACACACACACACAAAAACAAAAATTACTACGGAGTAGTTTTGTTTCCTGAGGATGGAAACCGATGCTATGAATGACATTTATTACCTGGCGCGATGTAGCCATAGGAGCCGGCGATGCGTGGCGCCATGGACGAGGAGGAGGAGTCGGCGAGCTTGGCGGAGCCGGAATCGACGGCGCCGGAGAGGACGCGAGCGAGGCCAAAGTCAGCAAGGTAAGGTTCGTTGCGGGGACCAAGGAGGACGTTCATGGACTTGATATCGCCGTGAAGGATAGCAGGGAGGCAGTCGTGGTGAAGGTACGCGACGGCGTGGGCGACGCCGAGCGCGACGTCGTAGCGGGGGGCCCAGTCGGCGGCGCCCTTCACGCCGCCGCGGTGGAGGAACCCGCTGAGGCTACCGTTAGGGAGGTAGGTGTAGAACAGAAGCTTGGTGCTTCGGTTGGCGCCCCACCCGAGCAGCCGCACGATGTTACGGTGCCGGATCGAACCCAGCGCCGAGATCTCGTTGCGGAACGCGCCGGCCTCGTCGGAGGACCACATCTTCTTCACGGCGAGAGAGTCGCCGTTGGCCGGCAGCGTCACGCGGTACACCACGCCTGAACTCCCCGTGCCGATCACGTTCGCTGACGTCAGTGATCGTACCACCTCGTCCACCGAGAAGTCCAGCTTCTTCTGGTACAGTGTCACCTCCCACGTCGTCGTCTCGTCGCCGGCGCCACCGTGCCCGTGGATGGCGCCGTTGCGGCGGCGCGAGCGTGCGAGCACGTAGGTGGCCGTCAGGAGGAGGAGAGCGCTGAGCACGACAAGGATCGTCATGGCTAGCTTCAGCGCCGAGACGGACCGGGAGGCCTCGTCGTGGTCGTCGCCGCCGGCGCCCACGACGAGCAGATGGTTCCCCGCGATGTCGCTTAGCGGAAGCTTCTGGAAGAAAGGCGTGTCTGGGAGCTCACCGGAGAAGGTGTTGTACGATACGTTGAGCATGACGAGGTTCTCGAGCCTCGCGAGGGGCGACAGGCTGCCGGAGAGCTGGTTGTACGAGATGTCGAGGCTGCCGAGCTTATCGAGCTCGCCGAACTGTTCTGGAATCTCGCCGGAGAGACGGTTACAGCTGAGGTTAAGCGAGATCTCCAGCGACGGAAGCTTCCCGAGCTCCGGTGGGATGCCACCGGAGAGCGCGTTGTCGCCGAGGTCTAACAGCTGGAGCTTCTCGCAGGAACCGAGCTCGGCCGGTATGCCGCCGGAGATCCGGTTCTTGCCGAGGTTAAGCTTCGTCAGCTCCGGCAACAGCCCAATGCCGGGACCTAGAAGACCGGTGAGCTTGTTGTCGGAGATGTCGACGAACTGTAGACTACGTGGCAACTCATCCGGCAAAGCGCCAGACAGGGCGTTGCCGTGTAGGTCCATGAACTCTAGGTTGTCGCAGCCGGACAGCGCCGCCGCCGGCAACGAGCCGACGAGACGGTTGCTGTTCAAGTCGAGGAAATTGAGGCTCTTTAGCTTGCCGATCTCCGGCGGTACGTTCCCGGAGAGGCGGTTGTTGTTGAGCCGGAGCCGGTAGAGATTGGTGCAGTTGCCGATCTCCGGCGGTATAAACCCGGAGAGGTCGTTGTTTAGGAGCAGCAGCTTGGTGAGGTTCTGCAGCGCGAACAGCTCCCTCGGGACGACGCCGGTGAGGTTGTTGTACGAGAGGTCCAGCGACTGCAAGCCCTCGCACTGGGCGAGGCTCGCCGGCACGGGGCCGGTCAGCTTGTTCTGCCACGCGTAGAATAGGGTCAGGTTACGAAGCCGTTGGAAGTCGATGTCGATCTCGCCGGACAGCTCGTTGTTGTCGACTTCGACGTCGGTGAGGGAAGTGCAGTTGGAGAGATCAGGTGGGATGGTGCCGGTGAGCTTGTTGGTGCTGAGCTGCAGCTGCTGCAGGTTCGGCAGCGTGCCGAAGCTGCTCGGGATGGGCCCCGTGAGCGAGTTGAGCGACAGGTCGATGAGCACGAGGTTTTTACAGCTGGCGATCTCTGACGGGATAACGCCGACGAGCTGGTTCTGCCATAGCAGCACCGTCTGGAGCTTGTGCAGCTGGCCGAGCTGCGGCGGGATGGGGCCGGAGAGCGAGTTCTGGTAGAGGTAGAGGCTGACGAGCTCGGTGCAGTTGCCGATGCTTTGAGGAATGCCGCCGGTGAGCATCGCGGTGTAGATGGCGATCGTCTGGATCTTCTTCAGCTGCCCGATCGTCGTCGGTAAGCTCCCGGAGAGGCCGGTCTCAGCGAGGCCGAGCATGGTGAGGTCGGTGCACCCGCCGATCTCCGGCGGTAGCGGGCCTTTGAGCGCCTGGTTCCCGCCGGCGCGTAGCACCTGCAGCTTCTTCAGGTTGCCGATGCTCGCCGGGATGCCGCCGCTGAGCTCGTTGTCGTAGAGCGTGAGGGACGTCAGGCTGACGAGGTTGCCAATGTCGCCGGGGATGGCGCCACGTAGCGAGTTGGAGTTGAGCGCCAGCGACTGGAGCTTCGTGAGCCGGCAGAGCTCGGGTGGGATTAAGCCGGATAGCTGGTTCTTGCTGAGGTCAAGCGTGGTGAGCTCGGCGAGGTCGCCGATCTCCTTGGGGATCACGCCGGTGAGGTTTGTGCCGGAGAGCACCAGCGTCTTGAGCGACGGGATCAGTGGCCGCCACAGCTCCGGCCCCGATGGGAGTGTGCCGCCGAGGTCGACCGACTTGATGGACAGCGACACGACGTCGCCAAGCGCGTCGCACCCCACGCCCTGCCACCGGCACGGGGTCGCGTCCGCCGCGCGCCACGACGAGTCCAGCGCCGGCCCCTTCCTCCATCGCAGCAGCGCCTGGCCTTGCTCGTTGACGGCGCGGCACGCCGGGGAGAGGAGGCACACGAGGAGCGCGACCACCAGCCTCCTCGCTGCGACGGTGAGTGGTGGCATTGGTGGAGCAGAGCAGAGCAGAGAGTGGTGGCACTGGCACCTCCTCGTTCATTGCCTTGCCTTGGGATTGTAGAGGGGGAGACCCCAGGATTTGTTTATACTCCTAGCACACACACAAAGGGTTTAGAGATCTGGATCCAAAACAAATAATGGAGCAATAGCTTAAGCTTTTGCAGGATATTCTTTTCAATAAACTAAACTACAGATTTGATTAGGTACAGTGACTTGCCTTGTACTAGTACTATCTCTACTCTCTAGTCTAGCCATGGATGAGAGATGATCCTACTGCGCACACCGTCGGTTTGTCTTTGAGATTTGTGCTGGATAATTACGGTTTCACTCTGGCACAGATCTTGAAGCCGTTTCGACGGTGACGATAGCGCAAACGGTCTCACACGCATTTCCTACATACATTGGTGTTTGTGACAGTGTGAGTGGTCCCTTCTGCTTGGAATACATGTTGCAAAATTTTCTTCTTGAAGTTTCAGATCAGAAAGGAATATAGGCAATTTTCAATTCAAGTGTGGGGTTAGATTAGAAAGAAGATGGAAGGAAGATGGCCTGGATGGAGCCCAGCAGCTGATGCCATCATTTGGATATGTTTATCCCTAGTTGATGTACTCATTATTGCCATTGTGTGGGTGATCCTGAATTGTTAATTCCTTGTTGTTCCTGCTGCTGTGATCTGTTGAGGAGGTGAGGTGAGTGAGAACATTTCTTCCTCCTCGGGTTCCGGGAAACGCTAATCGTAATTCCCTCGGTCGGTAATCTCAACTTTATTATTATTATTTGTTAAGTACGGAGTACGGTGTTTCTAGGGCTTGTGAAAGTTTGTTCTTTTGTACTGCTGCACTGATACAGGGTGGACAGAATTCAGAAGTTCACAGCGGCTGCTGCTGCCGGTGTTTGTTTACTACTCAATTGACATGCTCTGAGCTCTCCTCTGGGTGTTACCTTCTATAAATGTTTCTGATGGCCTGTGCATCTGCAGTGATTCAGAGCTGCTTCTGTGAATAAATAAATTTGTTGTACTGTGAGAGCAGTACAAATGATGTCCACACCAAATTACACTTCATTTTTTTTTTATCAAAGTCAGATACGTTGGACTATCATCCCTAAGGCTCTCAAGCTTTATCAAATCTACTCCTCTGATCCATGTTTTTCTTGAACTTTACTGACGGTGGGAGAGGAAGATACAGAATAAGTGGCAACTCCAACGAGAGAAAAATCATGCAGTAGTACGTGTTGCAGGTGATTTGAACATGCTCTCTGTGATCTTGGTAACCCAACCTCGCTGACACAGATGATCTGGCTAACATTAGTTTCCTGTATAAAATCAATCCATCTTAAGACGGATCTAACCTGCGTTCATCGTTCCCTGCACTTGTCTCAGATCTCCACAAAACTTACGGTAGCAGTCTGCCACAGATAGTTCTACTACTGATTATGTGGCATGTTATACTACAAAAAATCTAAGCGTTTCTGTGATATACTTCTACTACTGAGTATTACTACTGCATAATCATCCGACAAGAGTTTTTTTTTTGGTGCTCTTGCACATGGACAGAGGATTAAACTTTTGGGAGGTCTAGCAGTCAAGCCATAGCCACACAACACTAGTAGTAATTCACATGGATGAGAACTAAAAAAATTCAAGACAGTACATCAACCAAATGCAAATTCATAAAAAAAAAATCACACGCTCAATTTACTGTTTCTGCACCTTCTCCTTCTGTGTGGTACTAATTCCCAAGTTCAAAGAGCATGCATGTTCGCATCACATGCCTAACTTTCCAGAGAAACCGAAAGGAGCCCAATAGAATAGAATACAAGGACCGGCAAACTCTTATTACTGTCTGTGAACTCAATCATAGGCATCAGAGGAGTGTCCGGGTTAAAGAAAAATGAACGAGTGAGGTAGAATAAGATAGGAATCTTACGGCAGGGGCACATGTAGTAAAGAAGTGTACAGTAGGTTAGTATAATACCCATAGAAAGCTAAAATATTACTACCAACTTAACCGAGCAAAAGGGTGACAACCCCGCTGGAAAGTAACAGAAAAAGATTAGGTGCTAGTGAAAATCTGAAATTTTTATAATCTGGTTGCCATTTTACTTAAAAAAAAACTTAGAACTACTGTGTTAATAACATAACGTTTCGCTATATGTTCTAGTTGAATTTATATGTTGGTCACCTAAACTAAAAAAAAATAGAACAAAGTTCCTTTTTTTGCTATATGTTGTAGTTTAAATTATCTCAAATTAGCTTTGTGTGTTAGTAGTAGTATGTACTAAGTCAATGTAATCCAACAAACAGACCACAAGTGCATGAAAAATACAACACCTTATTAGGTTAAAAATGCAATCACATGAGCGACGGCAAACATGTTAGGGGACATGTTAGGTGTCACACATGACTCACAAGGTTTAAGTAATAGGGATGGAAGCATCATGGGAATACAGAGACGGCTTTGGATTTAGATCCCATCAAGGTGCGGTGATGTGATCACAACATGGAGCACACATGGTTAAGTTATAAGGGAGGACTTATCCCTAGTTTAAATAAGTTGAAACCTGTACCTTGTTCTAGCTGTGATGCATGTTCTTTTACATCTCATTCTTCCGTTAGTTCTCTGACACCAGAGCATTTTCCAGCCCTGCTTGCTGCCAAGATCTGATCTGATCCTGTGGTAATTTAAAATTTTCACAGAACATGGCCAAACTGTTTATGTACTTTGATAGATAGATAGATCCAGTTGATGAGTTCCTTCGGGTACAGTGATCAAAAGCGGCTATGATTGTGGGTATTACATTTACCGAATGTGGCCTCTGTCAGTTCAGAACATTCTTCTGCAAAGAAGCTGCAGAAGGTTAAACAATGATGAAAGAAGGATTAACATTTAATTACCCTGTCATTAGACGCTTCTTCCAACGTGTTCTTTGCCGAGCAGTACTACTGCTGTCAGAAGGCAAATTACTAGTTATTTACAAATGCAGTCAATTTCAGTTGTACCTAAACTACTATGGCTGATGGACATGAATTTCTTGTTTGCAAGTTAATACGCCTAAAATGCTAGACCTAACTGATCAAAATTGTACTAGTTAAACATCCCTAAGTCAAAAGACAGACTGTAGCATTTATGATTTACCCCTGGTGGTGACTTATGTAAAGATGGGTGCATTCTAAATGCAACGGCTAAAGATAGTTGCAGAAAGGCAAAGGTTTCCCAGTCACTTGTTGCTTCCAAAATGCTATACCTAAAGGGATACTAGAGAGTAGAGACAGCAATCCAAGGTTTCTGGCCTAGCAACTACTGCCCCCAAATTGCTGAGGTTGGGGTGTTATGTCTGCCTCAACCTATGTCTATCTGATCTGATGGTAGGTTGACATGGTTCCTAAGCTTCAATTTTTGTCAGGACACGACAAGAACAAGAACAGTCTGAGCTCAAACTGATGGAACTTTAACGGAATATATAGGAAGAATTAATGAACATACTGTTTGAACATTTCCTAAAAGCAATAATGCTTCAATTTGGATATGCATGGTACTTTGGAGATATAGGAGCTCCACATACAACCACACAGCAGGACAAAGCAAGGGATCTGGCTGGGCCATGAGATATGAGTGAAAGCCAAAGTTTAAGGATCAAACCACACACACACACACACACATCTCAACTAATTCTTGTGACTCCTTTCCTGTTCTCCACGTGGAAATGCCACTGATGATTAGCCGCAAAGCGGATTAGGAGCCCATCATAATTCATAATTTGCACGAAGCAATCTCATAATGCATGCAATTGCTGCGCAACACATATCCAAACTTCGACCTGATCCTCACAGAAAAGACCTTGATCTATCTCTGAACACGATCGAAGATTAAAAGGGATCCAAAATTGAAACCCATGAGGATCACCAGCATGATTTTTATCAGCAGGATGTGGACTGCCACCATGGTAGTTCAGGAGGCACTACTCCATGTTTCTTTCTTTCCCTAAAAAACTTCCAAGAAAAGAGCGTTTTGTCATGCACTTTGGAGCACAGGCCAGTCATGTCGATTTCCTATGCCTGCCTGCCTGCCTGACCTTTTCAAGCGTGTCTCGAAGCCCTGCTCTTGCTTGCTCAATGTGATGTTTACAAGAAGCCATACGTATACATGAGATGAAATGTATAGAGATTACAGTGCAGTGCGAGGGCAAATAAAGGGTCACTGTCTTCAGTGTCCCCTAGGCGGCAGACCCCTAGTGGTTGGCGACGATTTGTGCTCCCAGGTTTTCAGGATTTTGTTGGCTTCACGCCCACATCACTGTCTTCAGCTTTTATGTATCTGGGCAATAATCTATTTTTGGATCAGGGAGTGGGTTATTATGTGTGGGTCACAAAGCAGGCCGATCAGTTGTAGTTGGGTGTGATTTATTATGTGGGTCACAAACTGTTCTATTGCTTTGCTTTGGTGAGTAGTTTACATTTGCAAAAGAGTTTAGGAGGGCCACTAGAGAGAAAATAACTGAACAAAATCAGGTGAGTTGTTTTTTCTTGAAAAAGTATCCGAGATCTGCAGCATTTAGCCAAACAGAACATACTGTACATACAAAAGAGCAGTTCAAATTTTGCAAGTGCAAAAAGGATGTCTGCTGAAGGCTGAAGCACTAACAAAAACACTTGGTTTGACTGAATGTGCATGCTTACATGATCGAGTGGACCAGATTAAAGTAGAGAAAAAGACCGATTCGGCTGATTCGATTACCAACTCTTTATATGATGTTTCTTAGATATATAATCAAAATTTGTAATTTGCCACCTATTGGCGACAATTATGGGGTATTATAGTTGGGCCTGCAGATGTATTTGTATATAGTAGTGCGTTTCTGCAGGCGCGTTGGGTGCCTGAGTGTGCAGTCCAGTCTAGCATCTGAGTGCAATGCAAGACGCTTTTTAATTAGTACAGTACTATATATGTGATGATGACGTGTAGTCTGTCATTCTGTTTGGGAACATTCAAATTTTACTTAAAATTAGGACCACATGCAATTTGTAAAGGCGGAGAAGAACTTTAACCGAATCCTTCTGCTAGCTTCTGATGAAAAAGAAAGAAAAAAGAAGGAGAAGGAGAAAAGGTAGGTTGTTACTGCTGGGCGGCCGGCCATGCATGCATTGATCAGGATTCAGGACCATCCCTGAACTGAACAATCCATGGATGCCTTGGCTGCGGTACATAGTGCCTCGACGGACGCTTTGATTTTAGCCATGCTTGCATGCAGGACGATGCAGGTCTGCAGGGACTCCTTGGGACGATGAACGCGGCAGCGGTCCCGCACCGGCCGGCATCGGAACCAGCACTGCTTCCGTCCGGCGGATGATGATGATTCAGAGTGACGCGCGCGATATGATGCAGGAAAAGTTTTGGTGTCGGAGGAATGTCCGAATGGAACGTCGTCAGAATGGCAGATTGGCAGGCCTGAGCGCAGACGAGGTTCAGACTTGAGAGACAGCGTGAGGACGGACGGGCCAAATCACCATTGTCAGCAGCAACGGATGGTCCACCTCTTCTATCTTTTCTGCTCACGCGAGGCGAGAGATCGATGCAGTGCATGCAGGCAGGCGACGTTTGTATGACCTGGCCAAAATGTATCCGTGCTCATGCGTGTTTAATGCTTGCATTTGCATAGTTTGTAACATAATATGAATTTTATATTAGGCCTCCGACATCCAAAGCACGAGTAATGAGACGTCTTATTTTTTTATACTATACATATAGATAGATAGATAGAATAAATAAACACGTACAAATTAACAATGTTTTTGTTGGGAGCAAGAGGATATAAGTATGTGCACAAATTAAAATGGGCCATGGCCCGTAATGTGCTGGTGCCAAATGGCCCGGTGTCTCGCGCGTAGCCCATGGATCGAACAATTCAGGAGCCCATGCATGAGCTATCTATAGCCCAGTCATGCACGGCATCCGAGCCGAACAGGATTAGAGTTCCGACCGACCGACCGACCGACCTGGCCCTTATAAAATATAAAATAAAAACAACCAGATCTCCTTGTGCACGGCGTGGTACAGAATTTCGAAAAAAGCTAGCTATTCACCTATTCCATTGCTCGCGCGTTCCGCCGTCGCCGACGCAATGGCGGCGTACCAAGTTGAGCACCTGCACACGGCGGAGGCCCTGAACGACGCCATCGACCACGAGGGAGATCGACGACGGCCACCGCCTAGCGGTTGTCCGGTTCGGCCTCACCGGCCACGACGACTGCGTGCGCTTCGACGCCGCCATGGCCGCCGCGGCCGAGCAGGTCGGGCCTATCGCGGCGCTCATCGCCGTCGACATCGAGGAGGTGCAGGACTTCAACGCCATGTACGAGCTACACAACAAGCCCTGCACCGTCATGTTCTTCTACAGGTACCGCCACGTCCACGTGCGTGGGTTTCGCTCCGCCATGTCTGTCTTGGAGAAGCGCGAAAGGAGAAGTTCTCACCATTATTTTTTCTAATCTAACGTCTTCACGTACAGGAAACTGATAATGCACTAAAGATCACTTATAAACAATAGGAACAATATACTCATGATAAACAATATACTCATTATTTTTCCTTACCGTAGTGAGGATGACCTCGAGCTTGCGGTAGCGGAGGCCATGGCCAGAGAAGAGAAAGGGGTTGGCGGCGACGCTCTGGCGTTGCAGGCGGAGGGCGGCGCGGGCAGTGGCCATGGCGACGGCTGACGGCGTGCGGAAGGAACACCTGTGGGGAGAGTAGTTCGGCCTGCAGGGCCCAACAAGTTGCTCAGGACTCAGGGCCTCTTTTGCTAGGCCACGCAGATACATGGGCCGACAGCCTCAGGTTGCTGGCCGCACGCAGGATCTCTCTTTTTGTTATTTTTGTATATACAACAAATGCCTCCGACAAAAGAAAATGCAAATATATATCCCTATGTATAATAAGGAGAAATATCTTGTGCGTCATTTTAAAATATATTATTTATTTATTTCCATGACATTATAAAAGATTGGTGGCCTTTGGTGTACGATTCTAAACTTTTTTTTTTCTTTTGCTGTCACTCACTGTCGTTAAATAAGGCTCTAACGATGTTCAAACTGCAGTTCAAACTGCAGGGTTGAAAAATCAAAACTACCTTAATCTAAATATGTTATTACTTTTTTCGAGTATCTTTTAAAATAAAAAAACTCAAAACTAAAAAGTTTGCAGGGTTGAAAAATCGAAAATACCCTTAATCTAATTATATCATTATTTTTTATTATCTTAGCAATTTCAATTGAAAAAAACTCAAAACTAAAAGTTATAGCTAAGTATCTTCGTTTAATTTCAGAAAAAAAATATGATTTCTCTATTGCATATTAATAATTCATCATGTATATATAAATGAAACGTGGATTTACGGCTCCGTGTGTTTCGTGGGGCCAAAACAGAGGGAGGCAGAGCTGCTACGGTGCAGCGCACGCTGACAGACAATGATTCCGGAGGCACAGCCACTGTTGCATCCAAAAAATGGGCGGCGATACGGCACGGCGGCAGCGGAAGACAGGCAGAGGAGGAGGCGGTGCAGAGTGCAGCAGACTGCAGAGCATGGGCATGCATCCATCCACCTCGAGCGCGAGCCAATGAGGCAGCCACACCTGTCTGTCTGCGTGCACGGTGGCGACACCCGGGGGTACGCCGTGTCAGCATGCATGAGCGGCAGCCCCAGGTCGTCCCACCCGGCGCCTCACACGTAGCACGCCACGCGGCGACGCCGCCGCAGGCCGGCCCCTCGGCCCCGCAAGAGTGTCCAGCGTCCGTCCGCCCGCCGACGTGAGCCCCACACCGCACCGGCACCGGCGGCGGCGTGGGGGCGGGCTCCTCCATCTCTGATGCTGAGGCCTGCCTGAGGGAGGACGGAGGAGGCGTGCACGAGCACGAGGCAGTTCGGTTGGGTTCGGCACCCCCGTCGGCGTCACGCGCCCACGTCACCGGCCGGTGTCTGGCCTGGGCTCTGGTGTGGTGGACACTGGCAGGGAGTGCCGCCCTGGCTGGCTGTTTTCTGCGGTGTTTTTGGCTGCATCGATCCCCTACAGATTCTTTTTTTTTTGTTTTGGGGTTCATACCCTTGTGCGGCGGGCCGGCGGCAGGAATACGATTTTTTTTTTTTTGAGAATACAGGAAACAGGAAATTCTCTGCCGCCTTTGGAAAGTTGGGCAGTAGTAGTACGATGATTGGTGTGTGTACAGTATTTTCTGGGACCTTGACACCTTGTCACGTTTGACTTACGTCTGCCACGCGTTGTTGCTGCTACAGCCGTTGGAATGCAATGCTTTGCAACTTTCGTACTAGGCAGCAGCAGCAGCGCACACGCACCAGCAGCCAAGAAATCTCTCCAAAGCAAAAAGTCCGTGACGATCGAGACACGAGACAGCGGTGGACAAGACCTGGGCGGTGACGTGTACGCGCCAGTCCAAGTGTCACACGCACGCACGCGACGCATGGGCCGCCACGACGCGGACGCGCGCTCTCGCCTCGGCATCGTCACCGTCACCGTCCCGTGCCGTCGAGGTGACTTGCGTGCCGTCCACAACACAAGTGGTACTGGCCGGTGCATCAACGATCACTACTGCGATCGATTATATAGTACGTACTACACAGCGCTACTTGGATTGGACACGTACGCACTACCGGATCGAGCATAACAAAAAAGACCATAGGAAAAATCTTCGAAAACCGTCAGGAGTATGTTGACGCTCTGTCAACCGTTGGATACGTACGTACTCTTGACTCTTTGACGTGTATAGTATATATATATCTTAAAATTCGTGGCCGTTGTTCCTTCCTTCCTGAGGAGTGACTGAGTGAGGAACTGAGGGTGCAGAAGGCTAGAGTTGACTAGTCAAATCTACATAATCGTCGGTTCAGTCACGAAGTCCCTCCATTTCAATTTATAATTCATTTGACTTTTTTGACTACTCGTTTTATTTATAAAAAATTGTGTAAACATAATCAAATTTAAGTCGTTCATATAGACTATTTATTAAATGAGTAAGCCACGCAAAAAAATAATAATATTTTGCACAAAAAATTGAATAAGACGAATGGTCAAACTTACGGTTGAAAAATTCAAACGAACTATAATTTGGAACGGATTAAGTACGTACAACACAGTAGCAGTAATAAAGACAAAAGAAAAAAAAAAGGAACCTCTGCCTTGTCTTGTCCACTCTGTCGAATCGAATCGGATCAACTCTACGAACACCACTTCCATGCCGGTCCTGAGACCAACTCAAGTGATTAGGGTGATGCTCTTTATTTATATATCTATAATACCAGTGGATAATAATGCACTAAGTACGTCCAATGGGAGTCTTTTAGTTTATTGGCTACTTTGCACCTTTTTTAAAAAACACACACACATACACAAGTAGCTAGTAGACAGGAGAGCATGCTGCATGCATGATGATGATAGTATATAATTAACAAAAACAACGGCACATTGTCACGCGCAGCCTAATTTTGATTTGATCCAATAATCATCATCATCATCATCCAATGAATTGAATTGACCTCTGATTCGCCAATCAGCTAGCATGCCCGGATTATATATATATATATACACTGGTACCAGTAAAATCTTCGATTCCAACAGTTGAACCAACCATTATTAGTTATTTTATAAGTACTATATTATTATTATTATTAACCGTAACCACAGCAATCAGCAGGGCAATCATTTCTTTTCTTCTTGTTTTCCACTCCTAGCTTATTAGGTACGTACTCTATAGCACTACTCGTTTCAGTACTTACGTGCAAATTAATCATCTTGCAGACATATATATATATATATATATATATATATTCGCGGTACGGTGTCGTCGGAAGGTTCAACCGCAAGAACCGGGCGCCCCCCTTTGTCACCGAGCAAAATTTCAGCAAACAGGTTTAAATTTTAGCACACCCGCAAGTGACAGTTTTAAATTAATTCGGCCGTGCACATGCCACCACACGATGGGTCTATTCGTTAATTCATTCATTCACACTTTTTTTCTTTGTTTCTTAAACCTCTTTACCATGAGCACATTCGAAAACTTAAAAGGCCTACATGTTTTTTACTGTTAATAAACAAGTCGATCACCTTCTATCACTAAAACGATGTCATAGTGAAATTCTAAAATAAACTCAGAGAAACGCGATGACAAATGTTAAATCAAAGGCTTAAACCTGCTGACCCACCAGCTGAGCTATATGTTGAGTTTACTTAACCACCCTCCTGTCAATTCATGCATGCATGAACACAGCTAAGCATGAGATGAGAGGTGCACCGCATGCATACGCATTGCGTGTTCTAGACTCCTTAATTGGTCCTTGCCGCGTAACAAGCTAAGATCAGTCTCGATCTCATCAATTTAATTATTATAAACATATATATATTCATTCATATGGCCAATTGGTTAATTAATTAATTACCTAGCTACTAACTAGTAAACCGACGCCAACTCGCAAGTGTCACGGCGGCAAAATTTACAAGTAGTCTCACTCTGTTCTTTCTTGAATTAAAGACGTCATTGTTTAATTTTCTAACTTCTATTATACATTTTGTCACTTGACCTTTTGGCTGTAAACTTAAATCCGAATTGCCCGAATTTTGGTGTCAACGGTGGTGTCTTGGACGTCACGTTGTTCTTGAAGGTGCATTACCTTGAAGGTTCTCTGTCCCGGCTCCGAATACTTCCACAATGTGTCTTGTTGCGGTCTAGGATGATTTAGTGATGGCTTTGACATCATTAGTCTAAGAGACGTGTGATATAGAGAGTGGTTACTACACGATGACTAGAAACTCGTGCAACTTCGTCTCTCTCTCTCTCTCTATACACTTGTCTGAAAACAAGTTACTAGTTACCACCATTGTTGAGTAACCAGCTAGGCAGTAATTAAACCAGCGCGCACCGCGATATGATGTGGACGGGCCGGCGTCACTCACTCATTCCATCAATGATGATGGGTGCTTTCCACTCCGTGGCGGCATCGCGGCGGACAGGACAAGCAGTGGAGGTGTACGTGTCGCGCATCCGGGCCGCGCGGTGACAGGGTCGCGTGGGACGTACGTGTACCCATGGGTCGGTGTCAGTCACTCTCGTGCTCGTCGTCGGTGCAGTAGCGGATCGAGCATCCGACGGGGCAGGGAGAAGGAAAGGAAGCTTCCAAAATTACTCAAACACCCCCTAAATATC
The DNA here is from genome assembly GCA_022036555.1 of Microstegium vimineum. Lineage (NCBI taxonomy): Eukaryota > Viridiplantae > Streptophyta > Magnoliopsida > Poales > Poaceae > Microstegium > Microstegium vimineum. Next base: position 46,409,149 of record CM039135.1, read on the forward strand.
AGAAATTTACATACACCAGCTTTAAAATGCATGCATGGTTTCCTGCTAGCTGCCGGTGTCTGGTCTCCTTCTCAGTACGTACCGCCACGCCAAGATGATCTTATCCAGACTACTACACTGAATGCATTTGCTCAATGCTCTGGACCATTTCTATCTCTTTCCCCTTTCTCCTTCCTTTTTTTTTTGGGTTCTACTTTATTATTACTGTTACCGGGCATACTATAGCCGTATAGCGTGATAGTATCATGCATTGCACTCTAGCAGTGTGTTTTTACTTACCGCAACCCACCGCCAGGAAAAAAACGGCAGGAGTTATAAATAGGCAGCCTCCGCCGAGCTCCTTCCACTGAATCCCCACACCACAGACGGACCACTAGCATAGCATCTCAATCCCCTCCCCTCCCCTTCACGCACCCCACCCACCTCCCCTCTCGCCCAAAATTGCAAGCAATTGCCCCTCCCTCACCCTCCCGTGGCCGATCCTCTCCCCACCCCAATCCAACGGATCGGACCGAATCGGATCGGCGGCGCGCGAGCGAGCGCGAGGAAGATGGGCATCTCAAGCATGCCAGCGCCCAAGGACAGCCTGCTAGGGTTCATGCTGTACAGCGCAGCAGCGTCCGTCGCGATCCTATCGAGCCTGGCGCGCGCCGCGCTGCTGTTCCTGGGCGTGGCGGCGCCGTCGTCTTGGGATTGGGACTCGTCGGCGGAGGAGCAGGACGCGGTGACAGTCACGGCCGTGGCGGGGCCCACCCTGGCGGACCGGTTCCGGAGCAGGTTCCGTCCGTCGCGGTTCGGGCGGCGCCGCGGCGGCGGCACGGGCGCCGCGGGGGACTGCCGCGTGTGCCTGGCGCGGTTCGAGCCGGAGTCGGTGGTGAATCGGCTCCCTTGTGGCCATCTCTTCCACCGCGCCTGCCTCGAGACCTGGCTCGACTACGACCACGCCACATGCCCGCTCTGCCGCCACCGCCTCCTCCCTCCCGCCGCCGCCGCCGACGACGAGCTCCTGAAGACCGTCGCGGTGCCCCGCCGCCTCGTCCGGTTCTAGAGACAGACGGACGGATCTTCAGATCCCTGCCTAGGAATTGGGAGGCTCCGTTCATTCCCCTGATTAGCTCTCGATTAGATTAGTAGCTTTCCTTGTTCTTCCTTTTTTTAATCTTTTTTTCTCTCGTCTTGTTTGCTCGTGTTTGGTGCTGTGCTGTAAATACTGGTGGAGTGCTCTGATGATGATGATGATGATGTAGGCGTAAGAGCACGCTGCACCTCGCAGCAGTTGTCTCTCTGTACAGGCTTTTTCTTTCCTTTGTTGGGAAAAAAATGCGAAGAGATGAGAAGAAGAGATTAAAAACATACAGTAAGCATATGGTTGCAACAAAGCTGATCTGATCCCCATTTTCATTTTGCTTTTTCGAAGCTCTTTATAGGCCTTTTTATTGTCTATATGATATAGAAGAATAGGAGTACTCCATTCTACTCGGATGAAACTACTAGTGCTAGAGTACTTAAAATAAAATCTAGCACTTGTTTACGAATCTGAAATTAGTTGTTTGTTAGCCCCATGGTAGTGAAATATTATAAGTACTCTCTTTTTTTTTGGTAGCAATATGTAATCAAGTTGTTACGAGAAATATTATAAGTACTCTCTTTTTTTTTTGGTAAAAAAATAAAAATAGGGGTATGTAATAAAGTTGTTGGGGAAAGAGATGGTAATGAAATTGGGGGAATGTTCTAGGCGACTGTTGATATTTTGGTTTTCTTGGATCGGAGGCCAGCGAAGCAGATCAATGGCAGGCACCAGCACCGGGCATGGGCGTGCGCGTGACCCCCGCACCGCTCCAGATTCGCTCGGGTTGTTTTTGTTGGACAACAACAAGACCTTGGGCGCCGGGAATGGCGGTTTCGGTTCGCTGTCAGTGTCACGTCTCCTTCCGCTTCTTTGTCTTTCTGATCGGCGTTTAACTGAACCACCGCCGCCATGAATGAACAGACAGATTCAGGCGTGTTTCTGATCGGCGTTTAACTGAACCGCCGCCATGACTGAATGAACACACAGATTCAAGCCTGCTCCCTGCCTGTAATAAAAACTAGTAATAAGGCTATAAACTCCACAGCTTTTGTTCCATCACTTATTATCAGACGTGGACTTTATACATTTCCAACATGTGATGTGACCAAAGAATCATTCAATTCAAAGCCTACCTGAGGCGATCCATACCACTACAGCAACAGAACAGACAACAAACTGCAACAAGCACAACATACAGCTACATCGTTTTCTATTCAGCTATCCTATACTACCTTGTTGTTCTGTAATCATATCCAAGTAACATTCATGGCTATATGCAGTGCAGGACATCAGCTATGATGCTTGGTCGATCCACACACCTGATGGAGGATGGACACACTGAGCTCGCAAAAACTTCTTCTTCTTCTTCTTCTTCCTCACTGTACACATGAATCGCTGAATCAGAATCGGTCGTTGTTGCTGTCTGTCAATCTTCAGCCAGGCTTTTCTATGTACAGTGAGGGACTGTTAATGTTCGGTCACTGATCCGGTAGTGTTGTTATGCACAGGGATGTGTGGTGTGGGTGAGACGTCAGAAGGGCCATGCTGCTCCGCCGGACCGCCGCCGCCTATCTGGCATGCGAGAGCTCTCTCGACGCCACGTTGAACATCTCCTTCAGGCGAGCGGACGAACTGGAAAAGACGTTCTTCTCGATTCGCTTCTGGTGCCTCGTGCTCTTCGACCACTCGATTCCTAGGGAGACCTGGACGTTGCTTGCTCTTTGCTTCGGAGCGAGGTCCTCCATCTGATACTTTATGTGGAGCTGCAAATACAAGAGGGAAGAGAGCAGGTCAGATGTTTCTCTTCTTCTGCTGCTGGCTGGTATGAAGAGAATCAACGGAGCAGGTTTGATCTTTCGGACAATGATTAGAAAGGACCTGCTTCTGTTTTTTGTTTCCACATAGCTACCCCTTGACCATTTTACAGCACAGGATCACGGAATTAAAAGATGTTGCCCTTCTATTTACAATAACATGTCTAGTATAAAGAGCATAAGGTAAAAATAAAAGTTGGCCCATGTTTCCCACATGGAGAAAAAAAGAGATGTTCTTGATTTGATCTCCTCTAGGTGGTTTTAAATTTAGATTGTACTACTCCCTAGTCCCTATTCAAGCTTTTGTTCTGTTTTGCAATGGCATGGTCAACTACACTTCCCAGGTGTTGCATGGTCAACTATACTTCCCAGGTGATATGTGGAAACAGACAATCTGTCATAATCTATCTAATCTAATACACAAGATAGGAGGAACTTTCCAAGCACAACAAGTGGAGCATGTAAATTCTACCCTGAATTCCAGAGAGAAAGAAGATTCAGGAATTGTATACAAACCGTAAAGAAGTCGCCAAGAAGGACTCCTTGGAGCTCCATCACCTCTTCGATAATCCATCCTTTCTTATTGGGCATAGGAGATTTCTGCTGGGTTCCTGTCACTTCTCCGCCAACGGGAGACAGCTTCTTGCTAAACTTGTAATGAATTTGTCGTTGATATTCATTGGGTTTATCTGATTCCCACTGTGTAGCCGAGTATTTCTGGCATCCAACTTTCTCCATTACCTTCATTTCCAAAGAACCTCCTGCAAACACCTCCATAAGCGAGGCCATCTGGCAAGAGATACATGAATGTCAGTTTCAACCTCTTATGATGGACCACAATATAGGTAGTAAATGAAACTTGAAGGAGGGCAGGACTGCAGCTGCATATTTAGATTTGCCAGTCACAAGTTAACTGAACTTACATTGGTCGAAATGGTTGAGGAGTAAACTTCAGTCATCTGAAGGCTCTTGGCATCCTCAATACCAACAAAAATCCCACTGTCCTCACTCTGAAGGGTGTTAATTTGGGACTGTTCTTCAGCAAGCTGTACTTTTAGCTCCGTGCTCAAAGATCTTGCCTTCCATAATGCCAATATTGTCCTGTACAGCACAAACGATATTTATTCTGGCAAGAACCAGATAAATCATGCAAAAGATATTTCAAGAATCAAGGCACTGTTAGTTGTGACACAAATTATTTCCAGAGTTTGATCCATAAGAGCCATATGGCACATATTCCATGTCTTTAAAGAAAACTGGGCATTTACCTATTGGCCACACTAAATGATGCAAAAGACTGCAAGCAGAACTTAAGCTTTCCATTGTCCATGCTCTTTGCACCATGCTTTGCATCCATGCCTCTGCCTTTGTGAAGAGTTATTATAATGGATGGACTCCATGATGATATTGATTGAGGTATTCCCTGTATGTCTTCAATATCCTCCCATAGAAAGTAAAATTTTGTTTTCCTCCCAAACATGCTTGAATAAAACCCAATTGTTCTTGGAGATAAGAAAAGATGACCCTGAAATTAAAAGTAGAAGAGTCTGAGTTGACTGGACAGCTAATGAACTATTCAGAATCATTGACACATAACACAGTAAGTTGATCCAATAAATCAAACAAAAGCAATAACATATTACAAACATTTAAATCACATAGCATGGAAGGGACAATATGAGCATGCCTTTTCGAAAATAAAATCAAAGCACAAGACACTGCTGGCTTACATCTTCAGTTGGTTTCTTTTTTGAAATCACAACTGATGTGATTGCAAGAAAATGTTCCTGAAATTTTCTTTACTTTTCCATATAAAATTATTAATCAGCTGTTATATCTTTCATAGTTCAGAAAATGTGCGCACACAAACTCTTTTGAAGTATAATCCCTCAGCATTCTTCCGTAGGGAAAAGGATCACAAAGCATATATTTATATTTATCAAGAAATCTAATAATTTATGTAAGCAAAAATCAAACAATTACCTGTGTATGCAATTTCCTCTTCAAGTAGCAGGTAAAACTGCTAATGAGAAATTCTTCTGCTGGCAAAGAGAAGAGTTCCTGAAATGCAGTATTGGTCCGAGGAGATCTCAATGTCATCTGGCAAAAGTTACAAAAATCAGATCAGGAAAGTCATCTTCTCTATTAATAGAAATTGGCACAACTAGTGCTGAAAGTCAAGCAGTAACAGTCTACTTCCTAGCAGAAAGGCATGGGAGCTCTCACCTTCTTACCAACCTCTTTCTCCATTTTGCTCAAATACTCAGTGACCATGCCAGTCCCCTTTGAGTTGTTCAAGAAAATCCTCAGATGCAACTTGGACTGCCAAGACTGAGAAAGGTTACCTTTAAGAGGAATCCATACATCAGCTAACTCTGACAAGTTTGATTTTACAAAGTTAATTTCCGCATGTCCAAGGGATGTAACTTCATCGAATGGTCCATCAAAGTCATATACATGTACACTCATCACTGACGGTGGATCATCCATTGCGTCAAATTCAAAGATTTCTGCAAGATTTGGTGAAATAGGTTTAGTTGCCTGTTGCATGACCTAACAAAACACGCCCACATCTATGCTACTAAAATTTGGTGGTAGGAGATGGCAGGGTTTAAGAAGAAGCTGGAAACAGTTCCAGAAAACATATACCGTTCCACTGAGGTTCTAGTGTTTGGAACTTGATTGAACTTGTTCTTGTTTTGCCATTGCAAGTAAATACCACATAAGGATCAGAGAAACCAGTAGCATCGACTGGAGCCAATTTGATTCCCTCAATTAAAGCAACCGTTAACAACCATCCATCACCTTTTGCTTTCACGCCATGATCACCACCTACATGAGGAAAAAGTCGAACAAAGTAGACATATATCATATTCATGGATATAAAATCCAAAAGAAATCAAGCATGGTTGGTGTAACCTTGAAATTGGTGTAACTAAAACAACAATACTCTACTTGAGATCAGCTTCTTAAAATGGACCATAGCGCTGCAGTCCTCGAGGAGGTGGGCACATGGCAGTGCGATACTTGAATTTTAACCCAGGTTGGCAGGCTGCCCACTGCAAGGCTTAGCCAGTAGCCACGGCGCTATAAAGGTTTTTTGCTTTCATTACTAGAAGAGAAATTTGTCAGGTCAGAGTGCTCTCTGAACCATGCAATAAGGTCACCCATAACACGGCTCTCCCACTGGAGTTACCTTAGCCCCGCGCCATGCTATTCCACGATATTGGAATAATGGCAGCCTAACTACTTATTTTGTTAAAAAAAAAATCTATACCCTCCCATGGAAGGGTGGTTTTGATTGCCCCCTTTCCTGTCCGTCCCGGCCGGCAGCAGTTGGGTCTCCCCATCTCTCCACAACTTCCCTGGTCTTCGGCCCAAGCTGTATGAGGCAGAAACTCATCCCACGAACTCCCTAAGACTTTCAACAGATGCACCACGATCATGAAAGAAATGACCCAGAAAAAAAAACAACTACCGCACCTGTACCCCCCCCCCCCCCCCCAGGTGCCACACACACACACAGTGAGCAGGCTCCTGAGGTTCGTAGCACACACCAGAAATAACCTTTATTGCTAAAAACAGAGACACCGTTTTCAAATTCTCATTTTGTTTTTCATGCTAGAGATGCAATAAGATAGCACTGAAGATAAGGAAAGAAAAAAACAATTTACCTTTTTGTCCTCTTGCTTGAACAAAGGATGTAATATTCTTAAGTATGCGCTGTACTTGAAGAAACAACAGCCCACCCATGATAATTTCACTGAGGGAATCTGGCAGATCTAATCCTGGGAACTCAAGGCCTTGAACAGCACTTGGATTCACTCGGAGAACATGCAGAATAATGTAAAGAGACACAAAAAGGGAGGATAAGACACCAAAGTTGCAGAAGTACAGAAATGCTATCTTCCAATCAGATTCCTCGCCCCCTTGCAACGAGGCCAAGACTTGTTCCTTGTCAGACCCAGAACCTTCTACGTCAATAGGCTTGATCTTTTGTGATAGTAAATCTGAAAACTGTGCATAGTTTTGCTCCAAGCCCTGCCTTGCTCCATTTTCTATCATACTTTTAATCATAGTACTCTGAAGAAAATTCATGCGCCAAGACACTACCAAATGTGATGTCTGTTGCTGAGAATCAAGTTCAGGACCTGGCATGATACGGAAAAGAATTTCTGTCCGGAAATAAGTACCACAGGGAACATCAGGAGTGCTCACACTCAATAAAACTGCATACTCTTTTCCATCAGCCTTCAAATAAGATTGTTCTCTCCGTTGCTCGAACGGCTTTAACCAATTTTGATGGTGCAGTTGTGTATGTTACCACTCTCTTCAAGGACTCCCCATCGTTATCAAGCCTCCAGGGTTCAGTTTTGAAATCAGTACAGCCTTGAAGCTCAACCATTGTTTGTTTAAAATCTGAATCTGGTGAGAAGAGAAGGTTATTCAGATCACTAGGTGAGGCAAGATACGACTGATTAACAAGAATTCCTTGTAGATTTACAGGCATCTCAACTCCTTCATGTCGTGATTCAAGAGATTTCAGTAGTTCACTGAATGGATTCTCTGGGCACACATTATCAGTTTGACTCACTGAAACCTCACATCCACTTGCTTCCTCTTGAATTTCTTCTAAAGCCTCAGAAGTTTCAGAGGAGGTTGGCACTGTATCGCCATTTTTTTTAGCAAATATTTGGTAGACACGATCAACAAATGATAGCTTATCAGACTTATCTGTTTTACCACTAGAAGTTTCCGTTCCATTCAAAGCTGCACTAGAATTCCCATTTGGATTGTCCTCTTCAGCAGCTTGATTTCTATCAGTAACTTCACTACTTGTATCCTCTGGAGTGATTTCAGATCTAACAGAATACTCATCGTCTTCTTCACAAGTTTCAGTTTCTTGATAAGCAAATGCAATAGATGGAGCTGTGCTTTGGCTTGACAACGAATAGTCTCTCTGAATATCAGTTATTTCGGCTCCAAGGTCCTCAGACCATGATCGCGAGGCTCCAGATGATTCTAAAGATATTGAGACAGAAATCTCCCCTGCAAGATGAATGAAAAAAAAACCCCGAAGTGATGACCACTTTTCCTGAATAACAACATTAGCAATAATTTATGTACTAGATCTTATTGTACTTCACAGCAAGTTGCACTAGGTAGCCAGCAAAATGATGCAGACTCAGAAAGTCAAACAGTGAATTCTTATGAACAAAGAAAGATGCAGATGCATGGCTGAAAACAAAACAAAACAAAACAAAACAAGATGAATGTGAATCATTACCACAGTCGACAGTAGTCTTGTTGGTTTTGCTGCCCTTGGGAAGAAGCTGGTACCACCGGTACCAAGCGACAGGTCATCGGCAGCCAGCACATCCTCCAATGGCACCCTTAACTGCCCCAGAAAGTCATCCATCTGGAGGATGTCCTCGTCATAGACATCAAACTTGAGCACATCTTTGACATCGCCGACAAGGAATCTGAACTCCTGATCCCAAGTCGGGTTCAGGTTCATCTTGATCACCTTGGTCTTGAACCGCTGCTTCCCGAGCTGCAGCTTCACGTACGGATCGCTGAAACCGTTGGAATCCATGGCCCGCAGGTTGCGGGCCTCGATCACACGAACAGTCAGCCTCATCTCTACTGCTCAACTGAACCCAAAACAGTCAGGAAACTCCCCTTGGCAGAAATCCCCAAGTTGAGAAGAAGAGGAATCACCAACAGAAGCCTATAAATCGATCAAAGAACACTCCTTTCCCGATCCTGAGCGAAACTCCGCACCAGAAATTCACAAGAACAGTGGCCACCCCTCAAAAGAAACCGGCAAGACAGTGGCCGCTCTCCAATCCGCCGCCCAGTGAGTCCCAGCAAGCACCAAAGCAGCAGCAGCAATAACGCTCGCTCTCACCAAGTCAGATCAAATATCGCTCCTCCTTTCCGTTGACATTGCCAAATCCAACTTGAAGTAAAGAACCCCCAGTGACGCGGAGACACAACTAGATCAGATTTACACGCAGCAAAGACGACGGAAGCAAGGATGGGTAAGCAGAGGCACACGCGAATGGCAAGCAAGTGACGGACGGAAGAGAGAGAGAGAGAGAGGAAGCCGCGACCGGACTTGGAAACCGGTACGAGTATTTTACGGCTGAAAAAACGCGCGTTCTTGGTTGGATCAAGTCAAAACCTCCCACCCACATGGACTTGGGATTTCATCAACGATACACACACACGAACGGAGCAGAGAGCGGAGCGAGGAAGGGGAAGAAGGCGCCGCACCAGCACTAGTGACGCGTACTCGATTAGACTAGCGGGGGCCGTTCGCTTTCCCTGATTCGATTCGGCGCCTCGTCTGTCTCCTCTCCCCTTTTCCTTCCCCCTCTCGGATGTCGGATCTTGTCTCGTCTCGGGCCTTCCCTGCGGTTGGGGTCGCCGTCGCCAGCCTTTTGAAACCGCGGGACTTTTGGAGGAATTTGTCAGGTTTTCTGCAACGAACTCACGGCTCTCGGCACTGTTTTTTTCTTCTTCTGTGTTTGGCCGCTTACTGCAAATGCCAAACCTTCAGGTGTGAAAAATTGGCATGTTTCGACGATTTTTGGTACTACTTACTATAGTAGCGTTAACAGGTGACCTTTTTTTGGTTCGATGTTAAAATTCAGGTAATTCAGGGAAAGTTTGTCTCGCAACATGTGCCTCCTTTTGTCATATTTTTTCGTAATGAAGGCCGTTTGGATCACCTACCTACTGTTTTTTTTTAATATTTACATGGTCCAAATAGCCTTAGATTCTTACATACTGACTCTGTCCCCTAAAAAAATATCATTTTAAATTTGAGTTAAATCAAATATTTTAAGAGTTAATCATATTTATAGAAAATATTATCAAAATTTCTGTTTTTAACTAGGTTTATTATAAAATATATTACATAATTTATCTGAAAATACTTATTACACATTATAAATACAAATATTAGTATTGTTATATAAATTTAGTCAAATATAAGATTTATTGACTTTTTGGAAGAAAAATGACAATGTTTTTTAATTCTCCGAGAGAGTATATTAGAGTCCAACCATCTAAATCTAAATTATTATAATAACACTACTACCCTTCATCCATCTTTTTTGCTGAATCCAACCATCTTCCATCTTGATTTTATTATAATCTATCTACCTCCGTCCATCCATCCATCTTTTTTTGTAAGGTTCACACATCTACTTTGATACTACAGATACAACCAATAATCTGGCCACTTTATAATAAAGCCATGATCTAGATTATTGTATATACTTCTATAATCATCTATATAAGATCCAAAAAACATGCTGCAAAGACAGGTCACAAATGACCTGTGATATTTAGACATCATCATAGAGTCAGCGCCTCATTTTTAAATCGTCCGTTATAGATTATGTATGCTATGACGCTAGAAAATAATCATTTATTTATCAACATAATTTTTGTAGCTCGAGTAAATTCTACCAGCACAAACATTCGCGTTGAGAAGAAAAAATGATGTCCTTTTTTTTTCTTTCCAATTTTCATGCATTTTCCATTGGCATTTCAGTTTCGTACGTTCGTACTCCTTTGACAATTGACATGTGTGTGTATATATATAGCTGGATTATTTACTCAAGTCACGTCTCACTTCTAGTTTTGTGTTAGTTTATGTGCGAACCAACTACTCCAAGGAAGCTTCCTTGGCCGGTCAAGGTGTGGCTAGCGTGCATATGGACTGCCGACACGTGATTGGTGGATCTATGTGTTTGACCCACATCCATCCATCGCAATTCATGGCCAAAGCGGACAATTATTAAAAAAAAAGTAACCTAACACGATGATTGTGCATGCGTATATCCAGTTAGCTTGAATTATCTAAACATGAGTATTTAATAGGTGAGCTAATTTTAGGCGAGCTAATTTTTTAGATAAATACTCTCTCCATCTCAAATTATTATTCATTTCAAGAATCTTAGAGAGTAAAACATCTTAAATTTGACCAATAATTTTAGAGAAAATTATAAAGACTTATGACATCAAATAGATATACTATGAAAATATAATTGATAAAAGAATCGAATGATACTTAGTTGACATCATAAATGTTATTATATTATTATATAAGTTTGAAACTTGACTTGAGATGTGTTATAATTTGGGATAGAGGGAGTAGTTATTAGCCAATTAGTATAACCTTGGATATTGGGAATAAGGAACTCGATTGCAGGTTCCTTTTCGTTATAGCCATTAAGAGAGTCCTGCTACGAACAACAAAGAATTCCAAACCTATCCAATACATGAAACATCTTCTTTCTAGTTAGTGTTCTTGCATCTCATTCATCCTGGGAACCATCTTCACCCTGGGAATCGTCATCCTGGGAACCGTCTTCGACATAAATTTTGAACTCTACAGATGGATAGCGAATTGAGATGCTGAAGATTTCCTCCACCATTTCACTAGACAGGAGCTCACTGAATGTCACATACATTGTTCCAAGTGCTGGCGCACATATGAATATAAAATCAATGAGATCAAGTTCATGGTCTTCTCCAGCAAAGCCTGTAATCTCCACCACCTCCAGATCTGTCAGCGAGATGTTGTCATTTCTCCAACTCTCAGATTGTTCATATGGGCAAGAAGCTTCCTGAAGAAACAAGATTACAATTACTCATACATATAACAGGAAACAATAGCAGCAAAAAAAAAAAAAAACCCTGCCATTTCAAAGGTAAGCACACAACAGGTATGCTGTCTTCTATCATGTTCCTGGTTTAATTTGTGGGTACAACATTCATAATATTCCTCCTGGTACTTGTTAATTTAATCCTCAGGTACCATTGGCTTGTGATTAGTATGAAGATGTTTTTTAACATATGTAAATATCCTTCACCTTGCAACTTTACTGTACCCTTTGCAACCTTCTTAGGAAACATAATATGTGTGGTCAGAAAAAAGGTAATATACATTCTCTCTTTTGAAAATCGTATGCTTACAGTATACAAAGTCCGTCTCAAAATATATATAAGTATACTGTATACAGGTATAATTTTTTTGCAAGTAATATCTATTTATATGCCCATCTAAAAAGCAGGTATACACAGTCCCTTGTCCAAAAGTATGTATACATAATTACATACGAGTATACTAGTAAAAAAAACATGCACACATACTCCTTTTCTTTTCTTTGTTTTTTGGAGAAAAAGTACAAATACAGCCTTCTCAAAAGTACTATGTAAACATACCATCCTAGGTATCCAGTAGTTGAATAGACAATGACATAGGTGTCTAAGCACATGTACGGATGTCCATAGTCACCCACGCCTTTTTCTACTATGGGCAAGATTTGATGCTAGAATGATGAACCGGCCAACCGAGATTCTTAGGGTAGTCAATATTTACTGTTTGAATAATTATATGGAAATCAGTTTTTTTGTTAGCAGCTTAACAGATCCATCCACATCCACTGGACCTAATTGAGCATCTAAACCGGAAGCTAATGAACAATGGAAAAAACTGAGTAGCACATACTGAGATTGAGTGGATATGTTACCTCACTTTGACAAACCATGACCAGTTTAAGCTTTTGTATAGCTGGCAAAATCTGAAGGAGCCACAAAACCAGTGGTCCAATAACATGCGCCTTGGCCGAGATATACAGCACCAAAACAGAGAAGTTGGTCACTGGAAGTTGAGCTATAGCTTCTGTTATGCTGTGTCTTTCATTGGTTCCTTCCAGCTCTACCAGCTGAGGGAATAGGGGCATCACAAATGACGAAATCATTACATAAACATCTCACAAAGTAAGGAAGTAAGCAAATAGTTGAAAACCAAGTGAGAATACGCACACAGGTGCAATGGATATCAAGGCTTAGGATGTTGACGCGAGGTAGCTGCTTCCCTCCAAACCGCACTCCAATGCCACCAAGGCACCACTCACCAGTAACCATGAAAGAATCAGGTAGGGTGGTTGGAATTGTACTCGAGCCACCAGAAAAGTTCCTCCACCATTGGTGCCAAGAATGACACTCTGAGCATGTTGGCGTGGCCAGCCTCCAATTCGACCTTCTTAAGCATAGGGGCCACGATGTTGATACAATCGCCATCATGTAAATAACAATCAGTTATGTCCATGCAGAGTTCCTCAAGCGAAGAAGAGTGAACAGTGATGGCGTCGCTCCCCCAGTAGTCACTGAGCTTGAGAATGCTTAGGCATGGGCAGACGGGGAGCAGGGCACCAAGGTCAATGCGGCATGAGTGTAGGAAGGGACTCTTGAGCAAAGTGAACTCGCCTAACAATGGCGGTGTGATGTAGAGATCCTGAGCGGTAAGCTGCAGTGAGGTGGTATGGGATAAGCAGTGCAGCTCGTTGGCCTCAAAGGGGCATATGGATGCGGACTTTTCCAAGGTAATGATGAGCTTGTCGGGTGCCAGTGGTGCAGCAGCACCGAGAAGAAAAGAGAAATCACCAAGCGCCACCATGGCCTTCAAACGAATGCCAAGGAGCTCAAGCGCGGGGCGTGTGACACAGGCGAGAGCAGCCTTGACAGAGTCGCCATCGACACCATCAAAGGTGAGCTCTGGGAGCTGCTTCCAGAGACCGTCCCAGCGGCGGGAGAGCACGCTCTTGCGTGCTGCTTCACGGGCACATCGGAGCCTCACGAGAACCAAGATGAGCAGATCGTCTGGTAGTCCGCTGAGCCGGTCCTCAGGACAGCAGTGCCTCCTTGAGGAGGTGCCGACGCTGGGGGTAGAATGCGGCCCGACCGTAGCTGCATCCTTGGCTGGTTGCTGTCGGGTTTCATGGTTCGGGTGACAGAGAGGAACAGCTCAATTCAGACTCCAAACATCAGATCAAAGACAGCATCAGCTGAAAATTCTCTGCAAAAAAACAACAACCATGGCATGATTCTCAGCACAACGAACAAGAAGAAAAACCAAACATGGGGTGAGTAAGGAATTCACTGTTCACAGCTGCAACATTCTGATATATGATGATATCATACGCACCCTGACACCCACCCCCACTCTGTTGTGCACGTCTGTATTTCTGCAGCGCCTGATCCACCCGGTGAACTTTCATAATAATTCTATGAAAATTCAATGAACTTTCGGCAATTTCACAACACACAATGCACGCATCAATCAGGGCACAACCTGAAAACCTCCCACACGCAATACACTCTCACAAACTCAAATCCCGCTACATTTTGGAACAGCACAAAGCACATGCAACCCTGGCTCGATCAATTCGCACATCTCACAGCCACCCGACCGACGTCCACGTCCCCGTATCACCACTACTAAACTAAACCCACGCCCGGTGAGAAGCCTAACGAGACCTAACCTGTTCCACGGAGGCACCAAATCCCCAAACGCACGGCACGGGACCGCAACACGCCAATGCGTGGAGAAATGGGGTCAGAGGGGACGGAGACGGGGCAGGCGTCGTCACCTCGAGTGCGCGGACGGTGAAGGCCCCCGTATCTCCTGGTGGAGCCGTGCGGCTGCGGCGAGGAGACGGCGAGGCGGAGGCGGAGGTGGCGAGGGGCGGGGACGGCGGAGGCCCCACATCTCTCGGTGAGGCATTTGCAGCAGCGGGGCAAATTTGCAAGGCGGTCGTTGCGGTTGTGAGCTGAGCTCTCGCGGGCCGTGGGCCGTCCGGTAACCGGTTCAGAAAGCGCGCACGGGCCTACAACTAGAATTGGACCAGGCCACAGAAGGGTGCACGGGCCTACAACCGCACGCGTCCCATCGACACATCATCATTGCCTCATTGGCCGAGCCGCGAGCGCACACGCGGTTGTGCGAGTGAAACCGCAGCGTCCAACTCCGAAGCCCGTACGCAACCCGGCAACCCTAGCGAGGCGATGGGGAAGGCGGAGGCGAGGTCAAGGGGGCGCGGAGGAGGAGGAGGTGGTGGTGGTGGCGGCGGCGGCGGTGGCATCGGTAATCCGGGGTATGGGTTCCTGTCGTCCCCTCTCTCTCTCTCCCTCTCTGCTAATTTACGGCTCGATCTCGATTTAGCGGTCTGATGGGTTGGCCCTTGGTTTTGTGATTTTCAGGAAAATCTTCGTCGGAGGGCTCCCGCGGGACACCACGGATGGTACGTTGATCGATTCCCCCGTTTTGTGCTTTGTCGCGTTCGATGCTTGTACTGAATTCTGCGGATTGGAAGATGAGATCGCGATTCGGCTGTAAGATTTAACTTTTTGGGGGGTAGGGGAGGGGGTTGAGGTTGGGACGTTGGGTGAGGTATTGTGTAGTGGACGGTATGTTATTATTCACTTGATTTCTACTAGATGTATGACACTTTTCACTGCACTTCTGTGGCGGTGCTGTGCCTCGTCATATTTGTCGTCATATTTGTTAATTGTGTGAAGATGTTTTTTGTGCTGAGCTGAGCTGTATGCAATGCACGACAAGAATTGTTACGTGATACTGCTTTATTTAGTTGCTACAAACACTTTTAGTACAATCTGCAGTTATGCCTGATTAAGATCTTCGGGTGCCCGCCCGTATAACCGTATTATGTTTCATTGTCAATAATTGCAATGAGCAACGTCTAACTATATGAACTGGTGACATCCAATGAAAAGCATGCTAATTTGTAGGAAGATGAGTTTGTTTTTATATAATCTTTGTCAATAAATCTGCTCACTAGTGTTGCAATTAGCGATATGCCAGTTTTACATAATGAGGCTATAGGATTACAACTGAGCCATGGGGAATACTCGTAGTTAGAGCAGGGCATGATGCAGCACCGAAAGTAATTATTTTGGTATTTGTGCCACTTTCCTTTTTCTATGTTTCATTTATTTATCAATCTGATGTGTGGAGCTTCTAGTGAATTGCAGGATTAATAGACTCTAATATTAGCTTTGCTTTCATTGTACTGATTTTGTGCTGCTGTTTCCTGCTACAGCTACATTTGTGAGGCATTTTGAACAGTATGGAGAAATAGTTGATTCAGTGATAATGAAGGATAGGTACACATCTCAGCCACGGGGTTTTGGCTTCATTACATACTCTAACCCTGCTGTTGTTGATAAAGTGATTGAGGAAAATCATGTTATCAATGGAAAGCAAGTAAGTTTTGTTTCTCAGCAAGTCAATATCATCACTTAGGAGTTCAATTGCTCTATTTTAGTTTTTATTATACTTGTTGTGTCGATACATGAACATGAGGTCATCAGTTTTTTTTTCTGTGATAACATATGAAACCATTTGTTTTATCATATTCATCTTTGTTAAAATATGAATTACACCTTGTGTTATAAATTGATAGATTTTCAATTTATATGCCTACTATGACATCACTTCTAGGTGCAATTGTTATCTTTTTTGTTATCAAGTTATGAGTGCATTTTAAACAAACATTAGTGTTGCTTTGGTGACTATATGTCTATCTGTTTGCTTTAGTTCAAGCAATTGGCATGTCAATGTCTATTGTCTCGCTGTGCTAGATTCGCAAACTACCATTGCTTTGTTAAGTTGCCCGTGCTACTTAATGTAGCTATTCCAGTTGTGATTCCACATTCCTCATTTATATCCATCTGAAGTTTAATTTGTGCCATACCTCATGCATCACCCATTATGTCTGCATTCCCCACACGTTCACAGCTGAAAATTACTCAGTAGTACTTCCTTTTGCTTACTCTTCAGGTTGAAATTAAGAGAACCATACCAAAAGGTTCAGTGCAGTCTGGCTCTAAGGATTTCAAGACTAAAAAGATATTTGTTGGTGGGCTTCCCTCGACACTTACAGAAGGTAATATTAGTATGGCATATGATGGATCGGCTTTGTTTTACATCGATTTTGCCCTGATGATTGTTCTATTTGTTAACCTTGATCAGATGATTTCAAGAGTTTCTTTGCAAGATATGGGACTGTGGTAGACCACCAGATTATGTTTGATCATGAAACCAAACGTTCTCGAGGCTTTGGATTTATAGTTTTTGCTTCTGAGCAAGTTGTAGATGATTTATTAGCAAATGGAAATATGATTGACCTTGCTGGTTCAAAGGTGAGTCTGCAGTTCATTATAAAATGACACAAATGGTTATCCCCTCCATTGTGTACCTATGGTGTAAAATATGTAAAGTAATGTCAACTAAAGGAAAATGCATTCTTCTATTCCAAGTCACCAGTTGTGCTAATTTCATGGAACATCATGCTTAATTGATAGAAAGGCCCCATAGGTTATTTGACAGGGCTTAGGTCATTTGCTTTGTTTGTAGGTGGAGATCAAGAAAGCAGAACCAAAGAAATCCTCCAATGCACCACCACCACCAGTGCATGGTAGAAATGCTAGGTCAGCATATGATAGTGGCTCTAGGGACCAGCCTTCTGCTGACAACTATGGTGGAATGCCCAGTGCTTATGGAAGCTACAGGGGTGCTGGATTCGGTCCTTATAGGAGCGACGCAGGTTTCGGTGATAGGCTCGGCAGCTATGGTGGGATGGGTGATTTTGGTGGTGCATATGGTCGTTACTATGCAGGATTAGGAGGCTACGGAGCCGCGTCTTCGTTTGGTTATCCTGGTCGCTTTGGGTTATATGGAGGAGGTTTTGGTGGAGCTTATGCTGGTGCTGACCTAAGTGGCTATAGACGCGGTGGAGGTGATGAGAGCTTCAGTGCCCCTGGTAATTCTGGGTATGGTCGTGAAGCTGATGAGAGCTTTGCTGGCCCTGGTAGTTCTGGCCTTAGTGGCACCGCCTACGGTGGGGCATATGATCCTACGCTAGGTGGTTATGGATCTGCTAGTGCTAGCACAGCTGACGCAAATAGGGGGAGCTTCACTGGTGGATATGGACGCTATCACCCATATGGATGAGAAGAAGAGCCCTTGAAGGATTTCCTGGCTTAAAACTTTCCTGCATGTTTGCCGCCTGTCATTGGAGAGCGCACCCACTGCCCAGCTTTTCTGGAAAATATCCAGCTACCTGAAGCTTCAAGCCCAACTTAATGTCATGTGTATACATGTTTTCAAGTTCACCTGAGCTTAAGCTTCTATCCCATAGCATGTAGTGATCCGGTCATCCAGATTAGGTGTCATATTGAAGGTTATTCTGGAACACTTGTAGCTTTAAGCTTCTTTGTAAGCATACCTCTGCAAGCAGATTAGCTGTGTGAGCATTAGGAGAGTCAGTCTCTATCACTTACATGTTAAGTTATTCACTCTTTTTACACATGAAAAGCATTGCCTTGTGTTGTTAGCTTCCTTGTTTTTAGCTTAAATCTGTGATCACTAGCAATTGATGCATGTGTATGCAAAGTGCTATATAGAACATCATTGCCATATACGATGGAGTAAATGTCTGTCTCCTCAGATATCTGCACCTTGAATATGAAAAATCAAATCGATTTGTCCGTCCTATGTTGAATATGAAAAATCAAATCGATTTGTCGTCATATACTTGGTGCACGAGTTGGATCGTGCATATTTGAACGCACCAGTGAAGATGAGCTGCGCTACTCACCTTTCATGATTCTTGTGATGTTTGAACTCTGAACAAGGTTTGAGTTGTTCAACCAAGTTTGTCCATTGTGATCGTTTAGCCCAGTAGTACGCCGTTTCCGTTAGACCCCCAGTAGTACGCCGTTTCCGTTAGACCCCCAGTAGTACGCCGGGAAACTGACATATTTCATAATTTTTGTGAGGTTTGAACAGAAGTTGTTCAACCAAGTTTGTCCAAATGGTCGTTTAGCCCAGTGGTACGCCGTTCCCGTTTGACCCCCCTATTATTCAGGAAACGTTGGGTGAACGACTGGTTTGCCTTTATACAATTGCTTCTGGAGTTGGACATGTATGCCAAGTGTATTAGCAAAGGCGCATGCATTTGATTTCAGCATGCCTTTGCAAGCATTGTTTCGGGTTTTAATTTCCTTTTACAGTGATATATAAACGTTTTTTTTCTGGCTGACATGAGATTAGCTATACTACTACTACTTCCATTCCATTATAGTCATAGGATACCACACGATGACACCACTACTAGCTAGCTAGTGAACGGGTGGGCATCCGGGTGCAGTGACTCCCGGCGCCGTGGGACACCTCGCGAGCGCGCAGTGGTCGTCGACCTGCAGCCCCCACCAGTCGACGCCATTGACGCCCCTTGACTGCAGCACGGCGTAGGAGACGATGCCCATGAATGCGACGCCGGCGTCGAGGCCGGCCGAGAGCACGTAGTTGTGGCGCGCCCACCAGGCCTTGTACCGGCGGTAGACGACGTAGTTGAAGGCGAGTCCGACGGCGCCCCACATGAGGTAGTTGACTGAGCGCGCCGGCGGCATCATCCCCGTGGCGCCGAGCAGCACGGGCATGTTGACGAGTCGTAGCCACGGCGCCCACTTGGCGTCCGGGAACGCGCGCGCCAGATGAGGGATACGAGAAACTGTCAGCATTGTTCAATGCAATTAAGGCAGCTAATCCTGGCATGCATTATAATCCTGGCATGCATTATGAGTACATCCCAAAACCAAATGAATGAAAGGACTGTAGAGAGATATTCTTCCGTGCGTTCTAGTGCTTTCCTCAGTGTGTCCAAGCCTTTAGGCATTGTCGTCCCGTGTTCTCCATTGATGGTACTTTTCTTCTTGGCAAGTACATGGGCACAATGTTGATTGTCATTGGTTGTGACGCGGACAATGCATTGGTTCCATTGGCATTTGCTTTGGTAGAGAGGGAGAACAAAGACAGCCGGGGTTGGTTCTTGCGGCTTGTTCAGATACATGTTGTAGGCCCTGAGAGAGAGGTTGGTGTCATATCTGACAGACACCAGGGTATGTGCCGTACAAGAGCAGATTTCGGGGTATGCACCATTGCATCACCGTTGGTGCAATTGCCACCTTGCAGAGAATTTACTTCGGAAGGACAGTTCGAAGGACAACTTCTTCCTGTTCGAGGAGGTTGCTCGCATGCTTGAGATCTGCTACTTCGAAGAGAAGTTAGAGATGCTAAAGACAGCAACAAATGCAGAAGGTAGGCAGTGGCTACATGGTTTGATGAGTCAAAAAGAGAAATGGTCAAGGGCCTATGATGATGGTGGGTGGAGGTATGAATTCCAGACTAGCAACATGGCCGAGTCATTTAACAGTGTGCTTAAGGGTATACGGGCCATGCCTGTCAATGTCATTGTATCATTTACCTTCTATAGGTGTGTTGCATGGTTGAATGACCGATATGCAGCAACAATGACACTACAGAGCAAGAATGAGAGGTGGACACCTAAGCCGAAACATCATCTTGATAGGGCAAAGGAGAAGGCTAGAAGACATGATGTCTAATGCTTTGACCATAGCACGGGAAAGTATGAGGTAATATAAAGGGGTTGGATGACCTCCGATGGTGAGGTTCGGCCTTCAAGGGCTTATATTGTGGTTCTTAGTAATTTCTCATGCATGTGTGGGAAACCAAGGCAGTACCACTTTCCATGTTCTCATTATATTACAACAGCTCAATATCGCAACTATGTATATGTGAGTAGAATGCCACGGAAGCTAAGTGTTGACAACCTTGTACTTACTTGGGCTCCCCGTTTCGAGCCTTACCTAGAGGAGGAGCAGTGGCCACCATACCATGGCCCGAAATACATTGCGGACCCATGTGTTCGTTGGAACAAACGTGGAACTAGGAAGAGGACGAGATACAAGATGGTCATGGATCAGGTTTCAGGAAGAACAAGGAGGGGTAGAGCAACACCCTTTCTTACTGATCCCGAGCAAAACCAATGTAGCAAATGTGGTAGACTTGGGCACAATGCACGTACATGCACTTGGGAGCCTAGCCAGGTGACAATAGTTTATATATATATATGTTACACTATTTATAAATGTTTACTCTATGTTTGCTTTCTAATATTTATGCATGCAATTTAATTTGTTACTGACAATTTTCTTTTCCTCTAACAGGATGGCGAGTTTCGACCTCCTCGATCCGTACTACGAGGCGAACCACCGAGGACGACGCATTTCCGAGGGGAGGTAATAACTGCAGTTTATCTTGCTTAAGCATATGAGGTAATTTTGTGGTACTTACATTAAAACACGTGTAATGGTTGCAGGTGTTGGCCCCTCTTCGTCCTCGAACCCATGACAGGTTCCACGAGATGCGGTACGACGAAAGGTACACGCCCTTACTAGAGAGGGTTGGACTAGACGTTGTGTCGTATCAGGTTCGTCGTGGGTTGCCTGTCATCAACCCCGCGGCGATCACAACTATGGTCGATAGGTATAACCATGTCCAATACTAATTCATTACTACCCATTGTTTCTTTGAAATGTAACTAACATCGTTACTTATCTACCTTCTGTAGGTGGAGGCCGAAAACTCATAGTTTTCACCTACCTTGTGGAGAGATGACTATCAATCTTGAGGACATGCAGAAGTGGCTTGATCTCTCCATTAGAGGTATTCCTGTCATTGGGCACTGCAGGTCTGAAGGTTGGAGGGAGAGAATGGAGGCCTTCCTTGGGAGACCACTACCTCCAGAGGCAATGCATTCTCACGGCATAGGTGTTTCCATTCCTTGGCTCAGGGCTGCCTTTGGTGCGTGTCCGGATGACGCAGACGATGCCACAGTTGGATACTACTGCAGAGCATGGGTGTTGCACTTGTTCGGGTGTGTTCTCTTCCCTGACGCGACAGGAGACACAACGTCATGAATGTACCTTCCTTGCTTGGGTAATTGGGACACTGCAGGCACATACAACTGGGGTTCTGTAGTATTGGCGTTCCTGTATCGCCACCTTTGCGAGGCTTGTCGACGAGGTGCGAAGACCGCTTCCATTGGGGGCTGCGTGTACCTTCTTCAGCTGTGGATGTGGTCTCGTTTACCGGTTGGCCGGCCCACACTTCATACTCCTCAGCCTTGGTTCGTGGTAAACAACCCTCGCCGTCTTTCTACATATGCACATCTATACGACCAGGTGACGGCTCCCTACTCGAGGACAGAACATGCGTACCTTTAGTACGCCAACGAGATGGATGGTCTTACAGCTTCGATGGTGAGTTCATTGCATATTGTTATTTATTCATTCTTATACCTTACATGCGTACCTTTAGTACGCCAACGAGATGGATGGTCTTACAGCTTCGATGGTGAGTTCATTGCATATTGTTATTTATTCATTTTTATACCTTATGATTGTTGCAACTTATGCCCTTCAATTGCTCTTTTTAGGTGACTTGGGAGTCGTACAAGGAACTAAGTATGGGACAGTTTGGCTTGAGCAACATGTGTGGCGCGGACGAGGACCTGTACATGATGATATGTCCGCTCATATGCTTCTATGCTGTTGAATACCACCTTCCTCAGAGAGTGACACGACAGTTTGGCAAGGCTCAGGAGTGGCCAGTCCCACCGTATTCGACTTCCGTGGAGCTGCACAAGTAAGTACCACCTTCCTCAGAGAGTGACATAGTTGATCATTTAGTTGACATAGTTCATGTAGTTGTTCTAGTTGACATAGTGCCTGCAGTTGATTTAGTTATTCTAGTTGACATAGTTATACCTATCGACCATTTAGTTGATTTAGTTGATGTAGTGTATCTAGTCCATTTAGTTGATTTTATTGATGTAGTTTCCATAGTGTATTTGATGTAGTTGATGTAGTTGACATAGTGCACATATTTCAGGATTGATCGTCAAAAACAGAAAAAGACGGTGGAGTTTGAGACGCTACACCGTGTGCACATGGATGCTTGGGACGATCAATATGACAATGTGTATAAAAACGAGACGCCACACAACGACTACAACTTTCGCCAATACCTAACTTGGTACCGGACAGTGACACGAACAAAGTTGAAGACTCAATGGACAAATACGGACTACGCAGACATTGGTTCTTTAGATGACGAAGACACGTCCTATGATCTTGAAGCAAGACAAGGGACGATTGTCGAGGCTGCACCTGTCTTGGACCGAGTGGTAAGTGATCTTAAAAAAATTCTATAATTTTTTCATGGCAATGCGTTGTATATGACTACCATTATGACTATAATTTGTCTCTTTTTGCAGGGCAACGCGCTAAAACAGTCTGTAGTGGAAATTGAACGGTTTCCAAGGACAAACGTGGACGAGGCTACGCTCAACAACTTTCTAGGAGTAAGTACTCATCAACACAACGACTATCTTTTCGACAATGCATATATTACAATGCTTAATATGCTCATGTTGTTATCACAGAGGCTAGCACACAGATTGCGTCGAGCTGCGACTCGTTGTGGTTGCGGAACTAGCGCGGCGATGGAGTATGTAGCGAGTCCACAGAGAACACAGAGGGAGAGAACTATAGGACTCGGTACTTCTTCTCACGGAGGTAAACTTTCATTACATGTCTAGTTAAGTGTCTTCGTTTATACACACAAATGTAATATGCACATTTAATTGATATGTGACATTGTAGGTTACGGCGGACAGAGCTCCTCTCGTGGTACTCAAGATACTTTCCAAGGTGACAGAGACGAGGACGACGAGGACGACTGCGGATATGAGGAAATAGGACCATCTCAGCTAGAAGGTGCTCCTTTGACTCAGCCTACGCAACCTATAGGAACTAGGAGGCGCCGACCGCCAGTTCACTACACTCCAGACACTGACGCTTTTGGTAAGGGTAAGGGTAAGTCTAGTGTCGGTGTTATGACCTGGGGGTCAAGACCACCAACCAGTAAATTTGTATATCGCGTGATCCCTCTCTCAGACGTGATGCAAGATGGACACAAGGTTTATCCTGGTTCGGGCAAAGAAGGCCCTACGTCCAGCGGGGGAGGATGACTTGTATTATCTCGCACCCAAAACGTGCTCGTACAGGGGGGGTACAAGCTGAGTTACACGGATGTGCTCAGAGTGAGCTGCGGCCCAAGGCTAGCGGTGCTGCCCTAGGTTGCGGGTTGGCCGCTCGAGGGGTCGATCGAGCAGCGGGATGTGTGAGGTGTGTGAGGATCTGAACTAAAGTCTCGAATCGCCGGATCCAGCCCAGAGAGAGAGAGCCAGAGATCCCTCCTTCTCTTCTACCTCGGTGTCCCCTTTTATAGTCCAAGGGGAAGTCCGAGGGTACAGGATCCTAACTGTCGTAGTATGGGCAGCATGTCTGTGGCACAGTGTTGGCGGAGGGACGTCGAGCACTGTGGCGGCATGGCCTTCCCGTCCTTCCGGCGCTCCCGGTCGTGATGGCAGTGGAAGTCGCCGCGGCACGTCGCGGCACAGCTTCCGCAGACGGGCGCGAATCCCACAGCTGAAGCGAGACGGGGCGGATGGGACAGGCCCCATACTGGAGTTGTTGGAGGGAGGGGTCGAGCCCCTCGGTCGAGGGGGGTCGAGCCCTGCGTGGCTCTGTCGTATCCCCGAAGTTGTCGTCGAGGGTTGCACTGTTCACGTTCCGAGGGGTGCTGCTGGAGTCCGTACTCGCGTCGTGGCGACAGTAGCAACACAGTTGACAGAAATCGGGGACATGACGGAGAGTTGTTGGATTTGACTGCGGACGCGGGCGCCCATGGCGTTAGGCGGATCTACTTTAACCCATGCTGGGAGCAGTTAGGCTGATCGAGCCTCCCGCCCGAGGGTCGTTCGTTCGACCCCTGGTCCGTCGCTCGGCGTCGAGGTAGGGTCAGAGCGGAGGCGGACTCGGGGGATCGAAGCAGAGGGCGAGGGGTCGTTCGTTCGACCCTTCGTCCGTCGCCCGGTGTCGAGGTAGGAGCCGAGGGGTCGTTCGTTCGACCCTCGGTCCGTCATTTATCGTCGAGGTGGTGGCCGAGGGGTCGTTCGTTCGGCGCCTCGTCCGTCATTTGGCGTCGAGGTGGCGGCCGAGGGGTCGTTCGTTCGGCCCCTCGTCCGTCTCTTTTCGTCGAGGTGGGCCGGCCCGCGACTGGTTGCCATAGCCGGTGTAGGGGCCCTCGAGTGATGGGCCCTACCTTACTGACTTGAGCAGTGGGTTGGTCCCTGTCTTAAAAATGGTTGCTATGTTTAGCGTTAATTTAACGAAGGGTTTAGGGTACCCCTTACCTTCGTACCCGACAGTAGCCCCCGAGGCCCCAGAGGAGTGATTGAGAACTCCTCTGGGGGCTATGACATATGTTTTCTCGGAGGGAGTAAGGATTACCCGAAGGTTTTGTCCTTGTCCTGCAGGGTTAGTGAGAGGATCGATTCTCCGTGGGTGCGCGCGAGCGCACCCCGCGGGGTAGCCCCCGAGGCCCCAGAGGAGTGATTAAGAACTCCTCTGGGGGCTATGATATGTTGTATCGAGGGGTTTTTTTAAGGGTACCTGGAGACGTGGCGCCCTACCGAGGGGTCGATCTCGTTTCCCAGATTGTGGGCGTTCCTTTTCCTGAAAAGAGGTGTTCGAGGGCGGCTGTCGAACCCTACCGATGGCCAGCCTTCGCTCCCTCGAGCATAACTGGAGTCAGAGCGCCCCACCCGAGAGGTCGACTCTGTCTGCCAGGTCACGAGTGTTTTCGACCCTCTTTCGTCGAGGGGTGCCGTGCGTAGTCGGGCCCTCGAGCCCTCGAATGGCTAGGCCTTCACTACCTCATAGCGTCCTTCCCATGGATCCTTGCGTTCAGATTGTGGGGTGAAGAGCATCGTGCTATCCTCGTTAGGACGAGCCCGAAGTCCTCGGTGAGCTGTTCTCGGGCATGAGTCCATTAGAAATGGTGCCCAGCACGGGTAAAAATCCGAGTGAGAACTCGTGCCCCATTCGATAGGGGTCGACTAGTGGCCCGAAGGCGTTCTCATTTAAGTAAGACCGTATGGCTTACTAAGCACGACCATATGCATTACCAAGGTGCCAACCCCATTCGATAGGAGTTGGTGGCTCGATGCCTCCCAGTGTAGGGATCCTTAGGTATTCCTTGGTTATGCCTCGGATATGTCCCAGGGGACCTCGAGAGTTCGTTCTCGAGCTAGGGGCACGCGCCTGGCCCCCCCGGGACATCCCTGACTCGCGTACTTGAGGGCGGCTGTCGAACTCCGTTCGTGGAGCCAGCCTTCGCTCCCTCAAGATTTAGGGGTGGACCTGGGTCCGTTAACCATGGGTCCTTCCTGACCTCAGGTACTCGAGGGCGGCTGTCGAACCCTATGTAAGGACCATCCTTCGCTCCCTCAAGATTTGACGGATGGTTCATCATCCGATGCTATCCTCAGGAGGAGTCCTGCCTTGTGGAACGCCGAGGGGGAAGCATGGGTAATTATATTGAACTTGAGGACAT
The DNA here is from genome assembly GCA_022036555.1 of Microstegium vimineum. Lineage (NCBI taxonomy): Eukaryota > Viridiplantae > Streptophyta > Magnoliopsida > Poales > Poaceae > Microstegium > Microstegium vimineum. Next base: position 46,435,241 of record CM039135.1, read on the forward strand.
ACCTGTGCCTTTGCCCATTGGGCTGGAGCTCTCGAGGGAGGCTGTCGAACCCCACGAAAGGGCCAGCCTTTGTCCCTTCGAGGCCGGGGAGTAGACTGGAGTCGACGACCCGAGGTCTCCTCAGACCTCGGGTACTCGAGGGGGGCTATCGAGCCCGTTCGTAGGCCGGCCTTTGTCCCCTCGAGATTTTGGGGGCGGACCGAAGTCCTAACCCGAGGTCATTTCTGGCCTCGGGTACTCGAGGGTAGCTGTCAAACCCTCTTTCGAGGGCCAGCTCTCGCTGCCTCAAGATTCCTTACCTCCGAAGATAACGCTTCTGGCCGCGCGCCTTTTTAGGCGATGTCCGTTCGGCGCAACAATGGCAGTTGCAGGGCGGAGTGCGGTGCGGAGCCCGACGATGGGACAGAACGCCTTATCCTGGAGGGATACGAGGAAGGGGAGTACATGCGCATTAAATGCAGAGATTCTCTTGCCTGTTTTGACGGATCCGTCCGTTGGCCTCTCGCTTATAAATAGCGAAGGTGGGGAGTCGGGTGCTTTTTCCGCGCACTTGCCTTTCCTGCCTCCTTGCCTTCGCCTTCCCTGCCTCCTTCTCCCCGCCATTGCCTTAGGCGCCCCGCGAGCTGGAACTCTACGCACGCGAGAGAGAAAGAGAAGGGAGATAGGGAACGTACCTTCCGCCCCCAAATCCGAGCGCATCATCCTTCCCAATCCCATGGCCAAGTACAACTTCGTCGGTCCCGATGATTGGCTCGCGTCCTCGATGACCGCCTCACGCCTGGGGGGTGTGGTGGAGAGCGGCCTCCTCCGGCCTGTTACTTCGACCGACCGACCGGAGTGGTTGCTGTCGTCACCGAGCCACGCCGAGCCCAATCCGCCGGAGGGATACGTGGTGACCTTCAAGGTTTTCCACCGGGCGGGACTAGGCGCCCCACCCAGCCGTTTTCTGCGCGCGATTCTCCAGCACTACGACGTGGAGCTTCAACACCTCACCCCCAACGGCGTCTGCCAGGCGGCGGTCTTTGCCACCGTATGCGAAGGCTACCTCGGGATCAAGCCCCACTGGGAGCTGTGGCTTCATCTCTTCGAGGCGAACATCTTCCATGCGTCGGTCGGCAAGGGTACCCGCAAGATGGTCAGGGCCGGGTGCTGCTGCATCTCCCTCAAGCGGTCGGATTCCTGGATCCCGGGGAAGCTTACGTCGAGCCACTCCGGATGGCACTCCGGGTGGTTTTACTTGAGGAACGACGACAACCTGCTCCCCGCCTACACTGGGAGGACGATCGACGCGCAGCCCGACTGTTGGAGGTACGACATCGCGCAGCAGAAGGAGCACCGCCTCACCAACCTGCTGGACGCGGTCAGACGTCTGAAGAAGGAGGGATTCACGGCGGCGATCGCCGCGTCGGCGTTCCATCAGCGGCGGGTCGTGCCGCTGATGGCTCGACCCCTCCGCCTTGACGAGATGCGTTCGGGGGTCGACCTCTCGGGGTGTCGCCTCCTGGGAGACGAGCTGTCCCCCGAGAGGGTGGTCCGCCACGTCCGCTACTTCTTTGCGGGCTCGTTCGACGCTAAGAACGTCGCCAGGATCCCCATGAGGCCGGACGAGGGGTACTTCGAGCTGGTAAAGTCCTCTTCCTCTGTTAGAGTTCTTGTGTCTGCCTTGTTTGTCCTTTTTTACTTGCGTTCTGATTGCCTCGCGTTCCGCAGGGCAACATTCCCTTCCGGCCGTCGCCTCCGCCGGTGAAGGGACGCCGACGGCGACAGGCAGGCGCTCCTGGCCGAGAAGGACAAGGCGGCCAAGGACAAAGCCAAGAAGGCCAAGGCTAAGAGGGCCCGAGAGAAAGAGGCGAGGGATCAGCGCCGGGCCCGACAGAGGTGGGAGGGCCTCCCCGAGGAGGAATCGCCCTCGAAAGAGGATGACGAGGAGGAGGAGGAGGACAGCGACAGCGATGTCGAGGTGGACTGGAGCGAGGAGGAACAGACGGCGCCCGAACAGAGGGTGGCCGTCGGAACCGGAGGAGGAGATGGGTCGACCTCGAGGTCGGCCCCTACTGTCGAAGCTGAGCCACGGGGGGAGCGCCCCGTGGCTCCTCAGGATGAAGTGCCGCGGCAGACGCGCGGGCGGTCGTCGCGATCCCCATCGGGGGGTCGATCGAGTGAGCCCTCGGCGCCTGCCGCGTCGAGCGCACGGGCGTCGGGCCCGTCAGCGCAGGAGGAAGTCAGCAGGGGGACGACGGGAGCGTCGTCGGCCCCTGCCCAGGAGACGATGCCGAAGGCGGGCTCGACCCCGGCCCCACGGCAGGTGTCGTTCAAGACCTCGATCAGCCCGAAGGCCGTCGGTCAGAAACGCCTGGCCCCAAGGGGGTAAGTCATCCTGCCGGTCGATCGATGGTACTTGTTATGTTTGCCTTTTTGTGGCTGATCGTCATGTACGGGTTTCTTTCTCAGGTCGAAGCGCCCCCAGGGGGGCGCGTCTCTCGCCCCTGCCAAGAAGCTGACGGTGGGAGACGTGGCCGGGGCGGCTGTCGAGGCCAGTCCCGCTGGCCCGCCCCCTTCGACGCTTACCCCCGAGGCGGCGTGGGCGGCCAAGGCCCGGGAGGCGATGGAGCGAGGGGCAGCGCAAGGCGCTTAAGCGCCTGCTCAGGCGGTAGAGGAGACGTGCCTGCCCGCCCCGCCGGCGGTGGCCGTCGAAGTGACGGGCGTTGCCGTGCCTGTGCAGTCGTCGGAGGGGGTCGCACCCGGTGCCTCGGAAGGCGCGGGACCTGCGTCGATGGTGGTTGCGGTCGAGGGGGGCGAGCCCCAAGCCGCCGCTGGGATGGAGGTGGTCGGGCCCCAAGCTGCTGCGAACGAGGGGGAGGCCCCGGCTCACCCAACGCCGGGGCGGTGGCCGGAGGGTCTAGCCTTGCTGGAGGCGCAACTGCGGCTTGACCGCGAGGGCATGGTCGCTGCCGCGTCTGAGGGCCCTTCCTCGACGCCGGAGGTCGAGGAGGGGGGTCGGGTCGAGCGGCCCGAGGCGACACCCGCGCCGGAGCAGGGCGGGATGCTGATGGAGCCCACCGCCGAAGAAGTGGCGGAGATGGTGGCCGAGCTGGTGGGCTCGGTGGAGACGACCACCGTCGTAGCCCCTCGTGCGGAACCGGAGGTGGCTCGACCTCGCCTCGAGGCTGGGGGGTCGTTGTCTCGAGGTAAGCTATGCTCCTACTTACTCGAGCCATGGTGGGTCTGTGATGCCAGGTACTGATCTCTTCGTGCCTTTCACCGTGCAAGGTCGTTCTGCTGGCCGAGGTTTCCCCTGTCCGGTGGTGATGGCTCGGCGGAACCGTCGACGTCCTCGCGGGGTGGCCCCGAGCCCGGGGGAGTCCAGGCGGAGGAATTTTCCCCCTTCTTTGCTTGGCAAAGGGAGTTGGAGCGCCGCGGGGGTGCCTCCGAAGTGCGCCAGGGCGTCTTGCGGGAGGTCCAGGAGAGGATCGCCACCCGGAGCGCGTCCTGGGGCCAAGAGGTCCTCGAGCTGGCGGACCCTCAAGACCCTGAGCAGCTCTTCCTCACGCTCGATGACTAGGTCGAGCTTCGACAGTGGGAGCACCTCGAGGAGTATCGGGCCTGGTTCGAGCACTCGGTGCGCCTCGCCGCGAATGTCGCCGCCGTGGACATATGTCGGGGGATGGAGGTGGGTTTCGCTCTCCCTTAGATTTTGCTTGGATTGCCTTATTGCTGTTTGCTGACGATCTTCCTTTTCATCGTCGTCAGACGCTGCGGGTGAGGTCCTATGAGAAGTCCCAGTTCATCCTCCGGGCGCAGGAGCAACTCCCGACCCTCCGCGCCTCGCTGGAGAGGGCGGAGGGCGAGGCCGCCCGAGCGAGGGACGAGGTGGCGGCTGCTCGGGAGGATGCCGAGTCCAAGGTCACCCACGCAAGGGCCGGCTATACGGTCGTGCAGGAGGAAGCCCGGGCTGCCTTGGCCTCGGCGCAGTCGAGGCTCGACGACGCCCTTCAGTCGACCGTCAAGGTCGGGCATGAGCAGGACGCTGCCCTCGAGGCCAAGCGCAAGGCCGAGGAGGAGGTCGCCCGGCTGAAGGAGGAGCTGGCCCGGGCTACGGAGGGCGTCCGGGGGCTCCGAGGAGACCTCGACGCTGTTTCCCGCGAGCGCGACACGCTGGCCGTCGCGGAGGAGAAGGCTCGGACCCGTGCGGTTTCCCTGGGCGTGGTGGCGATGAACCAGAAGAGAGCCCTCGATGACGCAGGCAAGACCATCGAGGGCCTCGAGGCTAAGGTCAGGGGTCAGGCCTCCGAGCTTATCGATGTCCGCCGCCAGCTCAAGGAGACCGAGCAGAGCTATGCCACTCTGGAGGCGCATGCCCAAGGTGAGTGTCTCGAGAGTGTTGCAGAATCTACCCTGCCTCGACCCTCTTCCTGCTCTTTTGGGTTTTGACCGTGTTGTGTGCTTGTTTTGGCAGAGCTTACGACGGATAAGGCCCGCGCCCACGAGGACCTGAACAGTCTTCAGGGCCTCCTCGGGACTGAGGCGAACCTCAACGCGAGGCTCTCGGGAGTCATCAACACCTTCTGCGACGACCTCTCGGTCGGGCCGGAGCCGGAGGTCGAGGGTGACGCTCGAGGGGACTCCCTGCTGCGCCGCTTCTACTCCATGACGCAGGAGGTGACGGAGCACGTCTGTGCCGCCCTGCATGTGGGCGTGAAGCGGGCCCTCGCGGTCGTCAACTCGGCCTACAATTACGACCTCAACGTCGTCGCCAACGGGTTTGCCACCGACCCGAGGCTGACTGACGAAGAGAACGACGCGAGGTGCCAGAAGTTGATGGATCTTGCGGAGGTGCCCGGAGGCGAGCTGGCGAAGCTCTTCGAGCCCGAGGTGATCCCCTCGGCGGACGGAGATGGCGCCGAGTAGCCCTCGGATGGTGTCGATGAGCTTTTGCAGACTCTTCACCTTCCGATGTGGCCAACGCGTGATGCCCAACTTCCTGCATTGCTTCTTGAGGACGGTGACCCCCTTCGATGAGTAGTCCCAGGCCTGCGAGCCATATCTGGACAGGAAGGTCCATGTAACAGTTAGGCTTTTGTAACGATACAATGCCGAGCCCCCGAGGGCTTCTTATATCTAATGCTTTTTGATCGAGATACACATTGTTATTTTCGTTTCTCGAGCTCTCCCTGCTTTTCTTTGCCTGAGTCGACGCTTGCGAACTAAGTGTTCGACGCACGCTCGTATCCCTGGAAGGGGGGAGCGAGCGGGGATACCGTAGCCTTGGGGCGTAGGAGAGTCCCTGGCTCGACGACACCCTCGACCCTTAGGGAGTTCAAGGCGCCTTTACTTAGTTCACGAAGCGTGCTCGAGGGAAAGATTGAGAGGGAAATCCGAGTTTCAAAAAAACGTTCGAGTTTTTCGGGGACGTGGGAGGGGGGTGCCCCCCTGTTAGCCCCCGAGGGAGGCTCGACTTTGCTGGGGCAAAGTCGAGGCTACCTAAGTGTTGTAGACATGTGTGTCTTGTTATTTCTACTTCTCGAGCTCTCTCTGCTTTTTTTTGCCTGAGTCGACGCTTGTGAACTAAGTGTTCGACGCGGGCTCGTATCCCTGGAAGGGGGGGAGCGAGCGGGGATACCGTAGCCCTGGGGCGTAGGAGAGTCCCTGGCTCGACGACACCCACGACCCTTAGGGAGTTCGAGGCGCCTTTACTTAGCTACGAAGCGTACTCGAGGGCAAGATCAAGAGGGAGAACCAAGTTTCGAAAAAACATTTGAGTTTTTCGGGGACTTAGGAGGGGGTGCCCCCCCTGTTAGCCCCCGAGGGAGGCTCGACTTTGCCGGGGCAAAGTCGAGGCTACCTCTGAGTTACGAACGAATGTGAAATGTGTTTCGAGAACATTTTATTCATTCGAGGATTTGTACATAAATGCGAAAATGTACAAGGCCCTGAGGCCTTAGGGATAGAATCAACGTAGTTGTTCGATGTTCCACGCGTTGGTGAAGATCTCGCCCTTCTCGCTCTTCAGCTTGTAAGTGTCGGGCTTTAGCACCTCTGCCACGATGAAGGGTCCCTCCCAAGGTGGCGTCAACTTGTGACGCCCCTTGTTGCTTTGTCGACGGCGCAGAACGAGGTCGCCGACGTTGAGGTCCCTTTTGCGCACGTTTTTGTCGTGGTAGCGCCGCAGCGTCTGCTGGTACTTTGCCGACTTGAAGAGGGCCATATCACGGGCTTCCTCGAGCTGGTCGAGGGAGTCCTCTCGGGCTACTGTGTTGGCTTGCTCGTTGTAGGCTTTCAGTCGAGGGGACCCATACTCGAGGTCAGTGGGGAGGACGGCCTCGGACCCGTAGACCAAGAAGAACGGAGAGAACCCCGTGGCTCGACTTGGTGTCGTTCGGAGACTCCATAGCACAGCGGGCAGCTTGTTGACCCATCTCCTGCCATGTCTGTTCAGCCGATCGAAGATCCTTGGCTTGAGGCCCTGCAAAACCATACCATTGGCACGCTCGACCTGACCGTTAGTCCGAGGGTGGGCGACTGCGGACCAATTCACCCTGATGTGGTGATGGTCACAGAAGTCCAGGAACTTTTGGCCGGTGAATTGCGTGCCGTTGTTGGTGATGATGACGTTGGGGACCCCAAAGCGGTGGATGATGTCGGTGAAGAATAACACGGCTTGTCGAGACTGGATGTTGGCGATGGGTCGAGCCTCGATCCACTTCGAGAACTTGTCGATAGCCACGAGGAGGTGAGTGTGGCCACCCTTGGTTCTTTTCAGGGGGCCGACCATGTCGAGCCCCCATACTGTGAACGGCCAGGTTATGGGTATCATCTAAAGAGCTTGGGCGGGTAGGTGGGTCTGCCTGACGTAGAATTGGCATCCCTTGCAGGATCGAACGAGTTTGGTGGCGTCGTTGATGGCCGTCGGCCAGTAGAAGCCTTGTCGAAAGGCACTTCCTACCAGCGTTCTTGGCACCGCGTGGTGGCCACAAGCCCCCGAGTGTAGATCCTTCAGCAATGCCCTCCCCTCCTCGAGGGTGAGGCAGCGTTGAAGTACACCAGATGGGCTACGTCGATATAGCTCGCGGCCGTCCCTGTACAAGACGTAGGTTTTGGCACGTCGGGCTACACGACGGGCCTCCGTGCGGTCCTCTGGGAGTTCGCCCCGTGTCAGGTACTCGAGGTAGGGTGCACGCCAATCCGTCAGAAGGGTTGGCGCTACGGCAGCCCCGTCGATCTCCATGATCTCTTCCCTGCTCGAGGGTGGGAGCCCCCGAGTCTAGGTCGACGGACGGCTTGTGCAGATCCCTCGAGAAGATGTCGGGAGGGACCGTACCTCGAGTAGACGCGATTTTGGCCAGCTCGTCGGCAGCTTCGTTGTACCGACGGGCGACGTGGTTGAGCTCGAGGCCGTAGAACTTGTCCTCGAGTTTTCGGACCTCCTTGCAATAGACTTCCATCTTGAGGTCGTGGTAGCTTGAATCTTTCATGACTTGGTCGATCACCAACTGAGAGTCCCCTCGCACGTCGAGGCGTCGAACCCCGAGCTCGATGGCGATGCGCAGGCCGTTGACGAGGGCCTCGTACTCGGTGACGTTGTTGGAGGCGGGGAAGTGGAGGCGGAGGACATAGCGCATATGGACCCCGGAGGGTGATATGAACAGCAATCCGGCGCCTGCCCCCGCCTTCATCAACGATCCGTCGAAGTACATGGTCCAGAGCTCGTTCTGAACCTGCGCTGGGGTAAGTTGGGTGTCGATCCATTTTGCAACGAAATCCGCCAGTACCTGAGACTTGATGGCCTTCCGAGGGGCGTAGGAGAGGGTCTCCCCCATGAGCTCGGTCGACCACTTGGCAATCCTTCCAGACTCCTCCCGGTTCTGGATTATCTCTCCGAGGGGGAAAGATGAGACCACAGTGATCGGGTGGCCCAGGAAATAGTGCTGGAGCTTACGCCGAGTGAGGACGATCACGTACAACAGCTTCTGGATGTGGGGATATCTCGTTTTGGTCTCGGAAAGTACCTTGCTCATGAAGTAGACAGACCTCTGAACCGGCAGGGCGTGTCCCTCCTCCTCCCTCTCGACTACTACGACCGCGCTGACTACTTGGGTAGTTGTTGCGACGTAGAGCAAGAGGGGCTCGGCCGAACTCGGGGGTACCAAGACCGGGGGTGAGGTGAGCAAGGCCTTGAGCTTCGAGAGTGATTCCTCGGCTTCGGCGGTCCATGCGAAGTGTTCCGTCTTTTTCAGGAGGCGATAAAGGGGTAGGGCCTTCTCTCCGAGCCTCGAGATGAACCGGCTGAGGGCGGCGAGGCACCCCGTGACCCTTTGCACGCTCTTGAGGTCGTTGATCGGGCCCATCCTCGTGATTGCGGTTACCTTCTCGAGATTGGCCTCAATTCCGCGTTGGGAAACTATGTACCCCAAGAGCATGCCTCGAGGGACCCCGAAGACACACTTCTCAGGGTTTAGTTTTATGCGATTCGCCCGGAGGCACCCAAACGCGATCTCGAGGTCTCCGACCAGGTTTCCGACTGTCTTGGACTTGACCATGATGTCGTCGACGTAGGCCTCGACGGTCGGCCCTATGTGTTTCCCGAAGACGTGGAGCATGCATCGTTGGTAGGTGGCCCCGACGTTTCGCAAACCGAAGGGCATGGTGAGGTAGCAAAACATGCCAAAGGGGGTGATGAAGGAAGTCGCGAGCTGATCGGATTCCTTCATCTTTATTTGGTGGTAGCCAGAATACGCGTCAAGGAAGCAGAGAGTTTTGCATCCCGCAGTGGAATCTACTATTTGATCGATACATGGCAACGGAAAAGGAATCTCGGGACATGCTTTATTTAAACTAGTGTAGTCTACAGACATCCTATCCTTCCCATTCTTTTTCTTGACAAGTACGGGATTTGCTAACCACTCGGGATGATGTACTTCCTTGATGAATCCGGCCTTCAAAAGCTTATCGACCTCCTCCCCGATGATCCTGCGCTTCTCCTCGTCGAAGCGGCGCAGACGCTACTTCACCGGTTTGGACCCGGCTCGGATGTCCAAGGAGTGCTCGGCGACCTCCCTCGGAATGCCCGGCATATCCGAGGGACTCCACGCAAACACGTCGGCATTCGCGCGGAGAAAGTCGACGAGCACTGCTTCCTATTTGGGCTCGAGGGTGGCGCTGATCGTCAGCACCTTCCCATCCGCGAGGCCGGGGTCGAGCGGGACGGTCTTGGTGTCTTCCGCCAGCTTGAAGTTGCTAGCGTGTCGCTTGGGGTCGGGGATCTCTCCGGACAAGTCGTCGAGGGCCGCGAGGATGGCCGAATCCTCGACAGCTTCGGCTTTTTCCACGCATTCGACGTCGCAGTCGTATGCGTGCTCGTAGGAGGTGCCGACGGTGATGACCCCCGAGGGCCCCGACATTTTGAGCTTGAGGTAGGTATAGTTCGGGAGCGCCATGAACTTGGCGTACCCCGGTCGACCGATGATGGCGTGGTAGGTGCCTCGGAATGCAACCACCTCGAAGGTCAGCTCTTCCTTTTGGAAGTTCGAGGGGACGCCGAAGCAAACGGGTAACTTGATGCGGCCGATTGGAAGTGCCTTCTTCCCTGGGACGATCCCATGGAACCCCCCTGCGCTGGGCAGGAGCGTGGTCCTCGGGATTCCCAGGAGGTCGAGGGTCTCGGCGTAGATGATGTTGAGGCTGCTCCCCCCATCCATGAGTACCTTTGTGAGGCGGGTGTTGAGGATGATCGGATCGACGACGAGCGGGTAGACCCCTGCGTTGGGGATGCGCTCGGGGTGGTCGTCCTGGTCGAAGGTGATCGGCGTGTGGGACCAGTCGAGGTACCGAGGAGCCTGGGCTCGAACGGAGAAAACCTCTCGACGCTCCCTCTTGCGCTGGCACGTGGTGAGTCGAGTCGAGGGTCCCCCGTAGATCATGTAGCAGTCGTGGATTTCGGGGAAGCCTCCTTTTTTGGCATCGCCCTTGACATGGACGTCACAGGGCGGGTCTTCTTTGCCGTCGTCTCTCCTGAAGCCGGGAGGGACAAAGTGCTTTCGAAGCATGCGACAGTCCTCGAGAAGGTGGTTGTCCGGTCCCATATGATAGGGACAAGGCTCCTTCAGCATCTTATCGAAGATGCCCCCGTCGGGAGGGGGCCCTCGAGGCTTCTTCTTGTCTGCCGCAGCGACAAGGTCGTCGGGCTCGACGTCGGGCTCGACGTTGCGTCGGCCTGGTTGGTTCTTCTTCTTCTTCTTCTTCCTGCCGCCGTTGCCGTTGTTGTTGTTCCTTCTGGGCCCATTGTTCTTCTTGGGCTCGTTGTCCGAGCCCCCGGGCTCATCCGCCTTGCCTTTCCCCTTCTCTGGAGGTATCTGGAAGAACGCGTCGACGGCCTCTTCGCCAGCTGCGTAGTTGGCGATGATGTCCATGAGCTCGTTGGCGGTCTTGGGGGTGTTTCGCCCCAGCTCCCATACCAACTCCTTGCAGGTCGTTCCGGCGATGAACGTCGTAATGACCTCATGGTCGGAGATGTGGGTCAGTGCGGTACGCTGCCTCGAGAATCGGCGGGTGAAGGCGCGGAGGGTCTCTCCTGGCTTCTGCTTGTAGCTGCGGAGGTCCCAGGGGTTGCCCGGCCGCTCGTAGGTGCCTTTGAAGTTGCCCTCGAAGATCCTGACTAGGTCGGGCCAGTCTTGGATCAAGTCCGGGGGCAGCTCCTCGAGCCATCTGCGAGCGGTGTCGGAGAGGAACAGTGGGAGTTGCCGAATGATGACGTGATCATTGTCGGCTCCTCCTAGCTGACACGCCAGCCTGAAGTCGGCAAGCCAGAGCTCTGGCTTGGTTTCACCGTTGTACTTGACCAGGCTGGTGGGCGGACGGAAACGGACGGGCAGGGGGGGTCCGCCGGATGGCTCTGTCGAAGACTCAGGGCCCCGGTGGCTCTGGAGACCGACATCGGTCTTCGTCGCTGTCGTAACGCCCACCTCGGTGAGCGCTGTAGCCTCAAGCCTCGGTGTCGCCGTACCGGCGTCGATTGTTCACCCGAGGGGGTCGATCATCGACGAGGCGTTCCCGAACCGGTCGTCGCTCGACTTGGCCCTAGGGTGCTTTGTCCTGGTGGACGGACAACTCTCGATTTTGTCGAGGGGGTACTTCCTGTCTCTCGGAGGCAGCCCCTCGAGGCCGAGCTCTCCGCCTGCTGCATGGCCGTAGTTTGGAAAAGCCCCTGGATTTCATCCCTGATACGCCGTGCTTGGGGTGTCGATGGCGCCGGCATGTCACGGAGCAGCATTGCGGCCGCTATGACGTTCTGGCTGGCGCGGTTGAAGACTCGGGGCTCGTTCGCCCCCTCCTCGATGATTTGCCGGTGAACTTCTCGGGCCCGCTCGCGAGCTCCTCCACCCTGCGGGCGCCCTCGATCCTGCTCGAGGGCGTGCTCGAGTTGCTGAAGTCGCAGGCGCTCCTCCTCGAGCTTGCTGAGAAGCTCTCGGACTTGCGTGATCTGGACGTCTGGGGGTGGATCGGCTTTGTCAGGACTCGGGGGGTTGGCATCTCGTGCTGGTGTAGCGCTGCCCCCTCCTCCATCTTCTGTGGTCGCGATGTCGTCGACGTCATCCTGGGGGTCGGCCTGCTCGTCGAGGTGGAAGCATTCCCGGGTGGAATCGTAACTCTTGTCGGGAGAGTCCAAGTCGGGGTCGGCGTGGTAGAAGTGGGGGAAGGGTCCCCTGCGCTCCTCTGCCAGGCGTCGCCGCAACGTGCCCGATGTCCGGGGTAGTCTCGGCTCCGGGTGCTCGCCCGGTGAAGACGTGGTAACGGGGTTGATCATCGCACGCGGCGGAGTCCCTGGAGACCCGCTACGTGTCTGTATCTACAAACCTGCGAGGGCAGAGCAGAGTCTGGCGCTGTTGTGGAGCCCGTACGGGAACGGGTTACACGGTGGTGGCGGGGTCGAGTGCGTCGGAGAGGCCACGGGAGCCTCCGGGGACGATGATATGGCAGAGCTAAAGTCCCGCTCAGAGGGGCGCCCGCCCTCGGCCCACAAGCATGGGTCAAACCGGCCCCTACGGGGAGGGACTGTGTCGCCAGCCGGGACCGGAGGAACGGCTTCCGGCGTATCGAGACCCGCACGGTGACGAGCGCGTCAGAGTTGCTCGCGCCTCCTCCTGATCGCAGGACAGAGGCGCAAGCAGAGGGATCGTCGCCTGATCCTCGCTGGCTCCGGCGTACCGGAGCTGCTGCTGTCCAGGCTACGAGCAAAGGGAAAAACTATGAAGTGGCCCTGGCCCCTGGATACGAACCCTAGACTGCCGAACCAGACAACGGCGGTGAATGGAAACGGTGGAATGGTGAAATCCATCTGAGAGAGTAGTTCGGAGTTGATCGACACGCAATTCCCCCTACCTGGCGCGCCAACTGTCGGTGTTATGACCCGGGGGTCAAGACCACCAACCAGTAAATTTGTATATCGCGTGCTCCCTCTCTCAGACGTGATGCAAGATGGACACAAGGTTTATCCTGGTTCGGGCAAAGAAGGCCCTACGTCCAGCGGGGGAGGATGACTTGTATTATGTCGCACCCAAAACGTGCTCGTACAGGGGGGTACAAGCTGAGTTACACGGATGTGCTCAGAGTGAGCTGCGGCCCAAGGCTAGCGGTGCTGCCCTAACCTGCGGGTTGGCCGCTCGAGGGGTCGATCGAGCAGCGGGATGTGTGAGGTGTGTGAGGATCTGAACTGAAGTCTCGAATTGGAGGTGTCCGGATCCAGCCCAGAGAGAGAGAGCCAGAGATCCCTCCTTCTCTTCTACCTCGGCGTCCCCTTTTATAGTCCAAGGGGAAGTCCGAGGGTACAGGATCCTAACTGTCGTAGTATGGGCAGCATGTCTGTGGCACAGTGTTGGCGGAGGGACGTCGAGCACTGTGGCGGCATGGCCTTCCCGTCCTTCCGGCGCTCCCGGTCGTGATGGCAGTGGAAGTCGCCGCGGCACGTCGCGGCACAGCTTCCGCAGACGGGCGCGAATCCCACAGCTGAAGCGAGACGGGGCGGATGGGACAGGCCCCATATTGGAGTTGTTGGAGGGAGGGTCGAGCCCCTCGGTCGAGGGGGGGTCGAGCCCTGCGTGGATCTGTCGTATCCCCGAAGTTGTCGTCGAGGGTTGCACTGTTCACGTTCCGAGGGGTGCTGCTAGAGTCCGTACTCGCGTCGTGGCGACAGTAGCAACACAGTTGACAGAAATCGGGGACATGACGGAGAGTTGTTGGATTTGACTGCGGACGCGGGCGCCCATGGCGTTAGGTGGGTCTACTTTAACCCATGCCGGGAGCAGTTAGGCTGATCGAGCCTCCCGCCCGAGGGTCGTTCGTTCGACCCCTGGTCCGTCGCTCGGCGTCGAGGTAGGGTCGGAGCGGAGGCGGACTCGGGGGATCGAAGCAGAGGGCGAGGGGTCGTTCGTTCGACCCTTCGTCCGTCGCCCGGTGTCGAGGTAGGAGCCGAGGGGTCGTTCGTTCGACCCTCGGTCCGTCATTTATCGTCGAGGTGGCGGCCGAGGGGTCGTTCATTCGGCCCCTCGTCCGTCTCTTTTCGTCGAGGTGGGCCGGCCCGCGATTGGTTGCCATAGCCGGTGTAGGGGTCCCTCGAGTGATGGGCCCTACCTTACTGACTTGAGCAGTGGGTTGGTCCCTGTCTTAAAAATAGTTGCTATGTTTAGCGTTAATTTAACGAAGGGTTTAGGGTACCCCTTACCTTCGTACCCGACATCTAGGAGGCAATGACGATGAAGACTTGAGCTTGGGCTTCACTACTAACATGTATGAACATTTGGAGTATTTGTAGTTCTCTTGTGCTTCGCTATTAGCATATGGACCATTCAGATTGTATGGACTTTATGGACTATTTGGATTGTATGGACATTATGTACCATTTGGATTGTATGGACATTATGGATTATTCGTATTGTGTGATGATGGTGAACTATGTGGTTGTCTTGTGCTATTTGGATGAATATATGTTGGATCATATTATGTTGTCTCTATTTGTCATTATTGATGCTCCATATACAAGAGAAACTCTAGCGAATTTTTTTTCGTGAATTATTTATTTACATTTATATACGTTGATAACTACCATAGCAAAGTTAAAATGAAAATTATTACCAAAAGAAATGAAACAACAAGAAAGCCACAATTAAAGTTCATAACATAGTTCATAACCTAAGTCCGTCTAAACTCAAAGTGCGGTACACGATAACACAACTAAAAGTTCAACAATACATGCCATTATTCATGGATAAAACACAGAACTACTGAGTGCAACGAGGCCACTTTCCCTTCCTCATCGCATCAGGATTCTCCTCCATCGCTGCCTTAGCACGGCGGGCACGCTCAACTTTCTTGTCCCTCTCCTCCCTGTAGTCTGTAGCTTTTCTCTCTTCCTCCTCTTTCTGGTGCTCCTTCTCAGCTGCCTCCTCTTTCAGTATCTTCTCATAGGCCACGCGACGCTCCGCGTCCCAGTCCTTCATACCTTGCAGAAGACATTTGTCGGACTCCTTGATCTCAGTGTCGATCCACTGCTCAAAGTCACAGAGCGGTGGAGGGGTCTGGAATACATGCAAACGTTAGGCACACAGAATCAAACCATTAAAGGCATTATGATATAAATTGATTACAATATAAGAGCAGATTCTCACCATTAAGTTAGTACGACGCTGAGCAAGTGTGGGCTGAAAAAGATAATTTGAGCACATCCAATACCTCTGCCTATAGGTTTCATGCTCCTCAGAAATATCTACCTTGCAAGGATCACCGCAAAAGCACATTGGAACCGGAACACCACTAGGCAGAGGCTTTGGATCGAATGCGATGCCGGTCAACGGGCCCTTCCTACAAATGAAAAAAAAATGTTCTAGTTACCTAAAACAATTAGAACAAACCATAAACCTAACCGAGATTACCTTGCTTTACTAGTTTTTCCACGCCTTGGCATCCTATGGTTGCATAATACAAATAAGAAATTAATAATCGTCCCAAACCCTAAGTCAAAATCTAACTAGGGTTACAAAATACACCTAATATAGACCGAATCGATGCGTACAAAATGAGGAGGGGAGGAAGGATACCTTGGTCTCGAAGATTGGTGGATCAAATCAAAGTTTCCAAGGTCCAAAATATCGATTCAAAGAGGTTAGGTGGGTGGAGGAGGGGAAAACCTGAGAGCAAGGAAGAACAAATGGATGAAGCCTCAGGTGGGTGGGCATCGTGGCTGGAATATAAGGAACAGAGGTCGGCGCCGTGCTCTGTGGCGCCGACCTCCCATGCCACGTCGGCTGCCTCGCTGGCTGTGGTCGCAATAGTGAAAGGTCCTAGATGGCTAGAGGGGGGGTGAATAGCCTAATAAAACTCTACAAATCACTAGAGCAAAAGGTTAGATAACACTTAAGCGAAGCTTTTTGCTCTAGCTCTACTTGGGGTGCAAAGCCACCTATCCAAAGCAAATCTAGCTAGCTAAGTGCTTATCAAACAATAGCAAGAACCTAAAGCACTTAGCACAAGCTAGCAATAACAACTACTAAAGAAGCTAACTAGCAAGCTAACTAGACAAGATATAAAAGAATATAAATGCAAGAGAGGAGGTGATTGTTATACCGATGCCTTGTGATGTATGGATGTCAATAGGATGAACCAATCACAATGAATACCAATAATTAGCCGGGAGACAAGATGAACACAATGATTTTTCTCCCGAGGTTCACTTGGTTGCCACCAAGCTAGTCTCCGTTGTGTCGACTACTCAAGTGGTGATTCGGTGGCTAATAGGCAATGACAAGCCTAGCCCACTAACTCGGGCGCCACAAGAATCCACCCAAATGAGAGTAACTCAATGACACAAGCAATCCACTAGAGTTACCCTTTGGCGCTCCGCCGAGGTGGGTACAAGCCCTCTCACAATCACCGAAGCCGACCACAAACAATCACCAATTGCGCTGAAACTTCTCCACAATCGCCAAGCCGTCTAGGTGTTGGCAAACACCAAGAATAACAAGAAACCATGTGGCGATGACGATGACCAAGTGCCACTAAGATGCAATGCAAAAATCAATGCACTTGGTTCACTCAAACTCTCACAAATATGCAACAAGAGTGAAGAGAGTGAGTTGGGGGCTATCTCAAGCAAGCACAAGTATGTCAAATGAATAGGAGGTGCAAGAGTATGCTTCTTGAGCCGGCCAAAACACTTATATAGCTTTCACCACCGAGCTAGCCGTTTTGCCCATCTTCCACGCTTTTCCGCATCAATCCGGACGCAAGTTACACAGGGGGTTCGGACCATCGTGCATGCGTCCGGACCCTGCCATTTGAATTCGCCCGTTGGCGCCCTTGCCTGTGCCTGCGTGTCGCCTCCGGACGCAAGGCACAGTAGCGTCCGGACCCAATCCAGAGAGGGTCCAGAGAGCTCCTCAGCTCCGGACCCGCGTCCGGTCTCTTGCGTCCGGACCACATTCAGCGTCCGGATAAATAGACCAGAGGAGTCTAGAGAGCTCCAACCTCCGGACGCTGCGTCCGGACAATCATCTGCGTCCGGACCACCTGTCCAGAGAGCCCGAGGGCTAGGGTATGCCTCCGGTCGCATCTCCGATGGTCCGGTCGGCCTCTGCCCTGCGTCCAGACCTTGCATCCGGAGCCTCTCTGAGTGGAAGACCGAGCCTCTGCTTCTTCTCCAAGTCTTCAAGTGCTAACACCTTATGATCCAAACCTTGTTCACCTGTGTTAGCTTTTGTAACATATATTTCTTGGATTTATTTTAGTTTGTGTCACTTAGATTCATTTTATGTGGATGCAATGCAAACCTAGTGGCACATGATAACCGCAATCGACACGAGTTTTCCCTTCTTGATAGTACGGCTATCTATCCTAAATGTGATCACACTCTCTATAGTGTCTTGATCACTAAAACAAACATGACCCTATGATATACCTTTGTCTTGGGTCCATTTTGTTTTTCTCTTTCTTCTTTTCCTTAGTCATGGAGCACTTGATCCATCATGATCTTTCATCTAGCTCCATGTCTCAAGGTGAACCACACTATCTTGATCATACACTTAGTACAAGGGTTAGTCCATAGGTTTCATCAATTAACCAAAACCAAACAGGGTCTTTCAAATGGTCGGCGCCGTGGGACATGGCGCCGAGATGTGTTACCTCGGCGACGTGGGGCATGGCGCTGACCCCCTGGGTCCAAAACTGGAAATAGTTTCTCCAGGGGTCCAAACGTGAAATTAGTTCAAAAAAGGGCCAAATTGTGAAAAATTGGGGAGTAGAGACTGTAAAGTGGCATCCATTTGGCTTAAAAAAAGACATGCATATGGTCATATGGATGGGCATGGCCCCGAGGGGGCAACGAGAAACGGTGTTTAGTTGTTTGTGGACGTAGAGGATGTTTCTTCACTGAGATGCGTCCTCATCACCGATGAGCCATCCTCTTTGGCTATGTTCGTTTTAACTGTTTTTAGCTTTTTTTTTCTCTCTCACAGAACAATATTCAATCAGATTTTTCTATCAACCGAACAGAGTCGTACTCGTCGAGAGGGATTCTGACCCATTGGCCATTGCTGATGTGCCCTCCACGTCGAGCGAACCCGAACCAACACCAAACCATCGACACACAACTCTTTCAAGGTAGTGGCAGCGGATTCATGAGGGACGTGTCCCCACCGCATGACCTTGGTATGAATGGTGGGCGGCCGTCGAGCTAGGCTAGCATCCACAGCAACGAGCTCTGGTAGCGGTGATTGACTTTAAGTCTTATCTTCACAAGTATGAGGTGATTCTCTATCCGAATCACCCAAACAAGATTTACACGTCAGGAATAGCTAGCGCAATCAATGCAAAATTGCAATAAGTATACTCCCACGTACATGCATGCACATGCCCGATGCGACTATTCATCCCGCGTTTCACTGAAGATTCTGTGGCCCTCGTGGCTCATGGACCTCCAATAAATAACTGTGGCACGTGGCTGCAAGAGTTGGGCCACTGGCACTACCTCATGGAGGCACGGCCCGTTTACGCCCAAGAGGATTCCGATCCGGTCGGCCCACCACCGTGACGAGGAAACAGAATTGCATATGCGATGTCGTCGCTCGTCAGCCCCATCGGCCATCGCCTCCTTCATTTCTAATCCAACCAAATAAGAATTCTCTTCTTCTTGTTGTTCGCTGAAATCTTCAACTGTGCCATGATGATGCTATCTTGTTATGGTATGTTCTTCTTGTTATATATACGCAAAGCTGTTCCAGTTAGCAGTTTTCAAATTGCTGACTGCATATTTCCCACAACATTACACAGAATTATTATACTTACGTTTGGGAGAATTTTGCTTGAACAGTATTCTTTGCCCCCGCTTGCGCTCGGGTTTCATAAAAAAAAAAGTTACGGTGTTTCAGTTTGCAGATTCTTGTACAGAGTTGGTTCGTCATCACCTTGTTCATCGACGGTAGTACACCTGAGCATCTTCCAAACATGACATATTTTTTTGAGAATCTGAACATGATAGTAGTACGAGTACTCCGTATGTTGAGACGTTGAATTCAGCATAAATTGACCTGCTCGATCACCTTCCAAGTCAGTCAGTCCTTTACCAGCACCAGATTGGTGTTGTGCGCCGCCTGCACTGAAACCGTATGTGATGGATGGTCTCTGCATTGAGCGGAACATGAACTTGTCCACACTCGGCTGATCGAGATGGGTGGGATCGAATGGGATGAACACGTTCACTTTCTCAATCCAAACAAGCCCTCAGGATATATACATTTCTCCCCCCGTAGCATGCATTCAACCGAAACATATTGGGAAATTAAACGTCATAAAGTAAGACCAGTTCCAAGGCCACATGCAGGGTTCCATTTTTCAAAGCAATCTGGAAGTGAAGTGGCCCCTGGTACGTACGCCTGCTATTTTCTGTTAACATCATGCACACCTAAACTGTGTTTTACTGTCGCAAAAAGAAGGGGTAAGAGATTATTCACTTGACAGACAAACTTGGCGCAATTGGAGAACACCATCTACAAAGTCTCGCCTTAATTTCTGAAGGCTTTTCCACCCTGACAAAAGTACAATCCTTTCCACAAAGAGAAGGCTCAATCATCAGTGTCTCAGCAGGTACTAAAGGTCAGCAAGTACTATCCTTTTTGGTAGAAGAGAAAAAAACTGGTTATCTCAGTTTATCCCACCCTTTTCTATACTCTATCCTTCTCATCCTAAACTCCTAGACAGCCAGACTGAGGCATGATCACAGGGTGCGGATGCAAAATCAACTAGTACCAGTCTACAGTACAGAATAAGGCAAAGTACAATTACTAAAATCCCGCCTTCATATTAGACGAAAAACTGCATTAATAGTACAAATTCTCCTCTTCCATTAAAGAAATCTGAAATCCTGTCTTCAGCGCCTCTCACTGCCAATGCCCTTTTGCAAGTTGTATGATCTTTGGCAGGGGACTCCAGCCACTAAAAGTATAAAAACACCAGTTCATCGCATGGCGCAGTCCTTCACCAACGTCTGTCCTCCTGTGCTGTTGTACCAAGACAAGGGCATAAGGGAGTGACGCGAGAGTTCTAATTAATCTATAACCACAAAGGTTATGTGCAGATTATTCATATATTAATGCAAAACTAGTGTTAAAAAGTGTGATATCAGCACAAGTGTTAATGCAAACTTGATAGTAGCAAACTTCATGTCCTCTATAACACATGACAACTTGCAGATTGCCAGATCAATGCATGGACATTTTGGATCAAATCATGGTTCATTCTCAGACTTCAACCTATCCTATTCCCAAATTAAACCATACATGTGGTATGTGTCCCAAAACATTGGAACTTCCTAAACATGCATGAATGCTCCATGGATGACTATTTAGGATACAAATCAGGCTTATGTCATTGTTCATCCTAGCAACTCTATGCCTATATGGAATGCTAGACTGGCACTAGACAACTTCGGAACTGGATTACATGCTAATCATTGTGATGAACCACACCCAAACTGTATCCATGGGGAAAAAAAAAAGACAGCGACAACAAACATTCAAGCAGTAGCATAGCTTGGATGGAACTACCTAAGTATGACAGAGGAACTTACGTGCACTCTAGATGGATATTCAAAAAACGTGGGTTCTCCTTGCTCTGGGACACTGTTATAGAACCTTCTATAATTTGGTCCTGCTTCACCTCTATAGGATCTGGGAAATACAAAATAGTCTGCAGATAACCCAATATCATTATTATTACTCTAAAAGAGCAAGAAAACTGAAATAAGTTCTTTCATCATAGAAAAGGTCATTATTACAAATCAAACCTGTTGCCAATGGGTTGGCTCATCCTCTGGGGCTGTGGACAAAACTGTATCTTCTGATGATCGTCTCCTTTTCTTCTGAATAATCTCAAGTGGATCCAAATTGGAAGAAAGATTATGAGAGGACTCTGCAGGCCCATTGAACTCCACCTCAAACCAGAAACCAAAGCCATGAATAGGAGCTTCACACAGGCAAAACAGAAATTTCAGACTTCTTATTAAGGAACAGAAATTTCAGACTTCTTATTAAGGAACTTATAAAAGACATTTATCATGTGAATTTAGTAGAAAAATAATAATCCTAGACTCCGCATATTTTTTAATGTAGAGTAAAAACAAGTACAATGGAAAACTTCAGATTGAACTGAAAGAAACAATAAATGATCATAAGCAAAAGGTAAAAATGGTGCCATCTCAATTTCCTGTACAGATCAATTCTAGTTTTTTTTGTCTATGGTTAACAACCAGACATCAGTTGGCACAAATTTAAGTATATTTTACTTAAAAGATAGATTAGGAAATTTTGCAAATACTTGGCACAAGCTTATAAGAATGCTACGTAAATAAAGGCATAGCAGAAGGTTGCTGATGTCTCTTATAGTTTATTTAAGTCTTAGATGAAGGGGGGTGCAAGTAAATGGTCTATAAAATGGTATGGAAATTAATCTATTCAACTTTAACAACTGCTGTCATTGGAGGACTGAATATTGGTCAGAACGGACCAAATAATATATTAAAATAGCAGACAGAAATTAAGCTTTAAATAAGTTGACAGCATAATATATAGTGCATAGAGACTAACTAATTTAGTATAACAAATGAGCAAACAGTGTTTGTAATAGGTGTTAACTCAACTAATGGCAAAACCGCAAAATACCATTGCCAACATAGAACAAACAAAGAGTGGGGCATGGGAAAACTATCACCTATCATAGACTCATAGTATGATTAAAGATCAACCCACATTTTTTTTTGTTTCGCAGCTAAAGTGATAAGTGATAACAAATATCGGTTGAACTTGATATTTACAGAAAAGCAGTTAACACAGAATCTAAAAGCATGCTACAGCTGAGTAGTTGACAAACCAGCTTAGTTCCCTATATATAATAGTAGAAAAACTACAATAGTGAAATAATCATGCACTGCCCTCTAAGTGAACCATCTTAATTCTCTTTAGGCCCCGTTTGGATCCCTGGAATTGAATTCATTTTAATAATCACAATTTAGAGACATATTAATTAAGCTAATATGATTGTATATGGATTATAATTGCATATTATTATTCACTATATGAGAGACATACTTATTTGTTGTATTTCTATCGTAGGAGAGGGAGTTTGAACAACATGTTATAAGTTGCAAATATAAATATGGAATGGTGATCTATAGAATCAATTTCCATCTCTCACCCTATGAATTTGAGATAGGCTTAAATGTGAACTTTGGAAAGTGGTGGAATGTCAAATTCCAAGCCAAATAGCTTAATTTATTAAAGTAGATTTCAATTCCACTAAATGAAGCGATCTAAACGGCCCCTTAAGGATTTTGCCAAATTGGCCAATATTGCTCCTAAAATCCCATGATAGAAAGGAGCACGTGTGAACGTCGATATATTAGTTTCAAAAATAGAAAAGATGTTGTGTATTACAAGGATTAAAGCGAACAGGGCCCATGTCATTCAGCATCAGGTAACATATCAGAGTCCTTGACGAAAAACAGATACTATAATACAGAGAAATTAACATAGCAAATTCAGGATAGAGATTATGATTGAAGTCAGTCTCACAGAACTCACCTAACATCATTGACGAAACTTTGTATTTCGTGGTGATAGATTTGAATTCCTCAGCTGTAAAATTATAGCAATCGATGTGCTTGAACTGTACACAGTGTGCACCCCAGGGCATAAACATAAAGAATTGGACAAATGCAATTAGAGTTCAATCACAAAAGGCTGTAATAAATAAATATGATTATTGCTAGACATTTTATGATTCAGAAAAACTTTCCCAAGACTCACCACAGCTGGCCAACTTATAACATTCTCTCCGCCAATTGTTTCAATGGAAGGTTCCTCAGATGTAAACTTTTTGGCAAGTGGCACAAGAGCAGACACTGTAGCAAAAAAGGTTTATGATCAAAATATAGCATCATAAGTCACCATACAAGATCTGAGTATCTGACAGCAACCACAATGCATACTGAAACTCTAAAATAGATAGGGCAGTAGCTTACTGTTTATGCCATAGACATCACGCCAGAAATCAACACTGCCTTCATATCTCTCGGGATTTGTTATGGGAGCCATGAAGAGCTATGGGAAAGGATCATGGACAAGTATTCAACTTTGGACAATGATATATCATAAACCATTGGTGTCTCATTGCATAAAATGGTAAATCAAGATTCTGAGACCGAAAACCATTAATGGCTCACATCACATGATAGGGCCTTAATATTTAAAACATTTAGTATTTAGACTTATTGGAGATATCACTTCTGTCTATGTAATAAAAAAATTAGTAAATGACTTGTACAAGCAAATAGATGAGGTATGTCCTGTAAAAGCAGTGTAACATTTTTATGTGCTAATTATACCGTAGCATGAGAAGGAAGAATAAGACCCCCAGGCTTAAGCCATTTATCTCTTGCAAATAAGACGCTTGGCAGCACACTCTACAGGAAAAAAGCAGAAGAATTTAGAACTGATAAAAGTAAGAGAGCATTGAAATGCAATGAAAAGAAACAACAATGAAAGATAAACCTCATAAAGAAGAATATAGCCCATCCATTCTGATATTATCACGTCAACCTTCTCCTCAAGGTCGACATCCTACACTGCCAGTTCAACAGCAATGAAAATATAATACAGATCAAAAGCAAAAATGTATGTAATAAAAAAACATAAATATATTTATACAATAGAGGTATTAATGAAAAAAAGTAAAATTGTATGGAATTAAAAAATCAAATACATTTATATAATAGTGGTATTAATGAAGAAGAGATTATGCACACGCACACCAATATACACAATAAAAAAAACTTGTTCTAAGCATGAAAAAACAATATGCTCACTCCAAATTCAGATAACAACAATTCAACATAAGAAAAACTTGTTCTAAATATGAAAAAACAACAATACCAAGTTACCAACACGACATCACATATTGAATAAAGCAATCAGCATTAATTGAAAATAAAAATAAAACGGTAACCTCACCTCAACACGTCCATGAATGACCACAACCTGATCAGTTAGGTTGTTTGCTTTTACAATTTCACGAGCCTGCATAAGAATCTAACCATTTTTAAAAAAAATGGAAATAATATTACATTTCTAGAACAACCAACTTAAATTGGGACATTTTAGACACTAATTACAAACAACTTAACACCAAGAAAATACAATATCAGATGCAGAAAACTACTTCCAAAAGGTGTCATACTATATGCAGTGATCAATATGTTATTCATACCCTTGCTCTCAACTCCAATATATATGTTTAAGGACCTTTTAACAAATTGAACTAAACCCTACTACCAAATATGTAACTTCTCAAACATGTATTTGTCAATTGTAACTATGTTCATAACTAACCAAATTGGATACCACAATGAGAACAGTATAAACATAAATTATATACATCCAAGATAGAGAAAAAGAAATAAAGCATACAAGTTGACATACATTAAAACATATATTTAGAAGTGGCATATTACCTGGACAGCAATTTCACTAGCTTCAATAGCATACACCTGATAGAGTACACAAAGAGTTAGGGGGCAAAATCAATGTTAATGTGCAGAATTAATAGGTTAGTGAAAACAAATAATTTCAGTTACCCTAGATTCCTGCAAGTATAATCAAGATAAACAGAAAAATACAACTAGTACACTAAAAAGGAACAGAATGCATATACTGAAACTGTTTCTACAGTTTCGAAAAAAATATAAGCCGCATTTTATAACTTTTAGTGCTTTCAGTTGAAGCATACAATTGACTTAAGCTGCTAATTTGCAATAAAAAAAATAAGTGTAAATTACATTTGGATCCTAGCACATTTTAGGCTGTACAAGTGTGCAATGGAATTTGAAATGTTGACTGCTATGTTCCTTCCACTGATACAGAGTCCAATGTCAAGTTCGTTTTACATTATCTAAGCGACAAAAGTGCTCCAAGAAAAACACTATGCTTCTAAAATGAGCAGCTGTTGACGCATAACATTCTCATACTTACTCGCTTTGCACCAGCACGAGCGCAGAACACAGGGAGTATTCCAGTCCACGAAGCCACCGGGGAGTCGCTCGTGTACAGCCAGCTCTACCCCTTCGAGGGCCTCCAGCACTACACCTCCGGCATCATCCACTACTCGTTCGACGCCGGCGACATCCACTTCGTCATGCTCGCGTCGTACGCCGACTACAGCAGGTCAGGCGCGCAGTACCGGTGGCTGGAGGAGGACCAGGTGCCTCCAGCCCTCCACCGGCAGTTCCTGGACGCCATGGAGCGGCGCGAGCGGGAGCGCGCCTCGCGGGACGAGGCGTGGCGGCGGCAAGAGGCCGACAAGTTCGCCTGCGAGGCCGGCACGCGCGCGCAGGACCGCGCCAGCGCCGTGGCGCGCGAGGCCGCCATCGTCGCCTACCTGGAGAAGATCTCGGGCGAGTCCATCACGCTGCCCGCCGCGGAGTCCGGCGACGACATGACGAGCCTGCAGGACGCGGTGGGAAAGGAGCTGGTGTCGTACGACGATGGCGCCCGAGGGGGTCGTCGACTCGCTGCAGGACGTCGCGGTGGCCCAAGCACGAGGTGGAGGCGCTGATCCAGCGCACAGCGACTGCGGGTCCTAGATGAGCGCCCGGAACACCAGCTGCAGCACCCTCTCCTTGTCTCTCATCTTGGTGCCGGAGGTAGAAGGTAGAGCTGACGAGTGGGTCCTACGTGTCAGGGACCTAGCTGTCTGAGAGGAAGAGAAAGAGGCAAGGGTAGAGAGGACATTTCGCATGTCCTATCCAGCGTGTTACGCTGTCGTGGCGTGTCACATAGGCAAATCTGGTAAAAAACAAAGACCAGCGAAACAAAAGTGATAAAAATATAAGCGCCATCCTAACAGTGAGAATCGGACGAGCGGCGTTCGTTATAACGGTAAATATGTAAAAAGCCCGGGAGATTGGAGTGGCCGAGATTTCCTCGGCTCTGCTCAACGGTCCGGGGGACGATCGTAACGGGGCGGGTGGAGCGTCCGCGGACCCGTACCCGAGACCCGAACCCAACCCGAATGCTATAACAGGGGAAGATCCGTCCCCGCCCCCGAAAATCGACGGGTTCCCGAAACCCGTGAACTTTTGTCGGGGAGGAGGACGACGGGGAAGCGAGGTGGGAGAGGCTAGCGGAGGCCGTCGAGGGGAAGACGCTGGAGGAGGTCAGGCTGCACTACGAGCTGCATGCTGGTAGAGGACATCGACGGCATCGAGTCGGGCCGCGTGCCGCTTCCGACGTACGCGGCTGACGGCGCCGCCGAGGAAGGGAGCGGCGGCGGGAAGAAGGGACGGGGGACCCACGGGGACAAGGCGTCGGCGAAGTCAGCCGAGCAGGAGCGCAGGAAGGGCATTGCCTGGACAGAGGACGAGCACAGGTTGACTTCCAGCTTCGATTCTCGTGCCCAAATTTGGAGTGACGCCTGATAGTTGGTTGCTGAATTGCCTGTGTTTCCTCGTAGGGGAAAGCTGTTACTATGTTCAACGTTACTGTTTTATTGGGGATTATGTTAATTTATTCATCTGCATAGCGTCATAGTTTTTTAAATTTTAGATTAGTTGTTTAGGTAGTTTACCTAGTGCTCTTGGCATCAAAACTGGGTGTGAGTGCTGTCTACTGGGTGGGGCGGTGGGCACGCTGCACCTTGTATGTCAGGTAACTAGGTTGTTTCCTCCTGCATGAACACCTATTGGTTGGGCTGATGACGAGCACAGGTAGGATCCAATTACATTTGAGCAGGTGGATTCCATGTCTTAGGAGCTAGCTAGGATCCTACAATCTTATTTGGGGTGTATGTTCATTAATTTGTGCCCTTGCCAAGTATTCCCATTGGAGACTTGATATATGTTACTTAGATAGTTAGCCGTTGCTGCTAAATGGCTAAGCTGGGTGCACTGAGGAGTGTCGGTTTGTGCGTTTTCGCGGTTCTGGTATGTGTCATGATTCTTTGAGCTGTTATTCACCTATTGGTGGATTGATATTGGTGCATGCTCTGTTGGGTGCCATCATGTATCAGTGGACTAGTTAGACTGCTGTATGCTTTCTTAGATTTACGTAGCCTGGAGATTTTGAAATCTGTTACTTAGATAGTGGACTTCTGTTGTTCAACATGTAAGCTCATTGCAGGGAGGAGTGTTGGTTTGTGCGTTTTGGCAGTTTTGGTATGTTGTGCATGATTCTTTTCAGCCGGCATTCGCTTATGGATGTGTATCACAATACATAATCTAAACTATGATAGAATCTAGTCAATATCACTCTCTTATAATAAGGATGTAACAAATGCTATATATTTTTAGGCTGACATTCTATTTATAGCTTTTGTTGGGTAGTTGAGAGGTGAGCTTTATTTTTGGCACAAAAAGATATTTTACCCCGTCCTCGATCTCGCAAAGGAAAATTCCCCAAAGCCCGAAATAAATCAGGCAGCACCCACAGAAAGACGACCTCTTCAAGGACACAGCCACGGCCACGGCCACCACCACCTGGCTTTGCCCGCCCCTCCCTTCTGTTGCAGGCCATACACAGACGTCGCTGCTCCGCATGGCCAACGCCAAGGGCTCGTCCGCCGGCGCAGGCCACCCCGACCTCGGCAGGGCCATTTCGAACGATCAGGCCTTCATGGCTTCCGTGCCCCGGGCCGCCCAGGGGGCCGCGAACGTGCACCAGCAGCACTTCCACCAGTACCCCGCCGGCCTGATCCCAGCGACGGTGGCAATGCCGGTTCACGTGCCGGTGTCGTCACAGACCCCGTACTCCGCCCAGATCGCGGTGCCGCCGCCTCAGCCGCTCATCCCACCGCCAGACCACTGCCTGCACTCCCTGCTGCCTACCGGTCAGTTCCTCGGACGACGCGAATGCTGAATTACACGATGGAGTCTCCGTGATCTTGTACATTGTTAGGGTTTCTTCGATGACCCTTCTAGGGTTTTGATGCGCGCTCGGATCTGTGCGTCGGCTTGCGCTAGATGTGGGCCTATCTGATTCTGTTCTTATATTAGCGGATTTTATGGTCTCGCTATGATTAGCTCCCGGTCCAGTTTTGACAAAAACTTAAAACTTATGATTGGCAAGTTGCATCATCGTCGTTGAATAAAGTTATCTGCTCTGTGGGTTCAGAGCCATTTTCATACACTTATAAGGTCTCCATTTTCCATTTTAATCAAACTTCAGGTGGTAGTGATCGATTACTGATAAATCTTTCAACAAGTTGCCATTTCCAGTGATTCTTTGCTATTTACTCTCAGATATGATTAGCATGTCTTAATGCAGGGATTATGTCGTTGTTCACCATCTTTGCTATGTTACACATCAATTCTCTTGCTACTTCATCTTCTTCACTCTTCATCATTTTCATTACTATATGTAATCATCGAATTAAGCTTTGCTCCCATATTTTCCAGGATGCTACCAGGATTATTCTCCATACGGAAACACTGCATCTTTGCAGCACACAACAGCAAGGGGTTTTTCAGACTGTCAAATGCACAACAATGCACTCATGTCCTTCTCTCATGCAACTAATGCTGGCAACGGGAGCAACAATATCAACAGCAATGGATTGTTACATCAAAATTCATCCCCGTACACCACCCATACATGGACTACTACTTACGTGCAGAGGCCTTACAACACTGCTTATGCTCCTGCAACAATGAATATGCTCCAAACTCCTTCCTTTCACAGCAACAACCATGAAAAAGAGTCAGGTATATATATGCGTCTACATTTGGCACTTAAAAATGGAATATCTGCATGAGTATTTTTGTGTAGTGGACTGGTCACCGGTGGATTGTTTCTAAGTAGTGGGGCTAGTCGATTAGAGGACCTCAGGGCCAGCGCGAAGCTATAGGAAAAAATTAGGGGGGGGGGGGGGGGGGGGGGGGAGCATCATGACTCATGAGGGTTTTCTTTAAATAAGTTCATGAGAACTCGAGGGAAAACATGCGTTACGAGTGAAGCAGTTTGAAGTAGAAATGGTTTGTCGCATTCGTCATTATAGCACAAGCATTGACCACGTGAAGTACGGTGGCGATATATGTCAAATAGGGACATGCTAGTCTTTTTCTTATAGGAGATTCATTCCAACTCCATAATCTCATTCAGACGTGTCATCCCCCTTAGTCTGCCAAATGTCAAGGTAGATTCATTGGCTGTTTTTGGTAAATATGAGCCCACCTAGGACATGCAAATATGAGCTGGTGGGGGAGGGGTATTATATACTCTAATTAATTTCTAAACAGCCTCAATTTCAAAATTAGTTCCACTCAAAAGTCGAAAACGCTCCGCACCTTGTTCTTTACTGAAATCTGGAAGAAGCTAGATAGATTTATTTTATTTTCCTCGGAGAACAAGAAACATTTTAATTTACTTGCAATAGAAAGTGTGGGTTTACATTATGATTAATTTATAAACATCCCTAACGCAACCCAAGAATTTTTTCCCAGTACATCTAAGTGCATGTTTCATAAATATATGATAATAATACAGAAACCTAGTCTATAAACCTTGCATTTTGTTGACAAAAATATATGCATGTCATGCAGCTATATATGGTTTGAAATAAGTGGAGAAATGTATTGTGTGTTGCTTCGTTACTTATCATTTGGTGGTGCACAGGTGCAGCCTTTTCAAATAGCTTTAACATGGCCCAATCAGTGACACCTACCTCCCCTTTTCAACTTATGTCTGCAAGCTCAACTAACTACACTTCCACTCAAATCTTCGAGGAAACCAACAATTTAGAGGTACCACTAGGACTCTTTCAGAGTGGTGGAAATGTTTTTTTTTGTTCATATGAGCAGTTACGGTGTCATGGTTTTCCAGGACAATTCAAGAGTCTTTGGATGTGGGGATAACGAAAGCAACAACAGTGAGGAACCAGATCCCACTCCGGCTGTGGAGATGGAAGACATAAACCAGGGCAATGGGCATATTCATGTTATGAACAAAATAGTATGTTGTCATTTTAATGCATCATGTGTTTTGTTGATACTATTAGTATTTTCTATACACGATTAACACATTATTTAACTCAAGAAAATAATTTTACTCATTCATTGCTCAGGAGTAAAGACACCTATTTGTTATTGTTTAGGACTGAGGGAAATGATTCACAATTTTCAACCAGTTGATTCTACCATAAAAAAAATTATTGTAAGAATACTCAAACCTATATGGCAATGAGCACGAAAATAGTGTGTTTAGATGGATAAACAAGATTTTAGGTACTCCCTATATTCCAAATTGTAAGTCATTTTGGTTTTTCTAGATACATAACTTTTGTTAAGTAAACATATATACACTATGTCTAGATACATATAAAAACTATGAATCTAGAAAAGCTAAAACGACTTACAATTTGGAATGGATGGAGTAGCTAAAATGTACTATAGAAGGTATCACTCTCTGGTAGGTGTTACTCGTATGCCAAAAATTCATTGCTGACCACTTAAAAAAATCATCATATTTCATCATATTTGGTGGCTTCCTCCTGAACTAAGTCCTTTTTTTGTTCTCATATGCCAATCTGTTACATGCAAAAGGTCAACTGTCAAGATTACCGCATGGTCTTGCGCAAGGACTTGACAAAAAGTGATGTTGGAAACATTGGAAGAATTGTTCTGCCAAAGGTAGATACTTGCACTTGCATATCCTGTTAATTGGGCTTTACTCTCTGGTATGTTCACTGTGTTCTACATTATATTTCCAGCATGAATGAACCCCAGCTGTAATGCATGTAAATTTTTAACTGTGAGCTGCAAGTCATCTTGTAATTTCACCTTTTTTCTGAATTCTGTAGAAAGATGCAGAGCCTAACCTTCCAATCTTGGAAGACAAGGATGGCCTGATACTGGAAATGGACGATTTTGAGCTCCCAGCTGTATGGAAGTTCAAGTACAGGTATCTTCACTATATTGTACTGATATTGGTTGCTCAGATGTCAAGAGTTTCTGATGATCATCAGTTTAGAGTGAATATTTTCTTGTAATTCTCCAGATGCCAAAAAGTAAAACGCTTACATTGTGCAAGCCTCAGCTTTGAGTGAGGATTGATATACCTGCCTATATATTGCTCAGCAATTGAATTTTATCATGCTGATGCAATACATTTTCTTTCAGGTACTGGCCTAATAATAAGAGTAGGATGTATATCTTGGAAACTACTAGTAAGTTGATCACAGAGTAAAAGTAATTCTGAACTTTGAGCTCTGTATAGATGTCAACGGATTGCATGTCCCATTCTCAGGTGAATTTGTTAAGAGGCATGGACTTCAAGCCAAGGACATCTTCGTCATTTACAGGAACAAGAACTCTGGCAGATATGTATGTAAAAGTTATATTACCCACTTCCTTCTGTCAGCTACATTCTATGGGAGTATTATTGTATCTCTGATCATATCCATCTTGCATCCTCTGATCAAATTAAGAGTTACTTTTCACATTTTCTTTTCCTGGCAGCTTTTCTCTATCTTCTCATGCCTCTCTCCCCTCTGTGCTAAGGTTGCCCGTGCGGTGAAGGCTGGGGTCATACCAGTGCCAGAATGCGAGTGCATCAAGGCAGGCAACCCCAGAGAAGAGTGCGGCTTCTCTGTCAATCCTTCGACCAAGAAGGTTATCATGTAGATGGTTGGAGCTGAGCGTCAGAAGAAGAAGAAAAAAACATCAGAAATGTATGGTGTAGGCTAGCTGTTGCCGTGCAGGAGCACACCGGGAATCGCCGCCGCTTGATGAACCTGGAGCCAAGGAACTGTACGTTGTGATCAAGGTTGTATCATCGAAACTGAATTCCCGCGAACTGAAGAACGTGCCTAGGCCTGTACTGTACTGTTTCCCTAGCTAGCTTGTTGTTGGCAACTATGCTGTTACATGTAGCTTGAGATAAATGAATTTGCTTTGTACATGTACATATTTCGTGTTTTGGATAATTAGGTGAGAAACAAGTCATGGACCGGCGTTGTGCCGTTTTCATAATAATTCAATTCTGATCACCATGGCACCGTATATATATACATACTTAATACTTAATAATTATTATGCTTACGTTTGGGAGAATTTTGCTTGAACAAGTATTCTTTTCCCCCGCTTGCGCTCGTGTTTCATAAAAAAAAAGTTACGGTGTTTCCGGTTTGCAGATTCTTGTACATAGTTGGTTCGTCACCACCTTGTTCAACATAGCCGCTAACTTTGGATCTGTTCATCGGTAGTACACCTGAGCATCTTCCAAACGTCTGTGCCATTTTCCATCCCAGTTTTATGCATGCTCCATTTCTCACACAGACACCAGTTGCGTCATGGAAATAGACAAATCAAATAGTCGAGTTCAGACGCTGGTTATAATCGCAGATATCCCTGATTCCAGCCAATAGGCTGCAGCAACAAGGCATGCATGATGTGGGATTTCACACAAAAGATTACAAGAAAGAACTATCAAGCATCTGTGCAGTACCAGACATGCTTAAGAAAGGAAATTCAGTTGCAATTGATGCCAAATCAAACAGGATTTACAATGCCAGGGTGACAAGTATTCCCCTGTCCTTTAAGCACCACAAGATTTTCTAAAATTTGCAACGTTGACCCGGTACAAATTGGGTCTTTAGCAGTTCAATGGAGAGGGGGAAAAAAAGAACAAGAGCTACTCGAAATAGAACTACAGCTTACAATAGAGCATCACCAGTCATCATAGTATACGCCTCCGAACTGATCTTCCTCCTTTCATACACCATCTTGCATGCGCCGACCCACATTCCAAAACTGAAAGGAAAACAACTCTAGAAGAATTCAAACTCCAGAAAGTTATCTGGGCCCTTCTGGTTGGTAGCTGGAGCAACCTTATCGTTAGTTGGGGCCGCCGGCTTTGGTGGGCGATCCAGCTCGACAGGCTTTGGTACATCCGGAGGGCTTGCACACCGTATCAACGCCCAATTCACGCCCTCAAAGAACGGGTGCTGCTTGATCTCAGTAGTCCCTCGTTTGTAGCCAAGACGATGCTGCGGATCTTTGACCAGCAGTCCTCTTATCAAGTCCCTAGCTGAGAAACTCACAATTGGGGACTCTGGGAACCGCAGGGGCTGACCAACAACGTTGAAGAGTGTAGCCCGGTTTCCTGAACCTTGAAAGGGGTCTTACCAAATAGGAGCTCATAAAGGAATATACCAAAGGTCCACCAATCCACTGCGCTGCCATGGCCTTCTCCCTTGATTATTTCTGGCGCCAAGTACTCATGGGTGCCAACAAATGACATCGAGCGAGCATCGGTCGGCTCCGCGATGAGCTCAGGCAGCGGACTCACTTGGTTGACAATCTCAGGCTTTGGCTTCTTCTCCTTCTTGGACTTGGATTTGGAGGAGAAAAAACGGGGACCAAAGCAAGTAGTTGGAGCAACACACGCAGGCTGGATGCAGGATGGCTCGATACAAGTAGGCTGAACACAGTATGCTTGGTTGCTCCTCTGCAGTGCATCTGGTCCAGGGTTGGCAGATTTGACAACAGTAAGGTTTACATCACAACGAAGTGAGAGGTCAAAATCAGAGAGCATGATGTGCCCATCCTCCCGAACAAGGACGTTCTCCGGCTTCAGATCACGGTATATAATCCCAAGCATATGCAGGTATTCCAGTGCGAGGAGGACTTCGGCTACATAGAACCTTGAAGAGGGAAAAGGAGAAAACAGAAGCAGCAAACGAAAATAATCATTATAGGACTAGTAAACTTCAAAGAAATTTAATATCTGAGATATATGCATATATATGAATAGGAATACTGTAATTTTAAGAGTTGAAACATACTTAGCTGCTTGCTCTGAAAAGTATTTTCCAGGCTGCCTTTGTCGAAGAGTGTGCAGGTCCCCTCCTGGACAGAACTCCATCACCAAACATGAGAACTTATCTGTCTCAAAGTGAGTATACAGTGTCGGAAGAAACGGATGGTCCAGAGATTGCAGTATCTCCCGCTCCGTCTGCGCTCGAAGAAGCTTCTTCCGGTTCGCCAATGACCCTTTGTCCATGACCTTCATGGCAAAGTAACTCTTGGTACCATTCAGTTCAGAGAGGTACACGCTGCCAATGTCACCACAACCCAGCTTCTTAAGCAGCCTAAAGTGGCTTAAACCCAAAATGCCATCCCTCGACCTTATCACTCGGATGGCTTCCCACCTAGAATCGTTCCCCTTGTGCGGTTTGGTCGTGCTGCTGCTCCTGCTGCTGCACGCGCTCTCATCGCTGATGTTGCTGCTCGCACTCGGGCGGCACATGCTGCTCTTTCCGCTCTCTGGGAAATCAGCCCGGTCGCTGATCTTAGCACTGCCGCTTGTCTTCCTCAGGCTGTTGGCCCATCGCTGGCCTTGGCAGAAGCAAAGCCCTCACTCATGCTGCTCTTCTGCGACGACGTATTCTTCTCCTGATTAGCACCACCGCAGTCCAAGCCCTGGACATCCTTCAGTTCCCCAGAACCGCCCTGCGGGGTCGGCGGCTCGTCCAGGATTCCGCAGTCTGAGCAAACACTGGAAGGACCATTGTCCAACATCGACGCAGAAGACTCTTGCCGCCAATGGGCAGGCTTGTGTTCCTCCAGGACATTCTTAGCAGCAGCAAGCTCCAGCGCTCCGTCCGTTGCTTTCATGTCCTCCTTTGCAGGAGCTGGATCCGCTGCATGATCAGCCGCTGGTTTAGTAGCCTGGTGGCCAGGCACGTTGTGCTTGGCAGCCTCAACGGACATGGCCGTCTAGTCACAAGGAGTTCCAGCAGTGCAGATCAATGAATGAGACGAGGGAAGATCCAATTTTCACTTCACTTTATCCAAAATCTAGCAAGACTGGTCACTTGTTTGTCAATTGAGTTCCCTGGAATCTATCTACAGAAACAATGACGAACAAAGATTAGTATATTATATTAGCACATACTAGTAAACTTAAATTAAAAATTACTGATAAGAGCCGTCTAAAAAGCAGTCTGAGTTGTTGACAGAGAACTGGTAGCTGGTAACTGTACAGGAATTTAACAGCGGACAGTAACACATTTCAAACATCAAAAAATTGCTGGGAGAGACTAGCACTAGCAGCCCACAAACCCCACCGGTGAGAACTGGGCAACCTAAAACGTTCACAGAACGCTAAAGGTACTGAAGATTTGCATGACGTGAGCAAGACGATAGGCGCAACCGAGTAGCCGCACCTGACGAAGCCGGAACTACTGCACAGATCCAGCACCCGGTCCATTGCATCAGCGAAGAAGCAGCAGCAGCAAAGGGCGCAGAACAGAGCCTGAAAGGATCCGAGAGAAACGCCAGCGTTTGGCAGGAGAAAAGAGACGGGGTGGGGGGGGGGGGGGGGGGGGGGGGGGAGAAGAATGCGGGCGTGGCTCCATGAGGGGGCCAGGCCGGAACCGGAACAGGAGATTAATAAGATTTAGCGAGAAAAGCGGTGGCTGGACCGGAACAGGTGGCGGAATCACGAGCGCCTCCCCGCCCGCTTTCTCCCCTCCCCCTTGCGGAAAGGAAAGGAGGTGGATCACACCGGAATCACAGGAGCTAGTAGGCACTTAGGCAGGCAGGCTACGAGCATCGGCATCGGACGATCTGCTGGGCGCGGCGCTGAACGTGGAGCGGAGGGGGAGGAGGCAATTAAATGCGTCATGAAAGAAAAGGGGAACAGAGCAGATGAAGAAAGTGACGGGCGGCGGCGGCATTGCATCGACAGAAACAAGAAACAAGAAACCAACCAACGTCGACGGAAGTGATGGGGAAGGAAGGAGGGACGGACGGACGGCACCCAATCCACCCCAATCAGTCAAATCAATCAATCAATCAGTCAGTCATGGACGCAACGCAAGAAGCAACCAGGGAAGGCGGGATGGGGGGAAGGGGGATCGAGCGTACCTCTGCTACGGCTAGGCAGCCATGGCGGCGGAACGGAACGCGGTCCTGCCTTGCTGCCGGCCTGCGCCCGCTGATGATGCGCGAGTGGTGTGTTGGGGATGGCGAAAGGCAGCAGATTTATTAATAAAGTGGGGGCGGCATGCTCCTCCTGCGCCGCTGCCGGTGGTGTGGTGTGCGGTCAGTCAGTCAGAGGAGGAGCACTTGTGTGCAAAGACGAGAAGGGTCAAAGCTCCTAGGGCTTGGCCGCTTGGATCTGGGCGTGCTCTGCTGACCCACTGTCAGAGACCTCGGGGGTGCCTTTGCTTGTTCTTTTCTCTCTGCTCCACTTTCTTTTTCTTTTCCTTTTTCCTTTTTTTTTTACTCACATGTCACATGTTCACTCGCTCACGGTTCACTCACTCACTCTCCTCGAGGCCAGTTTTCTCTCGGTTTTGAGTTTTGACCCACCCAACCGAGAGTCACTTTTGGGTGCAGACCCCAAGGTGATTACTGTATTTTCCAACAGTAATTACTGCTAAGTGAACATGTAATCACTTTTGGGTACTCTTTGGCAATGACAGGGTATTGGATTTCTCAACAAAAAAAAACGATGAAGCTTAAGCATGTTTGGGTGGCTGGTTTCAATTTCTGTCTAGACAAAAAATGGATTTGATGACATTGTTTTCTCCATCTAGAAATAGTTCTCGTTTGTACACATATTTGACAAGGTTTTTCAATGAACAGACAAAAAAGCCCTAACAAAAGCCATGTAAGACAGCCGGAATACTGGTTCCTCAGTCCAGATAGAATGCAAATCTGGTTTGTCAAAAGTCTAACAATCTCAAAATTGAATAGGTTTATGTATGGTGGCATCAACAACTGTATATCTCTTTCATAAAAAAATAATTGTAATACTCTATTTATAATAAATTATAAGATGTTTTGGCTTTCCTAATACATTGCTTTATTATGTACATAGACATAATGTGTAGTGCATAAGAAAACACATATGTATCTAGAAAACTAAAACGCCTTATAATTTTGAATAGAGAAAGTATCTTTTAATTGAAATATTTAAAATTAGGTTCTACTCCAAAATTTAATCTAGTGACACTTCCCTCATGTTTAGATCCCTCTAAAATTCTAAAACTTTACAAGATTTTTTGTCACATTGAATCTTTAGACACATACATAGAGCATTAAATATAGATAAAAAAAATAAAAGCGTATTTTTTTATTAGTATACGAATATCCTAGGCGTGATATCCATGTAACATCTGATGTGATAACTAAAAGCTTCTTTTTTTTTACGAGGAGATAACTAGAAGCTTTATGTCTGGAATGTAAATATGCCTTTATTTAGTAATAACATTATATTATAAATAATGCTCTATTTGTGTCGTGTGGTTCTCGTGTGGAGGGCAGATTGGGAACGCAGGTTTTGGTGGCTCCGAAGTGGCCAAGCGGGCAGCACCTCCATAGGAAATGGCGGCAGGGAACAGCGTCCACAGCCTTGAATCACTCGCTGTCTCCTGGCCCGTGGGCCGTGGCCCGCCCCCGCACCACATCTTTCTTTTCGCCCTGCCTTCTCTGCCTGCTCTCTGCTCTCTTGGATGGATACTGTTGGAGTACTACACTGTAATAGAGCCGCCGCTAAGCTGGTAAACAATGGTAATTTGCACGGTAACCTCGAGGCAGAAAGCACCGCCCATGCCTCGGGAATTCGTGCCTGCCTGGCTTTTTTCAAAAAAAAAAACAAATTATATAAACAAACATAACCATTGAGCAATGGCCGAGAGCTTTTTGTACAGGGGTAGCGGAGCACTCGCACTGCTACTAGCAATGGCCGAGATTTTTTTTAAAAAAAATTATTTTCGCGAGAATGGAGGTCGCCTTCGCCGAACAGAGGCGTACTTGTGCCGAGGCGCCTACACGTACGACTGCTGCTTGAGAGTGACGCCGGCATTAACCAATCAATCGATCAATCAATCCTGCAGGCTCTCTGACGTGGATCTGGATCACATCTCCAGATATGACTCAGCCCCATCCATACAATTTCATCATCATCATCAATTATGCTAGACTAGATAGTAATTGAATTGAATTATGGACGGCATTCCGTTACTACTACCAGTAGCAGCAGCATCCCACATGTCAGAGGTCCGTCCGTTCGTCAGTGTCTTGGAGTACAGACAGGGCGTTTGGGGCGACAACCAGATCCACGCGGGGCCCCCAGGAAGGATCTCTTCAGGCAGGCTGACAGACATGTTTGCCTCTCCGGCGAGCAGCACGGGTCGTGGCCGTCTCCTGCCGCCCGCCCGTCGCACTCCAACGAGAAGGACTCTTATTCATTTCAGGTCAGCGGTCTCACTAATTGCATTGCAGAGCATAGCTCAGCTTCCTCCAGCCTCCATTTTGTGTGGATCGGAGCGTGCCATGCATGAGTCCAAGACATGCAGACGTCTACGGTAGCCGCCCGGCGACTCGCATCATTGCATGACCACCGTTGCGCATCAGCATCACACGACACGAGTCCCGGTGGCGCAGGGATTTTCATTTCCAGCCAAGTTATTGCAAGGGCGTAAGGGGTTCATGGTTATTGGTGGGGGGTTCCCACCCAGGCTTTAAATTTTAGATGTGACACTTTATTCTAGATTTATTTCAGAATTTTTCGGCACTATGCATTATAAGTGGTAGGCAACGTTTCCGTCGACAGCGAGACGTCTTGGTGACTTCATAAACTTAAAAGATTTGTCGGCTCAGTCCTTCGAAGGTGCTCATAGGGGGTAGGGTTTGCGTACGTGTGTTCGTAGGGGTGAGTGTGCATGCGTGTTGATCGTCTGCGTTGTACTGTATAATCTCAAAAAAAAATTGTTGCAAGGGCCCACCTCGCCGCATAGGAGGCACATGCATGCACACGAGGTCGGCACGCATGTAGGCAACGGGTAGACCACGCTCGCAACAGTGACATTCTTCAATTCCGTAACGTGCTACACTGCTGGACAGTTGCTGGTACTAGTACAACTACGTAGAGCTAGAGAGCACGCGCTGGGCGGGCGGGGCAGGCCCCTCGATCTCCCTCTGCACCAAACCTACACGCTTCGGCAATCGCCACCATAAACGACTTCCCGCCCAGACACTCTACTCCACGTGGTCCATGCAGGCCCAAGAGCCCAAGGGCAACTGCTGCAAAATACAATCTTCAAGATTAGCAGGAACCTCAACACAACAGCCGATGTCCTAGCTAAACAGGCCTTGGTAGAACCAGACTCTTGTATTACAAATTTTGAGTCTTCTTGCTCTCACGCTACACATGTAAATCAGTGCCCAATGTTGAATGCACTGCAATCTGTAAGCTTAAACTATGTACGTCTTCTAACAGCTAGATGCTGTTAAAATAAAATGGTTTGTTGTCAAAAAAAAAGGCCCAGAGACCAAGCTTCGGCTAACGCCACAAGAACAAAAGCCCTAGCTAGCTAGGTTCAGTTTGGAGCCATGAGCCCCCGCCGCCCGCCGGCACATGGAGCCCCTCAATGGGGCATCTGAGGGAGATGAGATGCCCGGCCTACAACTACTACTTGTTCTAATCCACAGGCCACATGCCCCACCACATCAGCGTTCACTCTGGACCTGGATTTTTCCTACAGCAAACACCACCCGATTAATCAGTGGTCATGGTACAAACAGGATCCTAGGTAGTACCAATGCAGAGTGTCCACTAAACTAAGCGCTGTAGTACGTCCAACTGATGATCTTTGACCAGCAGGCCCGATCCAAATCCCATGCGCATGGACCAACCAACCACCATAGTAGTGCTTGATATATCCGTATCATCATACGGAGTAGTGTTTGTGCAGAATGCATATGTACCGTAACAGTGGCCGGTGAAATGAGCAGATGCAGAGCGCAACTCCATCATCAGAGTATAAGATACTGTACCGTGAACCACGGGTTGGGGCCGCAGTAGCTGATAGAGGTCCGGCCACACCCCTGTTTGTCCCTGTGCAAAAGAAAATGATGCCGAGAGACAGAACCGCCAGCCTTTTGTTTTATGATGACCAGTCACCTGCAAAAGGCGTTTCAAAAAAAATATCAGTCACCTGCAAAAGGGAAAGAGAAAGAGAATGCAAAGAGCCTCTGGGAAAAGCACACGCGATGACACCAACAGTACATTCAGATTCAATATCAGATGACATAGAAGATGCAGTGAAAGTGACATTACAACTCTGCAAGAAACTACTAACTCTGGAGACGGCAGTATGTATATGACCACACTCATCAGCACAGAGGCGGTCAAGGGTTGCAATCTTGCAAATTCTGATCTAAACAGCAATTAGATAAATGAAAACAGCAAGGCAATGTTTGGCAAATGGGATAGGGAAATAATATCCCACCATTCATTCTCACACCTCATTCAATCCTAGCCATTCATCCATTTCCCTTTCCCAATCCTTTCTCTCATAACCCATTTGCCAAACATCACCACAAGATATATATAGTTGGTAATAATGGTCCTCACAGGATATAGTGTTTACAGGTATCAAGAGTTTTGTTGTTCGGGTATCAAGAGTTCAAGGTACACATCACATGTGCTGACAGGGTTGCAAGATGGCCTGCCTACTTTCGGGCATCAAAGTACGAAATAGCTTGACCTGCTCGTTACAAAAAGAATAGTTTGGTTTAGGTGAATCCTACTACAGGAGATCTTAAAGGTTGATGTCACTACTAGTCCCAGGTTTCTTTGTAGAGGCACAAGTCAGAACCTTGGCTCATTTGGCTAATGCTATTTTCTAAAAATGCAGTGTTGGTCAGGCTCGAATTTTTTTTTTTAAAAAAAAAAACCTGAAAAGTTTCCCCTGGGTGCCCAAACACATTAGGCACTCAGCTTTTTTTCCCTGAGCAATAACACATCTTTGGTCTCCTGCTATAAAAATGAGCAAAAGAAAGGCCAGTTCTGCTGCACTGATACTGTCTAAAGTCTTAACAGCATATACTCTGATACTAAAATTTTAGACATGCTTTACTTGCATCTAGGGATATTGCATCACAGAAGGTTGTCATTCTACTTAACCAAAGGCATACAATGTACTACAGTGATGCCGTACATTTTGTTGCAGAAGAAAGAATCAAGTGATGCAGGAGAACCAGCATTATTAGTTTTACATAGTTACAACACTCCCTCCGTCCATGAAAGAATCAATTCCTAGTATCTGTGCGAGTCAAACTTTTTTAACTTTGACTAACTTTATAGAAAAATACAACAACACCTATGACTTAAAATGAGCACCATACAAAAATATGTTCTTAGATAAATCTAATGATACTAGTTTGATACCATAAAATTTAATATTTTATTCTAGAAATTTGGTCAAAGTTCAAAAAGTTTGACTTAGGACAAACCCAGAAATCTATTCTTTCGTGGACGGAGGGAGTAGTTGTTAATGGCCAGCTAATAGAATGGTCGATGAGGAATGCCAGGCGTAAGAACTGCACCAAAAGTAGGGCTGCAAATTCAGTCACAGCAATAACTAAAAATAAAAATAGCATTATTCCTAATAGTGTGGTACATTGGAGCTTACCATCAGATAAGATGCCAGAACACTTATGAGCAAAAACTTCTCTGGAGTCTAAAGCAAGATTGGATACCAAGACTTTATCTAAGTTTTCTTCCCTGAAAATTAGTTTGCAAAATTATTAGAAAATTGTTAGAAAATTATTAGAGAATTTAATTGGAATTATTAGAAAATTGTTGTTGGTAGGTCTAGACAGAATATGTCATAGGGGAACCCAAGAAGTTTGCAAAATGCAAAATGGAACACAATGATTGTAGCATGCACTGTCCTCACAGCTTATAGTGTAGATCCACACCTGACAACTGCAATAGCTCTCAGCATCTAGATTCCTAGAATCCTAGTTAATTATATGCTATAAAAATCTTGCCCCGCCAAAAAAAAAATTTGTTAACGCTTTTCTTACTCGCTCGTTAATATATCATAACGATCCTTAAGGAAAAGGTGCCTTCGATCCTAATGATTGTTAAATTTCATATAGATAAATCAACTGAACGAGTATACCTTATCCACATTGTCTGACAAGTTTTCCTGAACCTGAAGCCCAGATCCTGTTGATTTCCAATTTGCATGCATGGCCT
The DNA here is from genome assembly GCA_022036555.1 of Microstegium vimineum. Classification (NCBI taxonomy): domain Eukaryota; kingdom Viridiplantae; phylum Streptophyta; class Magnoliopsida; order Poales; family Poaceae; genus Microstegium; species Microstegium vimineum. The sequence continues at coordinate 46,476,820 of CM039135.1, forward strand.
TCACACTGTTGCTTTCTGATGCAAAACGTCTCTGAATAGATTTCATCCTTTCATCAGACAATAATTGATTTCCCACCCTTTCAACTAAATTCTCCACAAGATCTTTGCCATCCTGAAATGATTAAAATGACTAAAAAGAGAGTTCATATAGTAATTTGAAAAGCACCGCTAGTTTCAGTGTCTACTAACAGTATCGTTTGGACAGGTATCTTTCACGGTGTTTATGGAATGCATTATTTCCGGCAGCTGCTTTTGATGTTTCGGTACCTCTTCAGCACATTTCTTTTTTATGTCATTCTCCCTTTTCTCATCACCTTCTCTGTGCCCCTTCCTCGTAATAAAGAGCCTTCGTTTTCTTCTTGTGATCCACTTGTTTTTGTCTGTGCTCTTTCTCTTGCTTTAATTTTTCAAGCGCTAGTTTCACAGCTGCTTTATGCATTTCACGCTCTGTTTGTTTCTTCTCTTCACGACGCTTTGCAGCTGCAGCTACCTTAAGTGCCCTCACTCTAACATCTCTTTTTGCTGCAAGTGAAAAGTTTCTTTTATCAGATTGTCTGATGTGCCCATTCATGAAAGAATGTAAGCATTCTGTACAGCATCAAGCATATGAATTATGATCATAGCATCATGCAAGACTACATTAGAACACTAGCATTAAAATAAATTTCGAACAAAAAATAGTTGTAAACAGATTAGACTTACCACATGATTTTGATGCCTGCTGGTTTTGTTTTGCAAGTGGTATAATCGATGTCAATTTTGATACTGTATTCCAAGGCCTGCAACCTTTCTTAAGATTTGTTTCCCTTCTGTTCCTTTCACATTTGCTACATGACGTTTCTGTCTTACTTAATCTGCCATGGAGCGAATGAGTAATTTTTCCAGCATTTGTAATCGAAAGAGAATGGACCTCCTTCGGGTTCTTTATGTTCCGATTAGCTCTGATATGCACATTCTGATCAGGCTCCCTTATGTAAGATTTCCCAGCTGTCAAATCTAGGCTGCTTGTTCCTTTGCTTTGATATATATTAGTAGCATACCCAAACAGCCTTTTGCCACCCAAGCATTGCCTTGAATAATTTCTACCAATAGAATGAGATAGTTTTGCTTGGTTCTCATTCCCCCTAGAATGGTGCTATCTTCATCAATTTTAAAGCAACCAAATCCTGGTATAGAACCAAGATAATCTGAACTAGATCCAGTCATTGCAGGGAGATTTTCCAGGTCATACTTCTCAAATGAAAGGGTCAAAGGAACATCACTATCCTCATGGACACTATAAGTATTTGATGAACCAGAAGTCTGGTCATTGGACATCATAAAAGCATCATCAAAATCCAAACTATATTTGCCAAAAACTCCGACTTTCTTGCTCGTATAACTTGGATCAAGAAGGTTAGTGTCTATAGAATAGGCAAGGGATCGGTTCATGAGATTCTCGAACCTTGATGGTAGTGACTGATACACACTGTCTAATGGTTTCATCTTATACTTTACAGAAAGGCTGGAACAAAAATTGGCAAGCTTTTGAGACTCACAAAATCCCTGAAATGCCCTCTCAGCAATGGTCGGGCTGTCAGATGCAACAGAGATGCTCTGGCAATCATCATGTCCTTCACTAGAATCAGTTTGACCCCAGACATGTGATACTTCAATAGAAACATTTTCAACAGTATCAACTGCATTGATTTCAGGCAGTTGACGGGATACAATATCGTGTCCTTCCAGAAAATCAGGTTTAGCTGAGTCCGACAAATCATTTTCAAGCAGTGGGTTGTCTATAGAACTTGGCCCTTCAAAGGTTTCATACCATGGTACTTCAAAAGCACTAACAGGTTCAAGAGTGTTTTGTTTGATATGATGATTGATTTCAGACAGTACATGTTGCACATGATCTGCATTTTTACCTGATAACATTATACTATTCCTTTCTAAAGTGTGTGATATAGTTACCCTCTTAGATGAAGCAGCACTCAGAGCTTCTGGCCTTGCAGCTATATCTATGTTACAGACATCATGCGCCTCAGTAGTATCAGCCAGGTGATAAAGTTGCAGAGCAGTTTCATTGATTGGAGCAGACAGCACATGATACCCTGAGCTTTGCTGTTGTTCAAGAGTTCTGGAGCTTTCATTGTCACATCTATCCAAAACAATGCTTCTTTTTCCAATCTGTTCGATTGTGTACAAGAGATCCTTTTCAACCTTTGGACTGACCAAACAAAAAGGCCCTTCAAGAGAAGTGGTTTCAGAACTGTGTCATGCTTCCTTATCAAGCAGCACAATGGGCATAGAATAAGTTTCTTCAGGAACATCAGTTTGAGTCCAGCCCTGAGATACTTCAATAGAAACATTATCAACAATATCAATTGCACCATTTTCGGGCAGTGGACAGGATACACAATCCAGCCGTTCCAGAAAATTAGATTTAGTTGAGTGCGATGAACCATTTTCAAGCAGTGGGCTGGCCATAGAATTTGACGCTTCAAAGCTTTGAAACCTTGGTACTTTAGAAGTGTTTTGATTGACCTGATGGTTGATTTCAGACAATTCATGTTGCACATGATCAGCAATTTTGGTGTCAGCGAGATAATATGAAGCCTTCGTTACATTATTTCCTGCAAAAGAAAATCCCAAAGTTGACATCCTCATGTTCTCGGGGGCCATCAATGGACAAGTTCACATTCCCAAAAAATGTGGAACAATAATGACAAAGTACTCAGTACTGGTAGAAAAACAAAATCACAGCACATTAATATGTCTTGTTCGCTTGAACTTATCAGACATCATCATACAGTATTCTTCTCCCAAATGAAACAGCACCCGTCGGCTTATCACCACAGAAACCACCAGCCCAACAACAAAATGGAAATCTCAAATACATCATCGACATTCAAAACTAAATACAGCATCTCTAAACGAAAAACGTTGAAGAAAATAATACTGCATTGTCATTTCATAACCCGCAATTCAAATGCTCACTTACACAATTTCCACCAAATAGAAAGATTAACCGTTAGCTTGGCACCTCAAAATAGTATCTAGTACCAAATCACGGGGCACGATCATCAAATATTTGACCTGACGAACCTAAATCTAATCAAAACAAATTAGGTGGGTTCGAGGTAGCTACCTTCGGTTGCCACGTCTGCAGGGGACTGGAGGAGCCACGGCGGGGGGCAGTGGCCGGCGGCGAGGAGGTTGCAGGCCATGGAGAACGAGTAGGACACCACCTGCTTCCGCATCAGCGTGTCCGCCGGCACCATCGAACGCTCGGAGGTCCCAGCACCAGCAGTAGCGCGGTGCGGAAGGAGCCACGGCGGAGGCAGGTGGCCGGCTTCGACGATGGCGCAGGCTGTGGACTGGGAGTAGGCCTCCACCTGCAGCCGCATCGATCTCTTCCTCTGCCGCGCCCCGGTCAAAAACGGTCTCGAACGGCGCGTGGTGCGGGTGGAGCCACGGCGGGGGCTGGTGCCCCGCGGCGAGGAGACCGCACGCGAGGGTCCGGGAGTAGCACGCCGCTTGCTGCCGCATCCGCGCCTCCGCTTCGTCCTGCCGCTCGAACGCACGCATGAACAGCGTATCCATTGCGGCGGGCGGAGGTTGCTCGCGGGTTTGGTCCGGGTTTGATCATGCGGTGGCGCGGCGGGGCGGTGGGGTGCGCAGTTCGGGACGGTCGAACGGAATTCGAATTTTGAAGCGAGAGAGAAGCGGCGGAGCGCGGAGTAGAAGTCTGTGTTGTGTACAAACAAGCTGAAGGACAAAGTTTATCTTAATTAATATTTGATGGAATTATGGATGTGCAGCTGGACATCTAATTTTTTACAATCATAAGTATTGGCACCATAATCTGCACTGACACATGAACATAAGGATATTTTGTATACCACTCACTCCCTTAAAATGGTAATTTTGTATTTTTTTTCCTTTTTTTAATATAATGGATACAATAAATCTTTATACCTACTCCGTATTCGAGAAAAAAGAATTATGGATGTACAGCACAGCTCATGTATGAGCTATTATAAATAAAGCTAGATATAAACAAAGGTCTATAAAAATAAAAAATAAAAAAACTTGAGTTTTTGTCTAAAAAGGACAAACGAGTTTTGGTCTTATCTATAGCTTCAAGGTATTTGTTTGGTAGTCTGACATTAGGAGATTTGAATAGTGTTAGTGTGCAAGCTCCACTGATACTTGAAGAGTCTGTCTACAGGACTCTCCAGTGATTTGAATGCAGAAATGTACTAGCGTACTAGTGGGCCTGTAACATTTGAAATGGGCCAGACTGCAATTAGCGCCTGAGGGTGCTTGTGCTACACAAAATTTATCAAACAGATCCAGTCAGTTCTACACTCGGCGCCAAACCAAATTTGCGTGCGTGGGTCCCGAAAACCCCGCCAAAAAATTTCGCCTTTCGTGACTTCTGACTTGTGCGAATGTCGCGCCCAAGCAATTCGAACGGATCGCACTTCCTCGACCAAATTTCAACACACAAACAACAGGGCGAATCTTGTTCCAAAGAGGTGATAGAAATTCATGATCCAAAACTGAAGCCATGTTTGAGCAGTGGGGAATCTCGAAACGAATCACATTTTGATGTTTATCAAATCGCATCTACCAACTAGGCAACCTCAGTTCAGAAACTGGAAAACGAACCCAGTGGTGCTAGTTTTCAATAACGTCATGAACAGGAAAAGTTGAGAAGCAAATTAGCCACTGAATCAGAACCAAATTCAGACAAATACAAAGGATAGATAGATTTCACATATATTTGCAATCAGAAATTGCAAAGATGAGATGAGCCACGGCACCAAAAGTTAATTCTTACACAAACTACTGCTCAGAGTGGATGAGCGAGGAACACAGAACACAGACGCAGGGGCAACTACCGCCGCTGCAACACCGAACCAAACTACTGCTCCAAGTCGAGGAAGCAAACCACCGAACAAGATCCCACCGCGCGCCTAGGAGCTGGTAAACTTGGTGACAGCCTTGGTGCCCTCAGAGACAGCGTGCTTGGCGAGCTCGCCAGGGAGGACAAGGCGAACAGAGGTCTGGATCTCGCGAGACGTGATGGTGGGCTTCTTGTTGTACCTTGCCAGCTTGGCCGCCTCCCCGCAAGCTTCTCGAAGATGTCGTTGATGAAGGAGTTCATGATGGACATGGCCTTGGACGAGATGCCGATGTCCGGGTGCACCTGCTTCAGCACCTTGAAGATGTAGATCTTGTACGTCTCCACGCTCTTCTTCCCCTTCTTCCTTCCCCTCTTCTTCGCCTCGCCGTCCTTGCCCGCGGCGGACGACTTCCCCGCCGGCAGCCGCTTCTCGGCCTTCGGCTTCTTCCCTGCCGGAGCCTTCTCCGCCTTCTCCGTCGCTGGCTCCTCTTCCGCCGGCTTCTTCGCCGCCGGCTTCTTCTCGGCCTTCGGCGCCATCGGGATCGGGCTGTGGGTTCGGGATCGAGCTTGTTCTTGAACGGGGAACGAGGAGGCGAGGGGATGCTTGAGTGGTTGGTGATGAAGATGCCTGCTGGGGGCGCGGCGCGGCTTTATAGGGGTCCGAGGTGGGACGCAATTGGTGAGGAGATGAGAGCCGCGGATTGCTGATGTGGAGGGGTTCGATGGGGTTTGGCCGCTCCGGTGGACGGATGGGATGCGGATCTCTGTGGGCCGAGCTGGAAACGAGGCAGGGAGTAGCGCGGATCGGTGACGTGGAGGGTGTGGACCCAGACATTGCTAGGAGGTTTCACACTGGCGGGAGTTTGACTTGGCATCTTTATTTCCATTTTGGCGCCAATGGTTTGGGAGGTCTCTTCACCACCCAATGCGTGCGGATTCGAAATATTTTTGTAAAGAAAAATATATAAACAATTCTCCCTTCGTTTTTCATGTGGAGGTAATTAATTCAATCATAAATATAAACATCGTACACATGCACTACAAAAAGTTCATTAGTTTGTCAGATACGTTATATGGAGTATATATTTAAAAATGAGAAATTATAATGTTGATATGCAACCCTTTTTGTTTTTGCATTTTGACGCCCACGAACCCTCGTTCAAAATTGGTCACACGACAATACTCCCTCCGTCCCTTAAAAAATATAATTTTACATTATTATCATGATTTGTTGTATCAATTTGATTAAAAATATATGAATATTTATAATATTAAATAAACATCATTAGATTAATTATGAAATATATTTTATAATAAATTTATTTGGAGTTATAATTGTGAATATTATTCTTATAAACCTGGTCAATAAAGCATTTTAACCCACATACGTACCATAGTTGTAACTTTTTTAGTTGAAATTTTGCATGTGACTTGCACACTTCCAACGAGTAGTTAGTCAATCTTTCGATTCCCACCACATATCATCAATACCTCAAATAACACATATGTCTTGTATGTTAATACAACAATATGCTAGCTACCATGAGCAAATGTATCCAATCTTCAATGTACAACACCGGTAGAAAGAACGATTGGAACCAACCAACTCGTATCGTATGAGGAATACCAAATCACGCGTAGATGCAAGGATTTGATTGGAAACTGTTTATGGGAAAAAAAACAAAGGAAACGATAAGCAAACAATCCTCTATAGATATGAATATATAAGAGGTGAGAGCCAACAAAGTTGTGGAGGTTCTACACTCCCACCAATTTAACTTGCTAATGGATAGATTTGGTAGATCAAAGTTTCACTCCTCAAATCTTTGATATCCCTCTCTTAACCCTAAAAGAGGAAGAATTGACACAGTTAATTCCTCATTTTTTTCATTTTAAAGAGTACCATCATATGTCCATTATCTTGATCGAGGTATGAAGGTCAAAATAAATAGAATAATAATGAATGAAAAAGAGAAAACCCTCTAGCTAGATAAGGGGTGGATATATCCAAGTAGATCAAGGCAGTGGATTGCGAACCCACCATGCACAGGTTCAATTCTCGTTGTTCGTCCAACACACAAGAGAGGGGGGAGATAGAGATGCCCAGAGCTATATATATTATCACAAATGAGTCCCTAGACATCTAACCAAACACATAAGCAACATTTTGCATAAATGTAATTGCTCAATTAAGCTTAAAAATGTGTCAATAGGAGTTGAAGCATCACATACACCAAAGCTTAGCAACCAGTAAATCACATTGTATAAAATCAATAGAACAAGACATAATTGAGTTTTTTGTTTATGTACTAGTAAAATAAAAACATGAAATTAATTAACTATGTGAAATGTAATCACGATGCAAATATTCCTAATGATATTCAAATACTCTCAACATACTAGATAAGCTAGAGTAAATGTAATATAGATTCATTCATGATATTTTATATTTTTACCTTAATATATGGATGGCCATAATTGCTTTTTAGGTCATGCTACCTTTTGGAGTCAGATAAATGGGGAGACCATCACTTGATTGGTGGTGTGGTTTTCAAGAATGGGTTCTTGATGACCATTTCGACGAACTTTGTCCCCTCACTGGGCCATGACATGGGTGCTCCGGGCCCTTCTGCACTAGCCGCTTTAGTGTGTGCTTTGAGAACCTTGGTAGATCCCTTAGTGGCTGCTTTAGGCGCCTCAGCATGTGCATCCCCCTTAGTGTGTGCTTTGTGGTCCTTGGTAGACCCTTTGGTGACTACATTGGGTGCCTTGATAGGTGTGTCCCCCTTAGCGTATGCTTTGTGGTCCTTGGCAGACTCCATGTTGGCAGATTAGGGCGCCTTGGTAGTTGTGTCACCTTCTTTGGTTGCTTCTTGCTCCTTGGTTGTTGTGCTCACCAAAGATTTGGTTGCATAGACAAAGGGTGTCGTCGTCACGGCAACATAAATGGCTAGGATGAACAATGTGACAACGAAGTTGTGTGCCATTGTCTATTGAAGTGATTTGTAATAACAAATCACACAACAGTATGAGAGATAGATGAGGGTGAGGGCAGGGAGGAGCGCGGATCGGTTACGTGGAGGGTGAGGGCCTAGACATGCTAGGAGGTTTGAGATTGTTCGTTCGTTCGCTTGGCGGGAGTTTGACTTTGTTTTTTCTTTTCTTCTTTTTGGCGCCAATGATTTTGGGTCCGGGTTTTTTTACAACAAAACATTTGATTTTAACAACATCTAGTTGTTAGTAATTGTACATAGTTTAAGCTTACAGACTGCAGTACATCCAAAATTGGGCACAGATTTACATATGTAACGTGGGAGCAAGAAGACTCAAAAAAATTAATACAAGAGTTTGAGTATATCAAGGCATGTTTAGTTAGGGCATCGGCTGTTGTGTTGAGGTTCCTGCTAATCTTGAAGATTCTTGCTTGCCTACCGTTCGAGTGGTTGGAGAATAGCTGAGTGAAATACTTGATTCTCCATTGTGGGGGTTGTTATGATCTGCAGCATTAAGGAATTAAACTAGCTGTTGACAATTAGATAAAAAGTTGATGTTGTTGAAGTTTAGGCGGTCAATGACGGTCTGTTGCTAAGGCCAGCGCAGCTGCTTCTGCCATGAGCATAGAGTTGGATTCCATCAATAACGCTTTAATGTAGATGGTTTGTGTTGATTGCCCCTAGGAATTAATGATAAAAAAACTTCAATACTAGTCTTTCTTGGCATCATTGATGGGTCATTAGGAAGTGTGGATGTATCAGCATAGCATCTGATGCCTTGTAGAAGTTCTAGAGTCTGAGTCATGTACCTGTTCATCGGGAGTGTTCACTATCATACTTGAGGTCAAAGATGAAAGCACATATTAGGTAGATTTACATTCGAGGGAGGACAATGTTTATGTTAGGGGATTCACTAATGTGCACAATTCCTACGAGTTGCAATACTACCATGTCAACTAGTAGAGGATGGAGAGATGTTTCCTCGAATGTTCGGGAACAATTTTATGGGGCTGGAATGGGATCTCTCTTACAAGGGATTGTTTGAGCTCAAAACAAATGCCGAAGTGAATCAAGAATTTGAAAAGATGTTTGAAAGCCTAGACTTCTTTGTGGATGATATATCTTGTATGTCCAAGTATAATCATACTGAAGCAGATAAAGATGAAGAGAGTAAGCCCAGAAGTATTTAGCAGGAATAATTTTTAAGTTGTGTGAGGGGTTGAGGATGTACATGGTGACTGATTTTATTGGTATAACTGATGGTAGATACCAGAAGGTTACAGGTCTTTAGAAGGCACACATTTGGGGAGAGTTATGCCAAGAAGTGTTGAAGTGGAGGGCAAGACACTTTAAAAATGGATTACAACACATCAAAATAGAAAAGATACAATGTGGGCGAACATATTTAAAGAAGGAGACATATTTAATGAATCCAATGCCTTGCAGTTGCTACATCTGATTCTCAACAGAACTGAGATGTATTACAAAAATGTGGAGTTAAACAGACCCAAACCCAAAGGTTGTGGGGCAAAGGAGGAGGATGGCAAGGGGGGACAAGATGACGACAAGGGGTGGATTCATAGTGTTACGTACCTAAGGGATCTTAAAGGATCTTAGAGGATAATAATCTCTAGAGGTGGATATGAGTATTGTTAACACTGGATTCTGGTATACTCAGAATGACAGGTGGGCCAGTGTGAGAAAAGGCTGCCGAAAAACAAGTATTCAGAGGTGTTCGGCAAAATCTATGCGGTCGGCTAATTCCTAAAGATTCGGCAATTGACTACGTAATCGGCTACTTCGAAGAAGGTGGTTTTGCGTCGAAGCAACGAAAAGAGGCAAGTAAAGAGCCGATCGACGATGATAGTCGTAACAATTAAGGCAATAGAGACTTCGAAGGGAAATAAAATCGAGATATTGTATCTTTTCCTTTAATATCTTGTAGTCGTGTCATCTTAGGACTCATCTCATGACCAGGGTATAAATATAAACCCTTGACTGTTGTAAAAAGTGTTCACAACCAAACCAATACAACCAGCCCTGTGCCAATTTCGAGTCCTTTGTCGTGTTGTCGAGTTCTTCGAGAGGAATCATCGATCCGTCGACCTCCGTAAGTCTTGGCAACCTTGTTATCATGTCTAGTATCATGCGGTGGATTTAGATATTGATGCAAGTAGTCTTGTTTGTTATCAATGATCGTGCGACGGATCGTTGCCTAATAATCAAGAGGTCTTCGCTTGTGTTTCGCTTTATGAGTAGATGTCGTGCGGCGGATATTTGCTTGTATGCTTAGCAAAAGCAAGATAGTTATCGACCCCTGTAGATATGGCAAGATCTATTGGGTTCATTAAGTTATCGTGTTGCATGTTTTATATAATCTTTACATATTTGCAAACACTCTTTTGCCCAATCTAGATTGATACGGTTCGGCTCTTGTTAGTTTATATAGATCTATCTATGTTATGATGAATTGCTTCCATGTTGTTTTCATGAGTAGATCTTATATTTATAAATAGCCGAATTAGTTTGAATCTAGATTGTCACGTGTTGCGGGTTCATGCATGCTATCCATGTTTAAGCTTTGATGACGATGGGTGTCGTGCGATAGATGCAGGCTTTAGATTAGTTTAATCATGTTTGCTTACATGTTTACTTCATCATGGACCCCAATTCGGCTGATTGTCGAGATTGGTTATGCTTTAACTTATAGTCAATTACAAGTCGTTCGTACGTCCTTTTTTCATGCATACGTGTTCGGCAATCAGTGATTTGCGTGTTACATGTTTATTTTAGCCGAACGTTCCATAAAACCTGTTGGCAGATAGCTTTCATAGCTGTATGTCGTTGTAAGTGGCTTCAGGGCCGTACATATGGAACTGTCTGGTATTACCCGGCACGTTCCAGTTTATATCTAATAACTTTCATCCCTTGTTAGTTTCAGGTCAAACTGACTGATACATTTTCGGTTCTCGAAGCACCCGGGCACCCGATTGAAGTCACGCTTTCCGGCTTGCTGTGTGTGAGACGCAGTACGTCATATTTTGCGTCAACACACTTTTTGGCATGCTCGGTGGGACCACTTTGGAGAGAGAGCCCTGTGAATATCTCCGGCAAGGGCCGACAGCCGATCCAAGTAATCAGCCCTGAGAGTAATTTTTAATGGGAAACACGATCGATGACAGCGAAGGGAAGCTGGGACGCGGTTTCATGTCGGCTGATAAACTGGAGGAGATAAACGTTGGTGATGATGATAGACCGAGGCCGATGTTTATCAGTGCAAATTTAGACCAGGAGCATAGGTTGAAATTGATAGACCTGCTAAAAGAATTTAAAGATTGCTTTGCTTGGGATTATACAGAGATGCCCGGGCTGGATCGTTCCATTGTCGAACATAAATTGTCGATCAAGCCGGGATACCGTCCTTTCAAGCAACCTCCTCGGAAGATTTACAAAGAGGAGATGTTGGCCGATGTGAAGAAGGAAGTTGAAATATTATTGGAGGCAAACTTCATTCGACCATGCAGATATGCAGATTGGGTTTCAAACATAGTCCCAGTATACAAGAAGAATGAAAAGATGAGGGTCTGCATTGATTTTAGAAATCTCAACAAGGCTACTCCCATGGATGGTTACCCAATGTCAGTTGTCGATCTGCTCGTCGATGCATCGGCTGGTTACGAATTCATCAGCTTCATGGATGGTAATGCCGGTTATAACCAGATCTTCATGGAAATAGAGGATATTTCGAATACAACCTTCAGGTGCCCTGGTCATGTTGGTTTGTTTGAATGGAGTGTCATGACTTTTGGTTTGAAGAATGCCGGTGCAACCTATCAACGAGCTATGAACTACATTTTTCACGAGTTGATCGGCAAGATTGTAGAAATCTACATTGATGATGTGGTGGTTAAGTCTAGAAACCATGAGGGACATTTGACCGATTTGAGGAAGACCTTGGAGTACACTAGAAAGCATGGTTTGAGGATGAACCTGAATAAATGTGCCTTTGGGGTCTCGGCTGGTGAGTTTTTAGGCTTTCTAGTCCATAAAGGAGGGATCGAAGTTGGCAAGAAGAGTATGGAAGCAATAGACAAGGTGGTACCTCCAACCAATCTCACGGAGTTACAATCATTGTTGGGCAAGATTAATTTTGTGAGAAGATTCATCTCTAACTTGTCAGAAAGAGTGTTACCTTTCTCTCCACTGTTGAAGCTCAAAAAGGATCAAGAGTTCATGTGGGGTGACGTACAACAGAGGGCTTTCGATGAGATCAAAGAGTACATGAAGGCACCACCCGTATTGGTACCTCCGCAGCTTGACAAGTCGTTTAAATTGTACGTGGCGGCCGACAACCTGACGATAGGGTCGACCCTCATGCAAGAGTTCAAAGGAAAAGAAAGAGTAATAGCTTACCTTAGCCAAAAACTACTAGATCCGGAGACAAGGTATTCGGCTATAGAAAAGCTTTTCTTATGTGTGTTTTATTCATGTACTAACAATCAAGCAGAATATGAGGCATCCCTATTGATTTCCTTTGAGTATGTCATCCCTATTGATTTCCTGGTTACTAACAATCAAGCAGAATATGAGACATTGCTTAGAGGGCTCCGACTGCTTGTTGAGGTGAGGGTCGTTTCTGTTGAAGTTTTTGGGGATTCTGAGCTGGTAATTAACCAACTGATCGGCCAATATGAATGCAAGAGTGATATGTTGAAGGGATATTATGAAGAGTGTCGAGAGCTTCTAAAAAGTTTCCAAGTAGCCACCTTGCATCATATCTCTAGGGGACAGAATGAAGAAGCAAATAGGATGGCTCAAATCGGGGTACCGAGAGGATCAGGAAATTCATGCTTTGGATGAAGATCGGGTAATTAATGACTGGAGGAACGAAATTGCCGATTATTTGAAAAATCCATCACAAAAAGTTTCCCGAAAGCTCAGGTATAAGGCTATCAAGTTCGTGCTCCTTAATAACCAGTTGTACCACAAGTCCATAGATGGAGTGCTCCTCAAATGTTTGAATCAAGAGGAGTCCAGAAAGCTGATGTATGAAGTGCATGAAGGAGTATGTGGTGCACATCAGTCGGCTTACCGAATGAAGTGGATAATAAGGAGAACTGGTTATTTTTGGCCAACCATGCTTGAGGATTGTTTTGAATATTACAAGGGATGTCAAGACTGTCAGAGGTTTGGTAATATTCAGAGAGCCCCAGCATCGGCCTTAAACCCAATTGTCAAGCCTTGGTCGTTCAGAGGATGGGGCATAGATTTGATCGGTCAAATTCATCCTCCTTCTAGCAAAGGACATAAGTTTGTACTATTGGCCACAGATTATTTCACAAACTGGGTTGAAGCTATTACCATAAAGAAGATTACATCAGAAAACATGGTCAACTTTGTTAAAGAGCATATAATTCACAGATTCGGGATTCCTCAGACTATAACAATAGATCAAGGGACTCAGTTCACTTCATCCGAGTTTTGTGATTTTGCCGAGGAGATGGGAATCAAATTGTACAACTCTTCTCCTTATTATGCACAGGCTAATGGCCAAGCTGAAGCTTCAAACAAGATCATGATCAAAATTATTCAGAAGAAGATTGATGAAAAACCAAAGAAATGACATTCGGTTCTTAATGAGGCTTTGTGGGCTTACCGGATGGCTTGCCATGGATCTACTCAGGCATCTCCCTACGAGTTGGTTTGTGGCCATCATGTTGTGCTGCCATGGGAATTGCAATCAGATTCAAGACAGGTTACATGCAGAACAATTTAAGTAAAGAAGATTACAAGAGTCTCATGATGGACGAATTAGAAGATTTGCATTTAGTCCGTCTCAAAGCATTGGAAAATATTGAGAAAAATAAAGCGCGAATTGCCAGGTATTATAACAAGAAGGTTAAAGAAAAACAATTCGCAGGAGATTTGGTTTGGAAAACTGTAATTGCCGATCGAAGCCAAGGACAGAGCGTTCGGCAAATGGTCTCCAAATTGGGAAGGGCCTTTTCGAGTGGTAAAATGCGTGCCTGGCAATGCATATATCTTGAAAACTCTATTGGGAGAGGAATTTGCTATAGCTATCAATGGAAGGTTTCTTAAAAAAAATTATCCCAGTGTTGAAGTTGGTTCATAGAATGACTTAAGGAATCTGATGCACGGATAGCCGATACAGAGATATCGCATTTAGCCGAAAAATACTCTGAAAAACATAGACATTTCCAGATTGATTGTTCTCGAAAAAACAGTAGAGATTCTAAATATTACATAGGGGAGGTTCTTTACATAGTTCCTAAGTACAAACTAATCAAACAGCCTGTTGAGAACTGACTGGGCGTCTGTGGCCTGGCTGAGGGTGGTAGCGTGATCTTCGTAGCTCTCCAGAAGATCCTCGATGTCCTCAACATCTTCTGGAGGCACTTGGCCACGAAAGCCAGTTGGATGGAAGGAAAGGTCTTCACCACGTTGGGTGGTCATGGCCGCCAACCCCAAGGCCACGCCGTGGTGCATGCCGTGAACGGCAATTTGATCGATACAGACATCCACATTGTCAAGGCATGCCTCGGCGGTATCTCCCTAGACGTTCACCTTGTCGGTGATTCTGATAGCCACGGCCTTCAAGCGCCCGTTCTCTGCAGAAAGCGCTGAACGAGGATGCAGATTGGATGAGCAAGCAAGATTAAAAGAAAAGGCAAAACAGTATTGCTTTTGGCTAACCCGTGATGGCGTCGCAAAGTTGCTTCCGCTGATCCTCCCACTTGAGTTGGTCGACGCCATACTGCTTGGAGATTGTCGGGTACGAAGGTAAGGGGTACCCTAAACCCTTCGATAAATTAACGCTAAACATAGCAACCATTTTTAAGGCAAGGACCAGCCCACTACTCGGTAAGATGCGGCCCGTCAATCGAGGGCCCCCTCTGCACCAACTGCGGCAACAAGCCACGGGCCGGCTCCACCTCGACGACGGACGAGGGGTCGAACGAACGACCCCCGGCTCCACCTCGACGACGGACGAGGGGTCGAACAAACGACCCCCCGACCTCTACCTCGACTTCGACCTCTCGAACCCCGTCGACGCCTCGACCTCCCCCTCGACCAAGGGTCAAGCAGACGATCCTCGGACGAGGGGCTCGATTAACCCAACTGCTCCGGCATGGGTTAAAGTGAACCCACCTAACGACATGGGCGCCCGCGTCCGCTGTCAAATCCGCCAACTCCCCGTCCAGTCCCCGATTCCCGTCAACTGTGCCGCCACTGTTGCCACTACATGAGTACGGACTCCAACAGTACCCCTCGGAAAGTGAACAGTGCGACCCTCGACGATGACTTCGGGAACGCGACGGAGTCACACAGGGCTCGACCCCCTCCCTCGAGCAGGGGACTCGACCCCCTCCTCTTCAACAACTCCAGTACAGAAGACGTCCCATCCGCCCCGTCCCGCTTCGGCTGTGGGACTCGCGCCCGCCTGCGAACACTGCACCGCGACGACTTCTGCTGCCGCCACGACCGGGGACGCCTGAAGGACGGGAAAACCATGCCGCGACAGTGCTCAACGTTTCTCCACCAACACTGTGCCGCGGATATGCCGCCCATACTACTACAGTTAGGGCCCTGTACCCTCGGACCTCCCCTTGGTCTATAAAAGGGGACGCCGAGGTAGAGTATAGGGGACGCTGGGGACTTCTAGGGGCTCTGGGGATCGGCTCCTACTTCATCTAGGACTTTGATCGGACTTTCATTCTCAGGGACCCCAGTCCACACTCCACACACACACACGCCACTCGATCGACCCCTCGGGTGGCCGACTCCGTGTAACACAGCTTGTACCCCCCTGTATGAGCACGCTTTGGGTGCGAGATAATACAAGTCATCCTCCCCCCGCTGGACGTAGGGCCTTCTTTGCCCGAACCAGGATAAATCTTGTGTCCATCTTGCATCACGTCTGAGAGAGGGAGCACGCAATATACAAATTTACTCGTTGGTGGTCTTGACCCCCGGGTCATAACACCGACAGTTGGCGCGCCAGGTAGGGGGATTCGCGTGTCGATCAACTCCGAACTACTCTCTCAGATGGATCCCACCATCCCACCGTTTCCATCCACCACCGTCATCTGGTTCGGCAGTCTAGGGTTCGTTTCCACGGACCAGGGCGACTTCGTAGTCTTCCCCTCCACCCGTGGCCTAGACATCAGCAGCTCCGCTGTGCCAGAGTCAGCAAGGATCAGACGACGGTCCCTCCGCTTGAGACTCTGGCCTGCGATCAGGAGGAGGCGCGAGCGACTTCGCCGTGCTCGCCGTCGTGCGAGCTCTGGGGCGCTGGATGCCATACCCCCGGTCCCAGCTGGCGACACGACTCCTTCTCCTAGGGGTCCGCTTGACCCATGCTTGTGGGCCGAGGGCGGGCGTCTCCCCGCGCGGGACTTCGGCTCTTCCACGTCGTCGTCCCCGGAGGCTCCTGTGGCTTCTCCGACACCCTCGATCCCGTCACCACCGCGTGACCCATTCCTATACGGGCTTCGCAACAATGCCAGACTCTACTCTGCCTTCGCGGGGCTGCGGATGCATACATATGACGAGTCTCCATGGACTCCGTCGCGGGCGACGGCCGATCTCGTCACCACCACTTCACCGAGCGAGCCAGAGCCGCCCCGTACGTGGGGCATGTTACGGCGGCGCCTGGAGGAGGAAGAAAGGGGCAGGCTCTTCCCCACTTCTACCACGCCAATTTCGACTTGGACTCTCCCGACGAGGGCTATGACTCCACTCGGGAGTGCTTCCACCTCGACGAACAAACCGTCCTCCAGGACGACGTCGACGATACCGCGGCCACCGAAGAAGGGGGAGCGGCTAATGCTACACCACCTCGAGATGCCATTCCCCAAGTCCAGATAGAGCCGATCCACCCCTCGACGTCCAGATTACACAGGTCCGAGAGCTCCTCGGCAAGCTCGAGGAGGAGCGCCTGCGTCTTCAGCAGCTCGAACATGCCCTCGAGCGGGATCGAGGGCGTCCTCAGGGTGGAGGAGCTCGCGAGTGGGCCCGGGAGGTCCACCGGCAGATCGTCGAGGAGGGGAACGCCGAACCCGAGTCTTCAACCGCGCCAGCCAGAATGTCGTGGCAGCCGCATGCTGCTCCGTGACATGTCGGCGCCATCGACCCCCCAGGCACGACGTATCAGGGAAGAAATCCAGGGGCTGCTCCAAACTGCGGCCGTGCAGCAGGCGGAGAGCTCGGCCTCGAGGCGTCGAGGGGCTGCCTCTGAGCGACAAGCAGCGCCCCCTCGACAAAATCGGGAGGTCTCTGTCCACCAGAACAAGGCGCCCCAGGGCCGGGTCGAGCCACGACCGGTTCAGGAACGCCTCGTCGACGACCTCCCCCCTCGAGTGAACAATCGACGTCGGTACGGCGACGCTGAGGCTCGAGGCTACAACGCTCACCGAGGTGGGCGCTACGACAGCGACGAAGACCGATGTCGGTCTCCGGAGCCGCCGGGGCCCCGAGTCTTCGGAAGAACTATCCGGCGGGCTTCCCTGCCCGTACGTTTCCGTCCACCCACCAGCCTGATCAAATACAACGGCGAAACCAAGCCAGAGCTCTGGCTTACCGACTTCAGGCTGGCATGCCAGCTGGGTGGAGCCAAAGATGACCTCGTCATCATCCGGCAACTCCCACTGTTCCTCTCCGACACCGCTCGAAGGTGGCTCGAGGAGCTGCCCCCGGACTTGATCCAGGACTGGTCCGACCTGGTCCGGATCTTCGAGGGCAACTTCAAGGGCACCTACGAGCGGCCGGGCAACTCCTGGGACCTTCGCAGCTGCAAGCAGAAACCAGGGGAGACCCTCCGCGCCTTCACCCCCGATTCTCGAAGCAGCGTACCGCACTGACCCACATCTCCGACCACGAGGTCATCACGGCGTTCATCGCCGGGACAACCTGCAAGGAGTTGGTGCGGGAGCTGGGGCGAAACATCCCCAAGACCGCCAACGAGCTCATGGACGTCATCGCCAACTACGCAGTTGGCGAAGAGGTCGTTGGCGCATTCTTCCAGATTCCCCCAGGGAAGGGGAAGGGCAACGCAGATGAACCCGGGGGCTCGGACGATGGGCCCAAGAGAAACAAGGGGCCCAGGAGGAACAACGACGGCAACGGTGGCCGGAAGAAGAAGAAGAAGAAGAACCAACCGGGCCGGCGCAACGTCGAGCCCAACGTTGAGCACGACGACGACCCCGACGACCTTGTCGCTGCAGCGGACAAGCGGAAGCCTCGAGGGCCCCCTCCCGATGGGGGCGTCTTCGACAAGATGCTGAAGGAGCCTTGCCCCTATCATATGGGGTCGGCCAACCACCGCCTCGAGGATTGCCGTATGCTCTGAAGGCACTTCGTCCCTCCTGGCCCCAGGAGAGACGACGACAAGGAAGACCCGCCCTGTGACGCCTACGTCAGAGGCGATGTCCAAAAAGGAGGCTTCCCCGAGATCCACGACTGCTACATGATCTACGGGGGGCCCTCGACTCGTCTCACCACGCGCTAGCGCAAGAGGGAGCGTCGAGAAGTTTTCTCCGTTCGGGCCCAGGCCCCGCGGTACCTCGACTGGTCCCACACGCCGATCACCTTCGATCAGGAGGACCACCCCGAGCACATCCCCAACGCGGGGGCTTACCCGCTCGTCGTCGGCCCGATCATCCTCAACACCCGCCTCACCAAGGTGCTCATGGACGGGGGGAGCAGCCTCAACGTCATCTACGCCGAGACCCTCGACCTCCTGGGGATCCCGAGGACCATGCTCCTGCCCAGTGCGGGGGGATTCCACGGGATCGTCCCAGGGAAGAAGGCACTCCCGATCGGTCGCATCAAGCTGCCGGTCTGCTTCGGCGTCCCCTCGAACTTCCGAAAGGAAGAGCTGACCTTCGAGGTGGTCGCGTGGCGAGGCACCTACCACACCATCATCGGTAGACCGGGGTACGCCAAGTTCATGGCGGTCCCGAACTACACCTACCTCAAGCTCAAGATGTCGGGACCCTCGGGGGTCATCACCGTCGACACCTCCTACGAGCACGCATACGACTGCGACGTCGAGTGCGTGGAAAAAGCCGAAGCCCGTGAGGATTCGGCTATCCTCGCGGCCCTCAACGACTTGTCCGGAGAGATCCCCGACCCCAAGCGCCACGCTGGGAACTTCAAGCCGGCGGAAGACATGAAGACCGTCCCGCTCGACCCCGGCCTCGCGGATGGGAAGGTGCTGACCATCAGTGCCACCCTCGAGCCCAAATAGGAAGCCGTGCTCGTCGACTTTCTCCGTGCGAACGCCGACGTGTTTGCATGGAGTCCCTCGGACATGCCGGGCATCCCGAGGGAAGTCGCCGAGCACTCCTTGGACATCCGAGCCGGGTCCAAACCGGTGAAGCGCAAGATCATCGGGGAGGAGGTCGACAAGATTTTGAAGGCCGGATTCATCAAGGAGGTACATCATCCCGAGTGGTTAGCTAATCCTGTGCTTGTAAAGAAAAAGAATGGGAAGGATAGGATGTGTGTAGACTACACCAGTTTGAATAAAGCATGTCCTAAAGTTCCTTTTCCTTTACCACGCATCGACCAAATAGTAGATTCCACTTCGGGATGTGAAACCCTTTGCTTCCTTGATGCGTATTCTGGCTACCACCAAATAAAGATGAAGGAGTACGATCAGCTCGCGACCTCCTTCATCACTCCCTTCGGCATGTTTTGCTACCTCACCATGCCCTTCGGCTTGCGGAACGCCGGGGCCACCTACCAGCGATGCATGCTCCACGTCTTCGGGAAACACATAGGGCCGACCATCGAGGCCTACGTCGATGACATTGTGGTCAAGTCCAGAACCGTCGGAAACCTGGTCGGAGACCTCGAGATCGCATTTGGGTGCCTCAGGGCTAATCGCATAAAACTAAATCCCGAGAAGTGTGTCTTCGGGGTCCCTCGAGGCATGCTCTTAGGGTACATAGTTTCCCAGCGCGGCATCGAGGCCAATCCCGAGAAGATAACCGCCATCACGAGGATGGGCCTGATCAACGACTTCAAGAGCGTGCAAAGGGTTACTGGGTGCCTCGCCGCCCTCAGTCGCTTCATCTCGAGGCTCGGAGAGAAAGCCCTACCCCTTTACCGACTCCTGAAGAAGACAGAACACTTCACGTGGACCGCCAAAGCCGAGGAATCGCTCTCGAGGCTCAAGGCCTTGCTCACCTCGCCCCCAGTCTTGGTCCCCCCGAGCCCGGCCGAGCCCCTCTTGCTCTATGTCGCAGCAACTACCCAGGTAGTCAGCGCGGTCATAGTAGTCGAGAGGGAGGAGGAAGGACACGCCCTGCCGGTTCAGAGGCCCGTCTACTTCGTGAGCAAGGTCCTTTCTGAGACCAAGACGAGGTACCCCCACATCCAGAAGCTGCTGTACGCGATCGTCGTCACTCGGTGGAAGCTCAAACACTATTTCCTGGGCCATCCGGTCACTGTGGTTTCTTCTTTCCCCCTCAGACAGATAATCCAGAACCGGGAGGCATTGGGAAGGATCGCCAGGTGATCCGCCGAGCTCATGGGGGAGACCCTCTCCTACGCCCCTCGGAAGGCCATCAAGTCTCAGGTACTGGCAGATTTCGTTGCAGAATGGACCGACACCCAACTACCGCCAGCGCAGGTTCAGAGCGAGCTTTGGACTCTGTACTTCGACGGGTCGCTGATGAAGACGGGAGTAGGCGTCGGATTGCTATTCATATCACCCTCAGGGGTCCATATGCGATATGTCATCCGCCTCCACTTCCCCGCCTCCAACAACGTCGCCGAGTACGAGGCCCTCGTCAACGGCCTGCGCATCGCCATCGAGCTCGGGGTCCGACGCCTCGACGTGCGAGGGGACTCTCAGTTGGTGATTGACTAAGTGATGAAAGACTCGAGCTGCCACGATCCTAAGATGGAAGCCTACTGCAAGGAGGTCCGAAGGCTCGAGGACAAGTTCTATGGCCTCGAGCTCAACCACGTAGCCCGTCGGTACAACGAAGCTGCCGACGAGCTGGCTAAAATCGCGTCTACTCGAGGGACGGTCCCCCCCCCCGACATCTTCTCGAGGGATCTGCACACACCATCCGTCGACCTAGGCTCGGGGTCTTCCGCCCTCGAGCAAGGGGTCGACCCACCCCCCTCGACCGATCCCCCCTCGAGCGGGGGAGAGGTCATGGAGATCGACGGGGCCGCCTCGGCGCCAACCCCTCCGACGGATTGGCGCGCACCTTACCTCGAGTACCTGACGCGAGGCGAACTCCTAGAAGACCGCACGGAAGCCCGTCGAGTAGCTCGACGTGCCAAAACCTACGTCCTATACGGGGATGGCCGCGAGCTATATCGACGTAGCCCGTCGGGTGTACTTCAACGCTGCCTCACCCTCGAGGAGGGGAGGGCACTGCTGAAGGACCTACACTCGGGGGCTTGTGGCCACCACGCGGCGCCGAGAACGCTGGTAGGAAGTGCCTTTCGACAGGGCTTCTACTGGCCGACGGCTGTCAACGACGCCACCAAACTCGTTCGATCCTGCCAGGGATGTCAATTCTACGCCAGGCAGACCCACCTACCCGCCCAAGCTCTTCAGATGATACCCATAACTTGGCCGTTCGCAGTATGCGGGCTCGACATGGTCGGTCCCCTAAAAAGAACCAAGGGTGGGCACACTCACCTTCTCGTGGCTATCGACAAGTTCTCGAAGTGGATCGAGGCTCGACCCATCGCCAACATCCAGTCTTGGCAAGCCGTGCTATTCTTCACCGACATCATCCACCGCTTCAGGGTCCCCAACGTCATCATTACCGACAATGGCACGCAGTTCACCGGCCAAAAGTTCCTGGACTTCTGGGACGATCACCACATCAGGGTGAATTGGTCCGCAGTCGCCCACCCTCGAACTAACGGTCAGGTCGAGCGTGCCAACGGTATGGTTTTGCAGGGCCTCAAGCCAAGGATCTTCGACCGGCTGAACAGACACGGAAGGAGATGGGTCGACGAGCTACCCGCTGTGCTATGGAGGCTCCGAATGACACCGAGTCGAGCCACGGGGTTCTCCCCGTTCTTCTTGGTCTATGGGTCCGAGGCCGTCCTCCCCACTGACCTCGAGTACGGGTCCCCTCGACTGGAAGCCCACAACGAGCAAGCCAACACGGTAGCCCGAGAGGACTCCCTCAACCAGCTCGAGGAAGCTCGTGACGTGGCCCTCTTCAAGTTGGCTCAGTACCAGCAGACGCTGCGATACTACCACGACAAAAACGTGCGCAAAAGGGACCTCAACGTCGGCGACCTCGTTCTGCGCCGTCGACAGAGCAACAAGGGGCGTCACAAGTTGACACCACCTTGGGAGGGACCCTTCATCGTGGCAGAGGTGCTGAAGCCCGGCACCTACAAACTAAAGAACGAGAAGGGCGAGATCTTCACCAACGCGTGGAACATCGAACAGCTACGTCGCTTCTATCCCTGAGGCCCCAGGGCCTTGTACATTTTCGCATTTATGTACAAATTCTCGAATGAATAAAATGTTCTCGAAACACATTTCACGTTCGTTCGTAGCTCGAAGGTAGCCTCGACTTTGCCCGGACAAAGTCGAGCTCCCCTCGGGGGCTGACAGGAGGACACCCCCTCCTAAGTCCCCAAAAAATCCGTACGCTTTTTCGAAACTCGACCCTCCCTCTCGATCTTCGCCTCGAGTATGCTTCATAACTAAATAAAGGCGCCTCGAACCCCCTAAGGGTCGAGGGTGTCATCAAGCCAGGGACCCACCTACGCCCCAGGGCTACGGTATCCCCGCTCGCCACCCCCCTTCCAGGGATAAGAGCGTGCGTCGAACACTTAGTTATCAAGCGTCGACTTAGGCAAAGAAAAGCTGAGAGAGCTCGAGAAGTAGAAATAACGAGACGAACCCGTCTATAGCACTAAGGTAGCCTCAACTTTGCCTCAGCAAAGTCGAGCCTCCCTAGGGGGCTAACAAGGGGGGCACCCCCCTCCTAGGTCTCCGAAAAACTCGAACGTTTTTTCGAAACTCGACTCTCCCTCTCGTTCTTTCCCTCGAGTACGCTTCTTAACTAAGTAAAGGCGCCTCGAGTTCCCTAAGGGTCGAGGGTGTCGTCGAGCCAGGGACCCACCCACGCCCCAGGGCTACGGTATCCCCGCTCGCCACCCCCCTTCCAGGGATAAGAGCGTGCGTCGAACACTTAGTTCACAAGCGTCGACTCAGGCAAAGAAAAGCAGGGAAAGCTCGAAAAAACAATGTTAACTGTGTACATCTCGATCAAAACGCATTATATACAAAAAGCCCTCGGGGGCTTGGCATTGTATCGGTACAATGGCCTAACTATTACATGGACCTTTTTGTCCAAATATGGCTCGCAGGCCCGGGACTACCCGTCGACACCATTCGAGGGCTACTCATCCGCCGAGGGGATCACCTCGGGCTCGAAGAGCGATGCCAGCAGGCCTCCAGGCACCTCTGCGTGATCCATCAACTCCTGGCACTTCGCGTCGTTCTCTTCCTTGGTCAGATCCGGGTCGGTGGCGAACCCGTCGACAACGAGGTTGAGGTCCACGTCGTAGAGGGAGTTGACGACAGCGAGGGCCCGCTTCACGCCCACATGCAGGGCGGTTCGGATGTTCACCATCATCCCCCGTGTCATGGAGTAGAAGCGACGCAGCAAGGAGTCCCCTCGAGCATCCCCCTCGACCTCCGGCTCCGGCTTGACCGCGAGGTCGTTGCAGAAGGTGTTGATGGCGGCCGCGAGCATCGCGTTGAGGTTCGCCTCGGTGCCAAGGAGGCCCTGAAGATTGTCCAGGTCCTTGTGGGCGCGAGCATTCTCCTTCGCAAGCTCTGCCGAAACAAGCACACAACAGTCAAAACCCAACGAAAAAGCAGAAAAAGGGTCGAGGCAGGACAGACTCTGCAACACCCAAAGCACTCACCTTGTGCCTGCACGTCCAGGGTGGAGTAGGCCTGCTCGGTATCCTCGAGCTGGCGGCGGATGTCGTCAAGATTGGAGGACTGGTCATTAACCTTGGCCTCGAGGCCCTCGATGGTCTTGTTTGCGTCCTCGAGGGCCTTCCTCTGGTTCATCCCCACCACGCCCAAGGAGGTCGCGCGGGTCCGAGCCTTCTCCTCCGAGGTGGCCAGAGCGTCGCGCTCGCGGGAGACGGCGTCGAGGTCTCCCCGGAGCCCTCGGATGTCTTCCCTCAGCCGGGCGGCCTCCTCCTCGGCCATGCGCTGGGCCTCGAGGGCAACATCCCGCTCCTGCCCGACAGTGACGGTCGACCGAAGGGCGTCGTCGAGCTTCGCTTGCGCCGACGACAAGGCCTCCCAGGCTTGCTTCTGGATGGCCTCGTAAACAGCCTTCGCGTGGGCGATCTTCGACTCGGCATCCTTCTGGATAGTCGCCGCCTCCGCCTTCATGCGGGCGGCCTAATCTCTCGCCGTATCCAGCGAGGCACGGAGGGTCGAGAGTTGTCCCTGTACACGGAGAATGTACTGGAACTTCTCGTAGGACCTCACCCGCAGCGACTGACAAGGATAAAAATGGAGATCGTCAACAAACGGCAACCAGGCGGTTCAAAGTACAATCTAAGGTAGAACAGAACCTACCTCCATTCCCTCGCGTATGTCCGCGGCGGCGACCTCCGCAGCGCGACGTACCGAGCGTTCAAACAACGCCCGATACTCCTCGACGTTCTCCCACCGTCGGAGCTCGGACTGGTCGTCGAGCGTGAGGAAGACCCGCTCGGGGTCTCGAGGGTCCGCCACCTCGAGAACCTCCTGGCCCCAGGCCGCGCTGCGGGCGGCGATCCTCTGCTCCATCGTCCCCCCGTGACGCCATAGCGCAGGTCCCCCCCTCCTCGGTAAGCGGAAAGGGGCGAGGCTTCCTCCTCGGTGCCACCTCGCGAGGACGTCGACGGCCCCACCAAGTCGTCGCCTCCGGTACAGGAAGATCCCGGCCAATAGGACGTCCCTACGCAATAAAGAGCTCAAAAAAGTAAATACCCAGCAAGGCGAACCCACTGCGTCTCGAGCGAGTCGAAGTGTGACTTACCTCGAGACAGCGGCCCCCCAACCTCGAGGGGAGGCCGAGCCACCTCCGGCTCCGCCCGAGGAGCCGCGATGATGGCCAGTTCCGCCGGGTCCACCAACTCGGCCACCATCTCGTCCACCTGGGCGGGGGTGGACTCCATCAGCATCTCGCCCTGTGCCGGCGCGGGCGTTCCCTCGGCGCGCTCGACCGGACCTCCCTCTTCGAGCCCCGGCGTCGTCGAGGGGCCCTCGGGCGCGGCGGTAGTCGTACCCCCGCGCTCGAGCTGGAGTCGAGCCTCCAGCGCGGCCAGACCCTCGGGCCAGCGCCCCGGCGTCGGATGAGCCGGGGCCTCCCGCTCGTTCGCGGGGGCCTGGGGCCCGACCACCTCCACCTCTTGGGCCGCGACCACCATCGACGAAAGCTCCGCGCCCCCCAGAGCGCCGGGAGCGACTTCTTCCGACGGCCGCGCGGACGCCGCGACCGTCGCTTTGGCGACCACTGCCGGCGAGCTCGCCTCCTCCGCCATCCGAGCAGACGCCGGGGCCTCCTGTGCCTCCCCCCGCGCCGCCACCCCCTGGGCCGTGGCTACCCGTGCTGCCTCGGGGGCAACCGTCGAAGGGGGCGGGGCGGCGGGACCGACCTCGGCGGCTGCTTGGACCGCGGCCCCCGTCTTCAGCTTTTTGGCGGGGGCAGGGGGCGCAGCTCCCTGCCGGCGCTTCGACTTGAAAAAGAGATGTGTGCAACGATAAGCACGGGTCGTTATCAACAAAAGGAAAACACAGACAACGCCTATCGAAGCTACTCACCCCCTCGGAGCCCGACGCTTCGGCCCGGCGACTGTCGGGCTGGTCGAGCTCTGGAGCGCCACCGCCTGGGGAGCGGGGGGCGAGGCGGCTCTCAGAACCTCCTCCCGGGCAGGGGCCGGCGGCGCTACCGTCGACTTTTTGCCGGCCCCCACCTGCGCCGACGGGCCCGGCGCCCGTGCGCTCGACGTGGCAGGCTTCGGGGGCTCGCTCGATCGACCCCTCGACGGCGGCGCCACCTTCGTCTCCTTGCCGGCCCCCACCTGCGCCGGCGGGCCCGGCACCCGTGCGCTCGACGCGGCGGGCGTCGGGGGCTCTCTCGGTCGACCCCCCAACGAGGGCCGCGACGCCTGCGACCGCGTCTGCCGCGGCGCGACTTCTTGCAAAGCCACGGGGCGCTCAGCCCGTGGCCCAGCTTCAACGGAAGGGGCCGACCTCGAGGTCGACCCTCCTCTCCACCAGTAGCAACGGCCACCTACTCAGGCGCTGCCTCCTCCTCCTCCTCCAGCTCGCTCCAGTTCGTGTCGTCCTCCTCCTCGTCCTCCTCTTCCGAGGGCGACAGCTCTTCATCGAGGCCCAACCGCCTCTGTTGGGCCCGGCGCTGATCTCTCAGCTCTTTCTCCCGGGCCTTCTTGGCCGTCTTCGCCTTGGCCTTGTCCTTGTCGGACTTCTGCTTCTGCGCGCGGAGGCGGTTCGTCTCCTTCGTGGCCCGACCCTCCTTCACCGGCGGACGCGAAAGTTTGTAGGACACATTCCCCTGCGGAACGCGAGACAGTTAGAGCACAAGCAAAAAAGACGGAAGGGACGAGAGCGAGGACTCTAACCGGAGGAAAGGACCTTACCAGCTCAAAGAAGCCCTCGTCCGGCTTCATGGGGATCTTCGTGACGTTCTTGGGGTCGAACCCCCTGCGAAGAAACGGCGGACGCGGCCGACCACCCGGTCCGGGGTCAGTTCTTCTTCGACGAAGCGGCAGCCCGAGAGATCGACCCCCGGACCCATCTCGTCGATACGGAGGGGTCGAGCCATCAGCGGTAGAACCCGCCGTCGGTGGAACGCCGACGCGACGATCTCCGCGGTAAGCCCGTTCTCCTTCAGACGCTTGATCGCGTCCAGCAAGCCGTTGAGGTGCTTCTGCTTGTCCGACGGGACGCCGTATCCCCAGCGGTCGGGCTCGACATCGAGTGTCCTCCCGGTGTACGCCGGAAGCAGATCATCGTCGTTCCTCAGGTAGAACCACCCGGAGTGCCATCCGGAGTGGCTCGAGGACGGGTTCGCGGGGATCCAAAACTGTGGCCGCTTGACGTAGATGCTGCAGCACCCGGCCCTGACCTTCCGGCGGGTGCCCTTGTTGACCGAGGCATGGAAGATGCTGACCTTGAAGATGTGAAGCCACAGCTCCCAATGGGGCTCGATCCCCAGGTAGCCTTCGCACACCGCGGTGAAGACCGCCGCCTAGCTGATGCCGTTGGGGGAGAGGTGCTGGAGCTCCACTTCGTAGTGGTAGAGGAGCGCGCACAGAAAGCGGCTGGGAGGGGCCCCCAGCCCCGCCCGGTGGAAGACCTCGAACGACACCACGTACCCCTCCGGCGGGTTGGGCTCGGCATGGTCCCGCGGTGGAGCTATCCACTCCGGCCTCTCCGCCGTGGTAACGGGACGGAGAAGTCCACTCTCCACCAACCCCATCAGATACGACTCACGGATCAAGGAAGCGGGCCAGTTATCGGCGCCGACGAGCTAGAAAGCGGCCATGGGGACGGCGGTTTGCTCGGACTTGGCGGCGGATGGTACGTTTCCTATCTCTCCCTTTCTCTCTCGCTCGCGCAGAGTTCCTGCTCGCGGGACGCCTAAGGCAGAGGCGGAGAGAAGAAAGCAAGGAAGGCGAAGGCAAGGAGGCGGGGAAGGCAAGTGCGCGGAAAAAGCTCAAGACCCCTCACCTTCACTACTTATACGCGGGAGGCCAACGGACGGATCCGGCAACAGGCAAGAGAATCTCTGCATTTAATTCGCCTGTACTCTCCTCCTCATATTCCCTCCAGGATAAGGCGTCCCGTCCCATCATCGGGCTCCGCGCCGCGACCGCACTGTTGCGCCGAACGGACACCGCCTGAAAAGGCGCGCGGCCGGAAACGTCGTCTTCGAGGGTAAGGAATCTTGAGGCAGCGAGAGCTGGCCCTCGAAAGAGGGTTCGACAGCTACCCTCGAGTACCCGAGGCCAGAAATGACCTCGGGTTAGGACCTCGGTCCACCCCCAAAATCTCGAGGGGACAAAGGCCGACTTACGAACGAGCTCGATAGCCCCCCTCGAGTACCCGAGGCCTGACGGGGCCTCGGGTCGTCAACTGCAGATCGTTCCATGGCCTTGAAGGGGTATAGGCTGGCCCGTCCGGGGGTTCGACAGCCTCCCTCGAGAGCTCCGACACAGGTATGTCCCCAAGTTCAATACAACAACCACCTGCTTTTTCCCCTCGGCGGTCCACAAGGTCGGACTCCTCCTCCTGAGGATAGCGTCGGATGACGAACCATCCGTCAAATCTTGAGGGAGCGAAGGCTGGCCCTTACATAGGGTTCGACAGCCGCCCTCGAGTACCTGAGGTCAGGAAGGACCCATGGTTAACGGACTCCGGTCCACCCCCAAATCTTGAGGGAGCGAAGGCTGGCTCCACGAACGGAGTTCGACAGCCGCCCTCGAGTACACGAGTCAGGGATGTCCCGGTAGCTCAAGAACGAACTCTCGAGGCTCCCTGGGACATATCCGAGGCATACCTAGGAACACCTAAGGATCCCTGCGCTGGGAGGCATCGAGCCACCAACTCCTATCGAATCGGGTTGGCACCTTGGTGGTCCACGTGGTCGTGCTTAGCGAGCCGTACGGCTTGCTTAACAATGAGAACGCCTCCGGGCCACTAGTCGATCCCTATCGAACGGGGTCGAGTTCTCACTCGGATTTTTACCCGTACAGGGCACCATTTCTAATGGACTCATGCCCGAGAACAGCTCACCGAGGACTTCGGGCTCATCCTAACGAGGATAGCACGATGCTCTTCACCCCACAATCTGAACGAAAGGATCCGTGGGAAGGACGCTATGAGGTAGTGAAGGCCTAGCCATTCGAGGGCTCGAGGGCCCAACTACGCACGGCACCCCTCGACGAAAGAGGGTCGAAAACTCGTACCCTGGCAGACAGAGTCGACCTCTCAGACGGGGCGCTCTGACTCCAGTGGTGCTCGAGGGAGCGAAGGCTGGCCCTCGGTAGGGTTCGACAGCCGCCCTCGAACACTTCTCTTTTCAGGAAAAGGAATGGAATCGACCCCTCAACAGGGTGCCACGCCTCCAGGTATCCTTTAAAGACCCCACTATACAACATATTTTAGCCCCCAGAGGAGTTCTTAATCACTCCTCTGGGGCCTCGGGGGCTACCCCGCGGGGTGCGCTCGCGCGCACCCCACGGAGAATCGGATTTCTCACTAACCCTGCAGGCCAAGGATAAAACCTCCAGGCAATCCTTACTCCCTCCGAGAAATGCGTATCATAGCCCCCAGAGGAGTTCTAAATCACTCCTCTGGGGCCTCGGGGGCTACTGTCGGGTACGAAGGTAAGGGGTGACCTAAACCCTTCGATAAATTAACGCTAAACATAGCAACCATTTTTAAGGCAAGGACCAGCCCACTACTCGGTAAGATGCGGCCCGTCAATCGAGGGCCCCCTCTGCACCAACTGCGGCAACAAGCCACGGGCCGGCTCCACCTCGACGACGGACGAGGGGTCGAACGAACGACCCCCGGCTCCACCTCGACGATGGACGAGGGGTCGAACGAACGACCCCCGGCTCCACCTCGACGACGGACGAGGGGTCGAACGAACGACCCCCCGACCTCTACCTCGACTTCGACCTCTCGAACCCCGTCGACGCCTCGACCTCCCCCTCGACCAAGGGTCAAGCAGACGATCCTCGGACGAGGGGCTCGATTAACCCAACTGCTCCGGCATGGGTTAAAGTGAACCCACCTAACGACATGGGCGCCCGCGTCCGCTGTCAAATCCGCCAACTCCCCGTCCAGTCCTCGATTCCCGTCAACTGTGCCGCCACTGTTGCCACTACATGAGTACGGACTCCAACAGTACCCCTCGGAAAGTGAACAGTGCGACCCTCGACGACGACTTCGGGAACGCGACGGAGTCACACAGGGCTCGACCCCCTCCCTCGACCAGGGGACTCGACCCCCTCCTCTTCAACAACTCCGGTACAGAAGACGTCCCATCCGCCCCGTCCCGCTTCGGCCGTGGGACTCGCGCCCGCCTGCGAACACTGCACCGCGACGACTTCTGCTGCCGCCACGACCGGGGACGCCTGAAGGACGGGAAAACCATGCCGCGACAGTGCTCAACGTTTCTCCACCAACACTGTGCCGCGGATACGCCGCCCATACTACTACAGTTAGGGCCCTGTACCCTCGGACCTCCCCTTGGTCTATAAAAGGGGACGCCGAGGTAGAGTATAGGGGACGCTGGGGACTTCTGGGGGCTCTGGGGATCGGCTCCTACTTCATCTAGGACTCTGATCGGACTTTCATTCTCAGGGACCCCAGTCCACACTCCACACACACACACACGCCACTCGATCGACCCCTCGGGTGGCCGACTCCGTGTAACACAGCTTGTACCCCCCTGTATGAGCACGCTTTGGGTGCGAGATAATACAAGTCATCCTCCCCTCGCTGGACGTAGGGCCTTCTTTGCCCGAACCAGGATAAATCTTGTGTCCATCTTGCATCACGTCTGAGAGAGGGAGCACGCAATATACAAATTTACTCGTTGGTGGTCTTGACCCCCGGGTCATAACACCGACAGAGATCCTCTCCAGTTCTCCGCGGGTTTCGTCCCTCTCGCTCCTGAAGTTGGTCGCCTCCGCATGGGTGTAAGGGGCATCCGCATCCGACCCCAAACCTAAGTCCCAGGGCTGAGAGTGGTAGGAGTCCGAAGACCCAGAAGAGGTCGGCGCTGGACTCCCCGGCTGACTTGCTGTCACCTTGGGGAGAGGGATGCTGCGACTTGTGGAGATGGAGATGATCCTGATGAACAAGAGCGGAGATTCAGGGCTAGCATAATGAATAGAGAACAAAATGCAAGGGGGCAAGAAACTAATTCTTACCCGCGCTGCCGATTGCGCCATGCACGGCTCCCTTCAGGTGCTCCTTCGGTGGGACGCTTGCCGCGGTTGTCACCTCCCGCCATCGTTACTGTATGGTTAGGGATTCCCTCTAGATTGAAAATGAGAAGACGAAGGCAAGGGTTTGATTGAACCATTGAAAAAGAAAGGAGAAGCAAGGTTTATTTATAGGCCGAACGAGAATACCAAGAGGTGAGTCAGGACTGTTCCTATTCGATGGGCCATTGGTGGAATGGGCCAGGCTCGGGTATGTCAAAGGTCGTTCGGCTGTGTTCCTGTGCTGAGGGCAGTCGGCTATCGGAGAACTAGAGATAGATTGGCTATGCATTAATCGGGAAAATAGTGGAGTCGATTGTGCTATTATACGAGCAGGGATATATAGGAAGCAAGACAGTAATGATGGTCTGAAAACGAAACATGTTGTTCTTGATCTATTACAAAAATTTATGTCTACTGATGAAGGAGTTGATTGATGGCATCCAGGGCATCAGTTTTGATTCGGTTAACATCAGCTAGCACTTTTTGATCTTCATCGTCAGAGCTTTGGATGTTGGATAGCTTTGCTTTGAGTTGTTGGTTTTTTTTCAAGGCGACTGACATTTGTGATGAAATTGCTTCTATGGAGCTTGGCAGATCCGTCATCTTGTCTTCGTGATACTGGATTTTGGTATTCAGTGCAGATAATTCAACTTCCAATCTGACTCTTTCGTCCTTCATAACTTTTAACTCAGATTCTAGGGTCGCCATTGAATCTCTAGCAGCTTGAAGGTTGGAGTGCAAAGCTTTGGCTTCTGTTTCTTCAGAAGTTTGCTATCCTGTAGGCAGTCCTGGAAGCTATATTCTTCTTTGCTCTCTTCACCATACCAAAGTAGTCATTAAGTCTGGCTGCGGATTCCAAAGAGGCCTTAAGGGCAGTTGGAAGATCTTGATTGATGAGTTCAAGGATATCCTTTATCTGATCTGAGTCTTGTAGTAAAATGTTGATATCTTTGTTCAGCAGGTGAGCTATATCCTGCAGCCGGGGCTTGGTTTTCCTCTGATAAAGTCTGCTGAGAGGTAGCTTCTTCTCCTTTTTCGTTTAATGAAATCATCAATGGTGAAAGAAAAGCTAGTGGTTGGCTTAGCAGTATGCTGGAGGAAGGAAGAGGAGTTTCTCAAATTAGTCGATTGAGTAGAATGTGCTGAGAGGGTGCTTTAAGATGACATGTTACCTGATGTGTTGGTGGACATCAGGATGGACTGTGTCTTGATCTGGCTGGAGATCTAATTGGGTGCTCGAAGATGCTGAACCTGGAGCTCGACCAGAGGAGTGTTCTCCTGTTGAGTCCCTTGGGATTTTATCTATTTCCAACAATACATGTTGATAAAGTATGAGAACAAAAAGAAAAAAAATTTTAAAAA
>CM039135.1:46509226-46613374 GCA_022036555.1 Microstegium vimineum
TACATGTGATAAAGTATGAGAACAAAAGATAAAACTCCATGAAAGGGGAAAGAAATAATTAGTCGAACAATACCAGTGTGTGCGGAGGTGTCATGAACATCTGTACTTTTAGCTTCGTGAGCATCTGTGTCCACAACCTCATGAGTGTCTGCACCCTCAATAGGAGCTTGAGGGGGGATATCTACTGTGGGAGGATTGCTTGACCCAGGAGTTCCGACACGTGGCTGCAACAAATAATGGTTAATATGAAAGCAACCAAATTTAGTGATGGTTGAAGATTATAGCCGAAAAGAGGTTCATACCTTAAAAGATCTCTGGACTTTCTTGGACCTTACTTTTATGGCTACATAAATGTCTCTAAGTGCCTTCCTTTTGCCTTCTCTTCCTAGAATTGCAGCATCTAGAGATGCAGGAGTTTTCATGAAGGCTGTCAGAGTTGGGGCATTGAAGCCCAGTGCTGGATTGGGTCCTGCTGTGTAGTATGTTACTGCCTTGACAGGAGGGGTAGGCTTGAAATCCTGTGTATAATTGGGATTTGAAGTGAGCAATAAAAAATATAGAGGGATATAAATGCAATGAAATTATCTCACTATCAGGAACAAATTGAGGATACAGATCCTGACAGAAGGGATGCACTGGTATGTTGAAGATGTGATCATGCCACTCTTGCCACCAGGAAGTAAAGAAAGAATGAGCAGTGTCCACCAACCCAAATGGAGAAGGTTCATATATAGGTAGGTTTTGCCCAAGTTCAAAGACCTTTCTGGCTTCTGTTTCATTGGTGATCAATTCTCTGTACCTTATAATTGTTGAAAAGAAAGGTCTTGAGGGAAATTGTCCACACCCTAACTGTCTGGATGCCATGTTGGGATTGTAGAATTCATAAGTGGGATTTACCATTCTCCTATGATGGAATTCGGCTGGCAAGATTCAAGACTTGACAAAGGAGTTGAAAATTTTTGTAGACACCTTGTCAGAGCAGCCGGATTCATAGCTGAATTTGCATGGAAAAATCAGGTCGGCATTTTCTCTGTAGGGGAGCCAGAGCACCTTGTTAAATCCTTTAAAGAATAACTCAAAGAGATGACCGATATCCATGTCGATGCTGATGGAGTAAGATGCTTCTCCATAAGTCTGGCAACTCTTGACCGTTGTTGGGCTGCCTTCGGCATAGTTAACTGAAGGGAAGCTCGGATCGTGGAGAGGCACAAACACTAGTTGGTGCATATAAAGTTGCAACCACATCTGAATGAACCACCAAGGACCACTCACACAGGAGATATCTTTGCCATGGAATAACTGGACACTAATCTGATGCATCATATGATAAACAGATCCTAAAAGGAATTTGCCCAGAGGGATTAGTGTACCTGCGGCTAAATCCTCAGCCATTATCATATGGTTTAGGGTCGGCTCATTGGATTTGCCACAAAAGATGAACCTGCACAACCACATATTCATGAAGGCCCTATTCTCCTTATCAGAAACATCACCAGTTTCTTCCATATAGGTTTGAATATACCCAACCCATCCACCTCCAGATTTGACAGCTCTCTGGGTGCTTTTGCCCTTATACTCGCAGAGGTGTACTAGTTTGGACACATTTAGGCCAGTCATCATGAATACATCAGCCAAAGTGAGAGTCATCATGCCATGACCGAATACGAAAGTATTTGTAGCATTCGACCAAAGTGGGAGGCTTCTATCAACAGAGGTTCGTTCCTAGGAATTTCTGACAAGGATAATTCCAAGCAATGATTGATATCCTGGCTGTCCCAGTTATCACTGCTCTTAGTCATCATCCTCCGGTACCAATTTCTCCATCCGGCGATTGGGGGAAAAGGCCAAGTTTTGAAGGTGTTTGGCCATTTGTTTGGCGGCGTGACTCCGGATTTGAAAGGGATTCTTAGAGTTTCTTTCTCGATAACCTCAGTTGGGTTGGGATTGCCCATAGGACCAAGGAGGTAGGAATCGGTGTTGTCAGCATAGGGAATCAGGATATTGTTCTTGTATTCCTTCGAAAAGTAAAGGGATCAGAAGAACGAATGAGTTTGGAGAGAAGTGAGAAAGTCAATCAGAGATTACCGAATGCCTGAGAAAATGAGTTGGAAATTTACCTCTAGGATATTGTCCTGAGTCGCCATTGATGATTCGAAGCGGATTTGAGAGTGCCAGAGTGTGAATTTCTCGGATGACGGCTGCAGGGTTGAACAGTGTAAACCTAAAGGGAAAGGGAAGCTAGCAGTCAATTTCAGAATAAACGGCTTTTATCCTGCAATTGAGGGGGCATGTGTTAACACTGGATTCTGGTATACTCAGAATGACAGATGGGTCAGTGTGAGAAAAGGCTGCCAAAAAATAAGTATTCAGAGGTGTTCGGCAAAATCTATGCGGTCGGCTAATTCCTAAAGATTTGACAATTGACTACGTAATCGGCTACTTCGAAGAAGGTGGTTTTGCGTCGAAGCAACGGAAAGAGGCAAGTAAAGAGCCGATCGACGACGATAGCCGTAACAATTAAGGCAATAAAGACTCTGAAGGGAAATAAAATTGAGATATTGTATCTTTTCCTTTAATATCTTGTAGTCGTGTCCTCTTAGGACTCATGTCATGATTAGGGTATAAATATAAACCCTTGGCTGTTGTAAAAAGTGTTCACAACCAAACCAATACAACCGGCCATGTGCCAATTTCGAGTCCTTTGTCGTGTTGTCGAGTTCTTCGAGAGGAATCATCGATCCGTCGACCTCCGTAAGTCTTGGCAACCTTGTTATCATGTCTAGTATCATGCGGTGGATTTAGATATTGATGCAAGTAGTCTTGTTTGTTATCAATGATCATGCGGCGGATCGCTGCCTAATAATCAAGAGGTCTTCGCTTGTGTTTCGCTTATGAGTAGATGTCGTGCGGCGGATATTTGCTTGTATGCTTAGCAAAAGCAAGATAGTTATCGACCCTTGTAGATATGGCAAGATCTATTGGGTTCATTAAGTTATCGTGTTGCATGTTTTATATAATCTTTACATATTTGCAAACACTCTTTTGCCCAATCTTGATTGATACGGTTCGGCTCTTGTTAGTTTATATAGATCTATCTATGTTATGATGAATTGCTTCCATGTTGTTTTCATGAGTAGATCTTATATTTATAAATAGCCGAATTAGTTTGAATCTAGATTGTCACGTGTTGCGGGTTCATGCATGCTATCCATGTTTAAGCTTTGATGACGCTGGGTGTCGTGCGGTAGATGCAGGCTTTAGATTAGTTTAATCATGTTTGCTTACATGTTTACTTCATCATGGACCCCAATTTGGCTGATTGCCGAGATTGGTTATGCTTTAACTTATAGTCAATTACAAGTCGTTCGTACGTCCTTTTTTCATGCATACGTGTTCGACAATCAGTGATTTGCGTGTTACATGTTTATTTTAGCCGAACGTTCCATAAAACCTGTTGGCAGATAGCTTTCATAGCTGTATGTCCTTGTAAGTGGCTTTAGGGCCGTACATATGGAACTGTCTGGTATTGCTCGGCACGTTCCAGTTTATATCTAATAACTTTCATCCCTTGTTAGTTTCAGGTCAAACTGACTGGCACGTTTTCGGTTCTCGAAGCACCCGGGCACCCGATTGAAGTCACGCTTTCCGGCTTGCTGTGTGTGAGACACAGTACGTCACATTTTGCGTCAACAAGTATATATAGAGGCTTAAGAGCCATATGGGCTAGGCCATATAGTACTATAATATAAGAGCCATTTAACACCCCCCTTCGAACTCAAGGTGGAAGTGGATGATTGAAAGCATTGAGTTTGATCAAGTGAAGTCGATGATGCTCTCGAGTTTGTGCTTTGGTGAAAAAGTTAGCAAATTACAACTCTGAAGGCACATAGTGAAGAGAAATAGTTTTATGTTGACAATGAGACCGAGTAAAGAAGGCATCCACACCAATATGCTTTGTAACTTCATTCTTCACATGATCATTGGCGATTTGTATGGCCCATGTATTATCACAAAGAAGAGGTGTGGCAACATCACAAGAAACACCAAAATCAGCCAACAACCATCGAAGCTAGACAATCTCTGCAGTAGTAGTAGCAAGGGCACGAAGTTCGACCTCTATACTAGACCGAGATACGGCTGCTTGTTTCTTGGACTTCTATGCAATAGGAGAAGAACCAAGAATAATACAATATCATGTGATGGAACGTCAATCATTTGGGTCACTCGCCCAAGTGGAGTCCGAGTAAGCATGAAGTTGAAGCTGACTAGCATGTGCCTAGAATAAACTCTAAGATACGGTCCCTCGTAGGTATCACAGCACACGAAGTAGATGACCAAAATGGAAAAAGTTGGGGTACAAACAAACTGGCTCAAAATATGGACAACATGAGCAATATGAGGCCTAGTGATAGTGAGATAAACAAGGGTGCCCACAATATGTCGATAATTCAATATCGAGAAGGATCCTCAAGGGGTACCCCATCAGTGAGACGAAGTTGCAAGTGAAGATCCATAGGTGTCGCGGCAATTCGGTTATCAGCGATGCTTGAACGACCAATAAGATCTTGTATGTACTTAGACTGGGAAAGATGATATCCCTTAGCAGATCGCTTGACCTCAATGCCTAAGAAATAGCCGAGCGGACCCAAATAAGACATCTAAAATTCAGCACTAAGTTGTTGCTTCATATAAGAAATATGATCATCATTATCACCCGTAATCAACATATCATCAACATACAAAAGAAGCAGAGTAGAACCATGCGATGATAAATGAACAAATAAGGCTAGATTTGATCACTAGGTTAAAAAAGAAGCCCATATCACAAATACAAAACGCTCATGCCAAGCACGAGGGGCCTATTTAAGACCATATAAAGCACGCCGAAGACGACAAACATATCCCGAAGGAGCAACAACGTTTGGGGGTGATTGCATATAAACTTCTTCAGTCAAATCACCATGAAGAAATGCATTCTTGGCATCCATTTGAGATATGGACCAAGAAGAAGAAGCCGCCACTGCAAGTAACGCACGAACCGTTTTCATACGAGCAACAGGTGCAAAAGTCTCATCATAATCGTGATCGTGAGTCCGCTGAAAACCTCTGGTAACAAGACGAGCTTTATATATATATATATATATATATATATATATAGAGAGAGAGAGAGAGAGAGAGAGAGAGCCATCAGAATTTTTCTTAACTTTGAATGCCCATTTAGATGTAATATGTACCATGTGTGATAGCAATGGAACAATATCCCAAGTGCCTTGACAATCAAGGGCAGCAAGTTCCTCAGACATAGCAAGCTGCCATTCTGGAATACAAGAAGCTTCCTTATAAGTGGAGGGCTCATCCACAATAGCTTTGACATGAGGAAAACCATACTTGTCTGCAGGTTGAATAGAGCTTCGGTCGTGAAGATTTATCGTGGACCAACCTGTAACTCATTAGAAACAATAGATGACTCATCAATAGTATTATTATCAGAATCAGCAATAGCGGGCTCATCAGGACTGGCCAAGGTGGTCAGACTAGAAGGAAGTTGTGTAGTATTTTTAGAACGACAACTGAAAACACATGTAACAAGTGGTTTAGGGAAAGAGTGAGGTAGTGAAGGTGGAGTTGTTGTAGGAGGTAAAGGTGGCATGATGGAAATAGGAGCAGGTGTGGAGGTAGAAGGAGGAAGTGTCGAAGCAGCATCGCAAGATGAAAAAGGAGGAATGCAAAAAAGGAGGTGGACTCTGTGGGGGAATATGCGGGTATGGTGGATGGGTTATAAAATAAAGGACGGTCCTCAATAAAATTAACATCCCGAGAGATGTGTATGCGATGGGAAGAAGGGTCATAACATCGATAACCCTTATTCTCAGGACTATACCCCAGAAAAACACACTCAACAGACTGTGCTGTCAATTTAGTGCGCTCACGAGGGGCAAGGAAAACATAGAATGTCCATCCAAAAACGCGAAGATGGTCATAGCTAGGAGGAGTACCATACACCAGGGCATAGGTCCGACAACTTGGATGAGGGTTGCCTATTGATGAGGTAGACAACAGTGGACACAACTTCACCCCAAAAATGAGAAGGGACAAAAGATGAAATCAAAAGGGTGCGAGTTGTCTCTATGAGATGGTGATGTTTTCGTTCAACAACGTCATTCTGAGCAAGAGCACTAGGACAAGAGAGTTGTGAAAGAGTACCCCCAGAGGACAAAAATCGCAAAATGCATTCGACAAGTATTCACCCACAGAATCAGAGCGAAGAGTTTTGATGGGAGTAGAAAATTGTGTGTGAATCATGCGAACAAAAGACTGATAAATGGAACACAACTGCGAGCGGTGTTTCATAAAATAAATCCATGTATAGCGAGAATAATCATCAATAAAAATGACATAATATTTGTGGCCACCCTTTGTAGCAAAGGGTGCAGGACCCCACACATCTGTATGAATAAGATCAAAGGGTTTAGAAGATCGAGAAACACTAAGGAAGTTGTATTTGTTTGCCAAGTTTACAACCCTTACACTGAAAGCTAGACTCAATAGATGTATGACCTAAACAACCTTTGTTTATCATGAAAGACAAACGAGACCCACAAAGATGACCAAGACGATGATGCCACTTGACGAAGGAGGTTGAGGACGACGCAGTGGATGAGGCAGCATGTGTTGTAGATGATGGGAGACGTAGAGTGTCAAGAACATAGAGGTCGGAAGCACCTCTACGGTGATGGACAGTCCCAATCACTTTCCCGCTACGACGGTCCTGAATAAAACAATATGATATAATTATAAAACTAATTACAGAAGCCGTAACTATTTTACGAGACGAAACTTTTAAGCCTAATTAATCCATCATTAGCACATGTTTACTGTAGCACCACATTGAAGTTATGGACTAATTAGGCTTAATAGATTCGTCTTGCAAGATAGTCTCAATCTATATAATTAGTTTTATAAATAATCTAGATTTAATATTATAAATTAGTGTCCAAACATTCGATGTGATAGGGACTACCAAACAGGGCCTGACAGCAGCTAACACAGTGACAAACATCACCACCAACCAATGCATCCACACTCATCAACCCCACCACCCATCATCAGTTATATAATAATAATAGTAATGCTAATCCAATACCAATCCCCCACGTAATAGTACCACCATCAGCAGGGTGCGGTAGTCGGATGTGATCTGGTACGGGTCGACGCCGGCGGCGCCCACCGCGCGAACTCGGCGGGCATCCGCCGCTTCCCATCCTTGATGATCTTTACCACCTCCGTGATGGAGGAACCAACCACTTTCCCCACGGGCGCCCACACGCTCATGATGTAGTAGCAGTTGTCGTAGAACCCGACGCTGGCCCGCGGGAGCAGGCGTGAAGCATGGGCCGCGCACATTCATGGCGAAGGAGAGGTGCACGGAGGAGTCCGGCTCGAACCCGGATCGGTGACGTGGAGGGTGAGGGCCTAGTCGTTGCTAGGAGGTTTGAGAGACTATTCGTTCGTTCGCTCGCCTGGCGGGAGTTTGACTTTGGCATGTTTTTTTCTTTTTGGCGCCAATGATTTGGGAGGTCTCAGATTCGAAATTCGGAGGACTGACAGGCTTACTTTCAGTTTGTGTTCAAAATATTGTTATAAAGAAAAATATATGAACAATTCTCCCTTCGTTTTCTTAAATACTCCCATGTGGAGGTAATTAATTCAATCAAAAAAAATTAAACATCTTACACATGCACTAAAAAAACTCATTATTTCGTCAGATACTTTATATGGAGTAGATTTAAAAATGAGAAATTATAATGTTGATATGCAACCATTTTTGTTTTTTTTTTTGCATTGTGATGCCCGCGAACCCTCGCTCAAAATTGGCCATACGATAATACTTCCTCCGTCCCTTAAAAAATGTAATTTTGCAATACTGTCATGATTTACTGTATCAATTTGATAAAAAAATATA
Source organism: Microstegium vimineum (assembly GCA_022036555.1). Lineage (NCBI taxonomy): Eukaryota > Viridiplantae > Streptophyta > Magnoliopsida > Poales > Poaceae > Microstegium > Microstegium vimineum. Next base: position 46,517,190 of record CM039135.1, read on the forward strand.
AATATTTATAATATCAAATAAACACAATTAGATTAATTATGAAATATATTTTTATAATGAATTTATTTGGAGTCATAATTGTGAATATTATTCTTATAAACATGGTCAAATATAAAAGCACTTTAGCTCACATACATACCATAGTTGTAACTTTTTGAGTTGAAAGTTTGCATGTGACTTGCACACTTCCAACGGGTAGTTAGCCAATCTTTCAATTCCCACCACATATCATCAATACATCAAAGAACACATATGTCTTGTATCTCAATACAACTATATGCTAGCTACCACGAGCAAATTTATCCAATCTTCAATGTACAGCACCAGTAGAAAGAAAGATTGTAACCAGCCAACTCGTATTGTAAGAGGAATATCGAATCACACGTAGACGCAAGGATTTGCTTGGAAACTGCTTATGGGAAAAAACAAAGGCAATGACAAGCAAACAATCCACTATAGATATGAATATATAAGAGGTGAGAGCCAACAAAGTTGGGGAGGTTCTAAATTCCCACCAATTTAACTCTCTAATGGATAAATTTGGTAGATCAAAGTCTCACTCCTCAAATCTTTGATATCCCTCTCCTAACCCAAGAAGAGGAAGAACTGACGCAACTAATTACTCCATTTTTCATTTTAAAGAGTGCCATCTTATTTCCACTACCTCGATCAAGGTATGGAGGTCAGAATAAATAGAATAACAATGAATGAAAAAAGAGAATATCCTTTAGCTAGATAAGGAGCTGATGTAGACAAGTAGACCAAGATAGTGGATTGCGAATCCACCATGCACGAGCTCAATTTCCGTAGTTTGCCCAACGCACAAGAGATGGGGGAGCTAGAGATGCCCTTTTTTGGGCTGGTTGGGATACTTTGTAAAATGTCCCCAAGCTATATATATTATCAGAAATAAGTCCCTAGATATATAACCAAACACATAAGCAACATTTTTGGATAAATGTAATTGCTCAAATAAGCTTCAAATGGTGTCAATAGGAGTTGCAACATCACATACACCAAGGCTTAGCAACCAGAAAATCAATAGAAAAAGACATAATTGAGCTTTCTCTTTATGTGCTAGTAAAATAAAAATATGAAATTAATTAACTGTGTGAAATGCAATCATGATGCAAATATTTCTAATGCTATTCAAATACTCTCAACATACTAGGTAAATGTATACAGAAACGTTCATAATATTTTATTTTTTTACATTTATATATGGATGATCATAATTGCTTTTAGATCATGCTACCTTCTGGAGTCGGGTCAATGGGGAGACCATCACTTGATGGGGGTGTGGTTTTCAAGAAGGGGTTCTTGATGACCATTTCGACGAACTCTGGGCCCCCTTCGGGCCATGACATGGGTGCTCCAGGCCCTTCTATAGTAGCCCCTTTAGTGTCTGCTTTGGGAACCTTGGCATATCCCTTAGTGTCTGCTTTAGGCGTCTTAGCGTGTGCATCCTCCTTAGTGTGTGCTTCGTGGTCCTTTGCAGACCCTTTGGTGACTGCATCGGGTGCCTTGGCAGGCGCATCCCCTTAGCATATGCTTTGTGGTCCTTGGTAGACCCCTTGTTGGCAGCTTCGAGCACCTTGGCGGTTGCGTCCCCTTCTTTGGTTGCTTCTTGCTCCTTGGTTATTGTGCTCGCCGAAGATTTGGTCGCATATACGAATGGTGTCGTCATTGCGGCAACATAGACGGCTAGAATGAACAATGTGATGGCGAGGTTGTGCGCCATTGTCTATTGAAGTGATTTGTAACAACAAATCACACAACGGTATGAGAGATAGATGTGGTGTGAGTTTATTTTGATTTAGAGGAGAAGGTGATGCCTTTCTAACAGTTTAACATGGGTGTGTCTAGGAAGTTATGAAGGCAAGTAAAAATGCGTGGATGGTGGCATGCCACACCTCACATAATTTCATTTGTGGTCATCAGGGCTGTGGTTATTTTTGGTGAATCCGCACTTCACGCTCATGTAGTCTATTGGGGATGTAGTCTACAAGAAATTTGGCTGGTTCTTCTACGCTCATGCATATATGCTAGAATGTTCATGTTGTGTCATTTAGCATATATAAAAAATTGATGAAACTATTTGAGTGGCATCAAGATTAATGTTTTCATGCGTTACAAAATATCCCAAAAGATAGGGATGTGTTCAAGGTTTGTGGGTGATGCCATATTTTGTCCAAGGACTAGCTAGTATTTTCATTAGAGTTGAGGCATGCATGTGTCCAACATTTGCTTTTGCATTTTGGCGCTTCAAACAAAGTTGAAATGGCATGTCCAATTCTTTTGATCTTCTTTTATAATACAAAATGCTTTCGGTGTCTCTAGAATATGCAACATGGTCTGCTAGTGAATGTTGCACGTGTTAATAAGAAATAATCCATCCGATAAATATAGGATGTTTGGATGTAGCAGATAGTAGAATGTGTAGATTAGAAAATAACAAAGTGCTATAAATTTCAATAACAATGTACATATTATTATGGCTTCGCATTATGAAAACTAGAATGATACACCAACGTTGCTGGGGAACTTTCTTAGAAATAAAATTGTTGTATGTATGATTTAAACCTACATATTTTTAAACTCATTCTTATCGAAAGTGGGCAAGGTAGTGAAATAATCTAATAAAAAACTAACATAATTTGCTTGAATCATGAGATGTTGGAATGACAAATTGAACAAATAGCTATATATTGATGCCTTCTATATTTTTTATAATAAAAATTAACAAAAATAGATCAAATGATAAGATGATTGGAGACAAAAAAAACAAAACAATAACAATACATTCATCCCCAAATCTCTAAGACGACAATTAGCATCACCGAGTTTCACTTTATTTTAGAATTATGTGATGCTGGGAAGCCTGATTTCAATCCAAAACACTTTCTTTTTATTTGCGTCTCCAAATCTTTACCCTATATATTATTTAATGTCATGGTGACAATTGGCACCACATATATAGTATTGGCTACCCTGTACGTGTACGCTTGGAAGGAGTTTTAAGCATCGTTGGTTCGTGGGTTTGGCAGCCAACTTATGTTTGGGTAGTTAATTTGGTGTAGTAGTGGGCAGCAGTGGTTTAAAGTTGTGGTGCCTTATAGTATGTGGTGCGTGTCGTTGTTTACTAAACCGGATGTTGAGTTAAAGTTGCTATTGTAATTTTTTTTTCATATAGATAGCCTATATAAGGATTACTTGCTTGCATTTCTTTTATTGTGGTGGTGGTGGTGTTTAAGGAAACATCAATACTCCACCTGAAGAACTCATGTACTACCCTATAAGAACTTGCAAATAAATCCTAACAAAGAGAATGTTTGTTAAATTTTTATACATATTGATTAATATCATAGGCTCGTTATAAAAGTTGTTTAATTGCAGAATAGTCGTTACATTATTGTACAAAGTTGTTTAGTTTCGAGAATCCGATGTCGATATACACCTAGATACAAATTGATTACACATAACACATGACATTGATCCTTGAGAACACATCACCACAAAATTAAAGGGCATAGCACGCAATATATTGGATGAAACACATTGTTTCATACATGAACAAAATTAAAATAGGAGAGAGAAAACAAAAACAAAATAACAATTAGGCAAGCACATTCCATGCATTAATTTGTTGCGCGCACCCATGCACACGTAGCATTAGGGTGTAGCACATTGCTTATTGCTAAGAATCAAAAGGGGATTGGATCACTGTAGAGACAGAGCGAGCCGTAGAGACAACGAGATCTTTGTCATAGCGCTGGGCGTCTAGTCGGAAGAACTGCTGCTGGAGGGTGCCTCCGATGACGACGACGACTCCGAGGACGACTCGGAGTCCGGCCCGGGAGCTGGAGCGGGCACATCAGATGACTCCATGGACCTGCCCTCGACAACGTCGACGCGGGCCGCGTCCGCGGATGGCGCCACCGCGACGGCGACCAGGAGGAGCACGGCGAGGAACACACAGGCGGCGCGTGCCATTGTTGGTGGCGGTGCGTCGGACTGAGAGTACGTGGGCGGTGCAATGGCTGCTTTCTTGCTTGTTGTTGTTGTTGTGTGTTGTGATTGCGATGACCATTCCGGGACGGGACGCGGTGTTTATATACTAGACCGGTCGTGTGGTGTGTGTGTGTGTGGCTATTTTCAAGTGAGGACAACTGGAGGTTGTTCTCTGCAGCTCCAAGCGCAACAAGCGTTTGGTGGCTTGTAACTCCGTGTGTCGTGTGGTCGCGCATGACTCGGGAGCCGAGAGCGGTGCACGAGTCTTGGCCATCTGTCGCACGTCCAAATGGACTAGTGAGAGGAAACAGAGAAGCCGCATGCATGCGGCAACGACACTCCATAGCTACGATATGGGGGTTGATGTGGCACATGCCACAAAGTAGTCAGACGAGATTAGCCTCAGCTCCTTTGTAGTCGGCCAAGCACTACTAAAATCTGAAAGTTCTCCTAGTGTTTTTAATAGAGTGAAGTTCTCTTAGTGTTTTGGTATTTAAAATTTAGTATAAACTTTTCCTAGTAAATGTCTTCTATTAAGAACTCTCATATACCATGACTAGTGGTAGTGTTTTACTATTAATTAAAAATACTAGAAGTCCACCATTCTAGTAGTGAAGAATATCAACATCTCTATTCATGGGGTAATGCAAGCAACGGAGGACCTGGACACGCTCTCTAGGCTGCCCCTACCACAGCTATAAATGTCAATGCAGCTTGAGCCCGATGGCTCGACATGAGGCCCGTTTTTTTTTGGCCCGGTCTAAGCAGGACACAACTTGGTCGGGAAGAACTCGTGCATATAGAGATCAAAAAAAAAAACTCGCGCATATATATGATGAAAATAGCAAAAATTGTTGGCCACTTATGTTGTGGGGGAGTAATCTATTCACCAAAGGAACTGTATGACAAGATTACTCTGGAGGAACACCCACCGTTTTCTTGGGTATTTTGGAAGCCGCAATGTATACACCGAGAGTGAAATTCTTTGCTTGGCTAAACTATTTCTGGTTGATAGAATCAACACCAAGGTCATGCTGAGGAGAAGGAACTTGAACACACAGGAGCAAGTCATGTACGTCACATGCAACATTGGCATTATTGAGGAAGACATTGACCACCTTTTCTTCTCATGGCCCTTTGTCAGGTGTTGTTGGTCCTAAGAGCGTCTTCAACACGTAACTATTATGACATAAATATGTAAAAAGTAAGAGAGAGTAGTCATTAGCGACGAACAAATAACTGTTTTATTTCACGTAGTCTAAAAATTTGTGAGATGGACATGTGGAGTCAATAGTACACATAAAAATTAACCTGTATAAAATAGTCTTTATTTTTTTCTCTCCCTCCACATCAGCTAGCTACATAGCTAACACTATTGTGAACGCCCTAACTTTACTTGGGATGAATCCTTGGTCTGTCAGTTTTTTCCTTTTGCAAAAATCAGAAGAACCTGCTGTTTTTCATGGATGTAGCCTTACTAGCTAGCAAGCTGGAACTCTCGAAACTTCGTAATGACAAAATCTTCGACAGGGAAGACCTGTGTTTTAACGTTTGGTTTACAAATTTCAAGAACGGTGGCTTCTCCATTCGGTTCGCTTCAAGATGCAATTAGCTAAGTTATCCTTGTAAATATAACTTCTTTTGTTTATAACTAAAAAAGTTAGAAGTGTTATTCACTAAAAAAAGAACTTGCAACAAATCCCAACGAGAGTGAAAAATCCGTCAGTATGAACGTCCGTGGAGCTTATCTCAATGGTCATTCTTTCATCGTGATATGTGCTAGGACCACATCTACATGCACGTTTATTCTTTTTTAATCGGATGTGGGCCCATCACTAGAAAATGTCTAGCACTTCTACAGTCCGGGTACAATCCTTAACCAATGAGAAAAAGGCAATAGACTTCACGAGTGATCATACTTTCGGATGTGTATTTCACGTTCCAGAGTGCCTGAGACATTATTATACAAGTTTGCTTAAGTTCAGAAGTCCGATCGATGTTGATACACATTGATATGGTATTACACCTATATATATAAATTAAAAAAAATGAAAATATGAAGGGGTTTGCTCAAGAGATCGAAGCAAACAGGATTATTTATAAGGGAGAGAAAACCGGCAGAGATCGGTTGCCCCATATCCTACATCATCTAGCATCTTCTATCATAATGTAAGAATCCATGATATGAATGATTGCTCCTTTGCATGCGCTCGGCAACATCAAACACGAAGCACCTTCGATCTTGCATGCTGGTGGAGACTGCCGGAGTGCCGGAGATGTGTGTTCGCCGGCCGGTGCAGTTGTTGTGCCTGTGAAGGGAGAACAAAGGCCTTTGCATCCTCTCGATTGAGTTCGAGGCTGCTTAATTGGAGCAGAACAGAAGAACGTCAATCGTCGGCCGTCGATCGCGCCTTTCCAACGCACAGCAGCGCTTCACGGCCGCGGCCCTGCTCCGCATCGACGACGACGACGAGACCTCCAGACTCCAGCTAGCAGCATGCATGTGTGGTCTCGTGAGTGTGTGGTGGCCTACGTACGGCCAGGGTTTTTTTTTCCGTTTCGGAACCGGTAACCGCCGGGGGCCGGTCGGGCGGTTACCGACCGGTTTGACCGGTTACCGGTCCAAACCGAACGGTTTGAATTTTGAATTCAAACCCCGCATTTCAATCGGTTTTGGACCGGTAACCGGTCGGTTAGGGCCGGTTACCGACCGGTTTGAACGGTAACCGGTCCAAACCGCCGGGTGACTTTTTTTTTTGTTTGAAAAAATCAATTTTTTTTACATGACCTTTGTGCATAATGATGTAAATAGAACACACAATTCATGGAAAATAGTGTGATACAAATGGTCAACCCCACACGACGGAAATAACGTAGTTCACCGTTGCAACAACAACAAATCGTCCATAGAAATACCTTGTGTCGTAGACATGCGAACATCATGGTCACTGGCGTTGAATATAAAGGAAGATCCCGTTTCGGCACCCCTCCTCATACTCCGCGGTGGACATTAGAGCGATACCGCGCGACTGTAGCCCGGCCTTGTACTCTATCCATGATTGGCCCGTCCAATGAGCTGTGGTCTCCCATTCATGCACTAACATGTTGTAGAAATCCGGGTCTTATCATTTGTAGACCCATCTAGTGGCCGGCTGCGTGCTGATGTCAGGAACGGGGTAGGTATAACCACCACCGTACGATGTATCACTGTACGAGGAAGAGGAGTACTGTGACGTGTCGTAGCAGTCCGTCGGGTCGTAAGCTCTCCTCTGCGATTCCGGCTGCCCATGGTCGCGGTCCTGAGTAGCATGTGTGAAGTCCGTCTCGCCTGCAGCCGACCATAATTAGTACTAGTGAATAGTCATAGACATTAAAAAAATATCTGTAACAATCCATACCTGTGAAACGAAGTCCACCAGCATCACCAGCACCACTACCACCAGCACCATCTGCAGAACCCCCAGCCCCACCACCACCAACAACAACAGCAGCTCCAGGGTCATCGTCACCACTATGACCGTCTCCACTGTCAGTTGCTGAGCTGCTGTGACCGGACTCCTGGTACCGTGGACTTTGCTCACCCTCCTCGCCATCATCTGTCGAATTATCGCTGGTGACAGGTTGTTGCACTCGCTTCCCCTTTTTTTTCTGGCTAGGTCCCGTCTGGTATTTTCTTTTGCCAAGATGCGTGTCACCCACATGTCTACGGGCTCAATCACTGATGGGCCCAAGATCGTCAGGGTCCACTTGGTCTCTGTCATGACAAAGAATGAATCATATTATTAAAAGTATGGTTCGTTAGTGGCTAACAAAGTACATCAACGTACCTCACGATATGGGACGGAAGAGGGATGTCAGTTTCTTCATCCTCTTCGTCGAGAACTGGAGCCTGGTTGGATCTGCCATACTCCATCCAGTCTCGAACCGGATTATCCCTTTCGTAAAAGGATATCTGCGTGAACTGGTCAATGAAGTCTTCTTCCTCACGCCTAGGTGGTCCGGATGCATCCGCGAGTCGCAACCGAAGGTTGTAGTTCACATAAACTAGCTTGTTCAGTTTTTTGTGGGACAAGCGATTCCGAACCTTCGTGTGCACCAAAGCAAATGTACTCCAATTGCGCTCGCATCCACTGGAGGATACACACTGTGCAACAAGCCTCAGCGCAAGTTTTTGCAGATTTGGAGTGCTCCTGCCGAACAGCATCCACCATTGAGCTGCAAGTGGAACCCATTATGTTAGGTATGCGCTCAAAAAGACAAAAAAAACGAGTTCAAAAGTACTCTTACATGGGGTTGTCTTGGGGTCCGTGGTCATTTTAATGGCCAGCTCGCTGCCAAACTCCCCAAGGTGTAGGCGGAATGATTCTGCCTCCTGTAATGCCAAGACAGCGGAGTGCACATCCGTCATTTTCCCAAATGCTTCCTTGAGGCCAGCAAACATGGTCGGAGTTGGATTGTAACGGTATACAAGCCTTGGGTTGAGTACAGCAGCTGCAACATACGATGCACGACAAATTAGCAAATGGTAAATACTCAATATGTAGAGACTGCTATTTTAACAATGGTTGTGATCGCACCTGGGCCCACATGCGTGCCATAGTACACGTTCGCAATCCTACCATCCATGATAGCCTTGTACTCATGCCATGTTGAGACATTTGTTCCAAAGAAGGCCTCCATCTCGTTTTTGCACTCTTGGAAGTTGTAGACAACCTCATACAGGTTAGGTCGCATATCCTAATCAGCAAACCGAAGGAACCTGTAAATTGGTGTCACTGAATCGATGATGTATTTGAGTGTGTCCCACCACTATATGCTAGAAAACCTTGCGTGAGCATAATGACCTTCCTCGGATTTTTCCCACCTGTTATGCAAGAACTCGGAAGATCCCATCCACTGCATAAAACGATCACGCTTCCGATGGAAGCTCTCCACGAACATGTAGTTGGTCCCAAACCTAGTGGCATTCTATTTGACCAACTCACCACCAATGGCTTCCCTCATCATTGCATTCAACTGGCCATGGTTGTGCAGCCAAGCTGAAATGCGCTTGCATGTTGAGATCATACCTGCATGCTCCGGCCTTTTACCAATGTCCTTCAGCATCAAGTTGATGGTGTGTGCAAGGCAAGGTGTCCAAACAATATGCTTGTACTCCTCGTTCAATCTATGGCATGCTCTCTTGAAGTTGGCGCCGTTGTCCGTGACGATATGCACGACATGCTCAGCACCTATCTCCTCAACCACCTTACGAATCACCTGCACAAGTAGGCACAACATTTAGTGGAACCGAGAAAACATAGTGCATGTGAACTGGCATAATATTTTGGACGTACCAACTGACTTGTGGAACCACATGACGCCATTGCAATAGATCAAAAAATTGATGACATTCATTCTTGTCGGGCCCGTCCACGAATCACACATCAACGTGAACCCAAACAAGGGCCACTCCTCCTTAAAATTTGCGTACCGGATCTGCAGGTCCTTCTCGTTATGATCGAGGTACTTCCCGTCTATATCCTTTCCACTGGGTGACGCGATGCCTTCACCTGCAATCGTAAGCGAATCATGAGAATAGAGAAATATACGTAATGAATTGAAGTCTCCAAGTATATGTACTTACCCCACTTCTGCGTCTCCCTGACCGCACTAACAAAGTACGGATTGTCCGCCTGTCTCCCGGGGATTCCTGCAGTATGGAAAAACTTTCCCCAAGCTTTCCCAATTGCGTCCTTCGCGGTCCTTCCCCTCTGCGTCCATGACCCTGTATCAATCCTTGTCTGCTTGAGTCCACCCCTCGTACCGGCTGCCAAGTTGTACTCCTCCACCGCCGCAGGGGTCTGCCTCTGTGAACCAGACCTCCGAAACATCCTCTTCAAAGGATTGCCCCCCTGAGAAGCAGTACCACTACCACTGCCACCTCCACGCTCGTAAGCGCCTCCTCTCCGCTGCACCCCTCCTAGTACTCATATTCTGCTCTGGACTGATTCATGGCTGCCTGCAACTGAGCCTCGTACTCGTCATCGTCAAGGGGGTGGTTGCCCTCCGCTGCAGCAGCCTCTCGTGCAAGCCTCTGCCGAGAGCAGTCACTAGTTGCCTGCCTAGTTCTGTCGATCTCATGCTGAAAGTACTCCCGGACCTCTCTGGGCACCTTGGTGCAGTGGATCACCTCCGTCCCGCGCGCAGCCAAATGCTACTTCAATCGGGAAGCACCACCCCGGCTTTTTGTTTAAGACAGTAGTTGCATTTCCAACCGGGAGCAAGATTCTCACCATGCTCCCATACCACGTCTCTGCGGTCTCTCGGCATCTTCCTGCACAAATGGACAACACAAAAAAAATCGAACACATGCATCAAATCATACCGCAAATATATAGCAATACAACAAATATATTTTATAAAGAATCTAATGGTACTTATTTACTATAATAAATACTAAAATCTTAGTATATAAATTCAGCTAAATTTAAGACTATTTGATTCAGCACTATTTAAGAATAATATCATCTTTACGACGGAGCGAGTACTATATTTATTATAAAAAATAGTTTTTAAGGATGCACCTTTTGTTTACCTTAACATATTTCATGGGAATTACATCATGTGTCAATATTGACCCGTACTAAATCCTAAATCCTATATCAATAAAATCCTAAATCCTAAATCCTACATACATTCTAAAGCAAATCCAACCGCAAATCCTAAATCCTAAACCAAATAAACCTAACTCCTAGATACATCCTAAGTCAAATCCTACCTAAATCCTACAATAAATATTTTCTACATCATATAGTCCATCAATCCTACATCCTATAGCTTATCATAACTAAATCCTACAACCATAGCAACTACAAATGCAAGGAAATAAAAAAAACAAAAAAAAACTTACCCAACAACCCGGTCGGTAACCGCCGGGGGGGGGGGGAGGGCGCGTGGCGGGCTGGTCGGTTACCGACCAAATCTCTCGATAACCGCCGCCGTCCGGTCGGTTACCGAGGGGAGCGGTCGGATGCGGGCGGTGCGGGGGCGGGCGCGGATAGGGTTTGGGGCGCGGACACCCCCCCCCCCCCCCTCCGCCGCCGACAGCTGCCTTTTATGCGGCGCCAAGAGCCAATGGGCCACGTGGGCCTTTAACGGGCCGGCCGGTTTTTTTCTTTTTTCTTTTTTTTTCAAACTTAAACACGTCCAAAAAATAGCAAACGAACTCCAATTTGAAAAATTTTTACACCATTGGACTCTATAAATCGTGAACTATTTTTAGGAATTTTTTCAGAATTTTTTTAAAAAAAATTTAAAATTTTTAAAATTTGAATTCAAACCGGTACCGAAACCGAACCGCCCGCGGCCGGTTCGTCGGTAACCGACCGGTTACCGCGGTTACCGTTCGGTAACAAAAACGCTGCGTACGGCAACATATGACCTCCCGCAACAAGCTCGCCAAGTACCAATGCAAGGCGTCGGTGACTTTGATGCGTACCCCCTCCGTCTCAATTTAGTTGCACATTTGTAGTTCAATTTTTTCCCCAAAATAAATGTTTTTGTAGGTTTGAATAGCTGAGCTTGGCGGACGTGGGTGGCAGAGCAGGAACGAATAGCCGTAGGCCAGTATAAATGCAGTGTCTAACGATTCATCCCATCGTTCAGACAAAAAAAACTGATTTAATTAAAAAATTGGACATCTGTCCAGTTCTGGAGACTTCTAGCCTTTCAGACACTGATTCAGCCGTCAACACTGCCTCCGCGTACACCGCAATCAGCTGACATCAATAGGGGCATTTTGGTTATTTCTGATTGTCTTGGTTTCCCTGTCCCATCCTGAAAATGCAAATATGGTAGGACGGAGGGAGTAAGTGGTGGCCCGTGTCCATGCATCTCCAGTTGAACATAAGAAATATGTGATGTCATTGTGGCTCGTTCGCCATTAAGTTTGGTGTGTTTGGTTGCCAACCCAAACACGTCACGCCACATCGTGACTGCCACAACATAAAGGTTGTTGTTTGATTCTTGTAGTATGTGGCGGTCACACGGTGTCGTTTTGCTCCTCAAATTTGTCTTCTATTATATATGTGGCAAAGTGTGGCAGGTTTATGGTGGATGTGGTGATATTTTTAGCCGTCGGAACTGTGGCAAGCTTTGTTATGGCATAACCAATGCAGGCGTAGAACCAAACACGCCCACAATTGTATAAATGTTAAGCGTCAATCTAATCTAAATCTAGCGTCTCTTCCAATATTTAGTTATACATAATATGTGTGGCATTACACGGAAGGACGATGTTTTGTTCGTTTGCGCAGGATTCAATCCAGTCTTATTCGTTTGCGCAATATTCTGGGTCAGGAATGAGTGAATCCGTCTCTGTCACTCATTCCAGCCCAGAATTAATTCAAGAGGGTAGAAAGTCCGGTTTCGTTCTGGGTCATGTAGACAAGAAAAAGAGAAGCATGTTTTTGTTCCGGTCGATTTTCATTCCGGATCTAATGAAAACACAAACACACATTTTAGTTCTCATCCAGATTAAAACCGGGCCGTAACAATCCACCCGGATTATGGATCAATTCAATGGAAACAAACAATGCCTTTAAAAGCGTAGCACGTGAGCAATATTATTATTGGATAGTATGTTACATCATACATTGAAAAAAAAAAGACGAGGAAACAAAAAAACACACAAACAGGCACAACGCACATTGCATGCGTTTGCCGTGCGCATGCATGCACCAATGCAAATATCATCATCGGGGTGCAGCATATTTATTCGTCGACCAAATAACCATATAGCTTTGCCGCATCACCCTAGATGTATACTACTCCCTTCATCCCAAATTGTAAGTCATTCTAAGAATTTTGGAGAGTCAAAGTTTCTCAAGTTTGACCAAACTTATATAACAATATAATAATATTTATGATGCCAAATAAGTATCATTAGATTTGTTATCAATTATATTTTTATAGTATACCTATTTGATGTTATAAATCTTTATAGTTTTGTCTATAATTTTTGGTCAAACTTGAGATGCTTTGACTCTCCAAGATTCTTGGAATGACTTACAATTTGGGATGGAGGGAGTACTACCGGACATCTCTGCCAGGTAGCGTCGGGCGGCTAGTCGGAAGAGCTGCTGCTGGAGGGTGCCTCCGATGACGACTCCGAGGACGAGGAGTCAGGCCCGGGAGCAGGAGCGGGCGCGTCGGACGACTCCATGGACCTGCCCTCTACGACGTCGACGCGGGCCGCGTGCGCCGACGGCGCCACCGCGACGGCGACGAGGAGGAGCACGACGAGGAACACGCAGGCGGTGCGGGCCATTGCGACGCTGCTGCTGCTGCTGCCTTGGCGGCTTGGTGGCGGTGCAGGGGCTGCTTCTCCTTGCTTGATTGATGGATGTGTGTTGCGTTGCGATTGCTAGCTAGCTAGGATGGTACATGGGGCCTGCGCCTGGCGCGATATATATATATCAGACTGTATGGCTATTTTTAGGAGAGGCTGTTCCCTTGAGGCGCGCTAAACTCCTCATGTCGCGTGGCCACGCATGACCCTCGCATGACTCTCAACCATCACACGCCCGCCCAAACGGACTAGGGAAGAAACAGAGAAGCCGCATGCCGCCCACGCATGGCCAAATGAGCGTCACGAGTATGGCACGGCCCTACGGGTAGTCGGATCAGTACTTTCCGTGTCCCTAAAAAAAATCAATTTCTAGCCTAAAAAATTATCTCTAAAATAAAATAATTTGTGTTCACGTAGACAAGCAAGCCTCGAGTTTTTTAAACTCTCAATGCAGACCAAAATTTGGTGAGAATCTCTCATGGCAGAGGAAGGACTATCCACGACAGATTCTCACGAAGGTTCATGACTAGATTGGCTACAAGCCTAGCTACAAAGTTATAGTTGGCCATCGAGCCGACACGGCACTGCACGCGGCACGACACTGCTCCGTGCTGCGGCGTGCCGCCGTGCCGGCCGTGTCGTGCCATGGTGAAAGGATCAAGATGCCCAAGAGGGGGGGGTGAATTGGGCTCTTTTTAATTTCTAAACAAGAATTAAACCTACAAAGAGCCAATTAACCCCCTAGTGCCTACCGCTTGTGTGTCCTAGCTAGAAAGCGGTAGCAAGGCAATGAAAAGCGAAAACTTCCTACACAATTCTAGTATGAAATGAAAGACAATTGCGGAAAGTAATGCGGTAATAAAGAGCTAGGGAAAGAGATGCTTGACACGGCGATGTTTTGTCGAGGTATCGAGGAGTCGACACTCCCCCCTAGTACTCGTTGGAGCACCTCGCAAGGTATAGCTCCCCCTCAATCCTGCGCAAGGGATGAGTGCTCTCTACGGGCTGATTCTTCGCCACTCCGGCTCGGTGAATCGCCCACAACCGATTACAACGTCGATGGAGAAGGGCCGCCGACAATCTTCCGGCGATCACCTTCCTCCGAGCACCACCGGACCGTCTAGGTGATGTCGATCACCAAGAGTAACAAGCCTCGATCTTCGCTTGACTCACTCAAGCTTCACAACTAGAGGATGCACACTTGAACTCTTGGATGAACTAGAGAGAGGATGGATGGATTCGCGAATCACTCTCTCTCTCTAGGGCTCTTGCTCTCTTCCCAACCTTCTCAACAAACTCAGCAACTCAAATGAGCAAAGGCCTGGTGGGAGAGAAGTGGGAGGGGCTATAAATAGACCCTTTGAAAACTGCCTCGGGCTGACGATTTAAGTTGGCGACGGACGCTCCGTCGCATGCCCAACGGCTAGTTTCTGTTCATAGTTGACGCGACGGACGCTCTGGCGCCTAGGCGACGGACGGTCCGACGCCTCTGTCTAACGGCTAGTTCTGACACACTGTTCCCAGCGACGGACGCTACGTCACTGGGCGACGGACGCTCAGCCACAACGTCCGACGCTGAGTTCTGGCTAGGGTTGAAAAACACCGTCTCTGGAAGGTCGACGGACGCTCTTCCCAGCGTCCGACGCCTGGCCGACGGACAACGTCCGACGCACCCTGAAAAACTTAGCCAGAAAACAACCTCTCTGGAAGGCCGACGGACGCTGTGGACTCAACCACCCAGCGTCCGGCGCCTTTGTCCGACGCGACGGACAGCGTCCGCCGCCCCTGCCAGGAGCGACCGACGCCCAGAAAACGATTTTGACAACTCCGTTTTTCGTCGCGATGAATATGGAAGTTGTTCTAGGCTATCTTACGGTCACCATAGACTTGCTTAGAGCTAAGGAAGTCAAGTGTGCACCACACCTAAACATGAAGCTCTTCTAAGTCAAGCTACTAATCTCAACCCCTCTTAATAGTACGGTCAAAGGTAAAAAGAGAAGCCCTATCTAATTCTAAGTGTCCTTCATCTCCTTATGGCACTTAGCCTATCATTCTAGGGTCTTCATCATGTCTCCTTAAAAACCGAAACGATATCCATCTTGGGGGCTAAGTGATGACCATTATAGCCCATTCTCCTTGATCACTATGGCTAAGCTACGCATAGCCTCTGCAAAACACACGTTAGCCATAATAATCTCTAATTGTCGTTAATCACCGAAACCAACTAGGGCCATGATTCTTCAATCTCCCCCTTTTTGGTGATTGACGACAATAGAACCTTGAGTATGGATAAGAGATTTGGTTAAGATTCAAGGGTGACTTGGAATGGTTGAGCAAGGGTTAGTTGAGTTGTAAAGAGGCATACTTGCTCACCCAAATCTAGTCACAGAACATGGTACTCATGGATATGAATGAATAAACAGTACCTCATGATATTCTCAAGGGATGTTTCGGAGTAAAGCGCGGAAGCTCAAATGACGTTAAACACAAAGATATATCATGAACCATGAGACAACTCACAAGATATATTAGAGATAATCAAGAGTTTGTCACATTCAACCATATGAACATCAACCATCATCACGTCACACATATAGACAAATGCATAAAAGAGACATGAGGAAAGAGTATGGGGAAATAAAGCATACAAAGATCCAAATCCCTCCCCCTATCTCTATACTCGACCCTCTCTCCCCCTTTGGCGTCTAGCACCAAAAACTAAGAGTCTAGGGCTGGAGAAGAAGGCGAAGAAGCTACAGCTTTGCGATCCAGCATGATGAAGTCCTGAAGGTCTGACTCGTCTGACTCATCATGTGTCACGGTCTCAGCCGGTGTAGGTGCAACTGGGGTGGTCTCTGAAGCTGTCACTAGTACCTTTGGAGCTGCAGGCTCAACTGACTCCCCCTGAGGCTCAGCTGGTGCCTCTGACGGTCCTGCCTCAGTGGTAGCGGGCCTGGGAGCCCGACGAGTGAAAACTCGAGGCGAGGGGGACGGTGTCACTGCTAGTGCCACTAGGGACACTGCCGCTGCAACCTCTACAGGCTGAGTCTGACCGGGATAGGACACTGCCACTGTAACCTCATCTGCTAGGGATATGGCATCCGTCTGAACGGCAGCTGGAGGTGTGGTGACTGTCTGTGCGGACTGCTCAGGTGCGATCTCCGACGATGCAACTGAGGACTGGTGAGTGCCTATCGTCGGAGGATCCACTGCAGTCTCTAGAGCTGGTGTGGCCTGCTGAGGTGCTCCTGGGGAGTCTTCTCCCGTGATCTCCAGATAAGAAGCTGACAGATCTCTCGAGGCCTCTGCTAAGGTAGTTCCCCGGGTAGGAGTGAATCCCGTCTGGAACTCTCCGGGTGAAGCTATCCAAGAGGACACCTGGGTCCTCGGAGTCTGATACTCAGGAGAGGCTGCTGGCTGAAAGGGAGGAGTAGCTGGTGCCTGACTCTGCTGTCCTCTGGACGGTAACGCTGGAGTTGGCACCACAACTACTGGAGGCTGCGGTGGAGGAGAGGTGAACTGCTGCTGCTGAGATACGGCGGGCAACTGGAACTGTGGCGTGGAGGTCTGCCCGGAGCTAGAGGCCAGAAGACGCTAAAGTAGAAGTGTCTGAGTCTTCTGAATCTCTGCCTGCTGCAGCTGATAGGCTAGGAACTGGCGCTGGAACTCATCCTGCCTAGCCTGTGTCTGTGCCTGAGCTGCCAGCTGCTGCTCAGTGAGCCTCCATAGATCTGTAGCCTGTCGTCTCTGCTCCTCTGCCTGGCGAGACTGCTCCTCCTGCATCCTCGATAGTATAGTGAGCAAGGTAGCCTCTGAGGAACTGGAGCCTGGAGCTGGAGCTGCTGTAGCTGTGCCTGACCCACCTGCCTCATGGTCATGGGTCATCGGTGTATACTCGTGCATGGGCTGGTAGTCCTTGTCAGAGCTGTCAGAGTTGAGATCATCTCTAAAGACTGTCTCTGCAGCTGTATCGATCTCGGCATCCAAATCTGCTAGCTCTGCCTGAGCAATCTGCTCAACTGTCGCATCTGTGACCTCGGCCGACTGTGGTGGCACTCCGGCCTGCCTAGTGCCTGGTCTGTAGGCTCTGCTGGGGCGAGGCAACTGCCCATGGGCCACAAGCTGGCTCATCGAGTAGACTGGGAACTCTGTAGCTGACCTCATAAGGGTGACTCTCATAACACCTAACCCAGTCTTGGCAACTATCAAATATGAGATCCAATGGGCGAACTGTAGCTGCCAATGACCTCTGAACCCAACAGCTATAATATCCTCGAGCTCGCTCACTATCAAATCCCAGAGGTCGAACTGCTCTTTCCGAACAATGTGAGCTAGGAGCCAAAGCTGAAGACGAGTGATAGTATCCCTAGCTCCAATCCGGGGTAGAATAGTACGTCTGAGGACCTCGTGGAGGATCCGAGCCAAAGGAGTGAGGTCTCGTGGCGTACGGCTCGAACCCTCAGTGAACGGCTGCTGAAAGCATGGACTCACGAAGTCCGTGGATGGCACTATACCATCGTGAGGTCGGCGTGGGGCCTCCTGATCCCCATAGCAGAGACTGTGTATCCTGGTAGGTGAAGACCCGAGGTGAAAGAGCTCTCTGAACCTGACAGCTGTAACCTGAAGTCACATCCCTGATATGCGAAGTGGAGGAACTTTTGATCAGGTGAGATCCATAGGGAGGCGTAAAACTGGTAAACCCACTCCTTCTGATATGCCCTGAGCGTCCCATCAAGTCTGTCAAACCCTGGATGTACTGGAGGTGCTGCAGGATCTCTGGACCACCGACCCCCTCAATCTGAGAAGATGGGCACACCTTGTGGGCCCTGAGAGGAGCATCGGTGTCAACGTATGCTCTGTAGAAGTCCTCGTGCACTATAGTATAGAACTCATGTCCGGCACGAGGGTCTCTCTGCGGTGGAAACCAGGTCTGGAAGTCAACGAATCGAAGCAGCTGGACTTGCTTCGCTGTAAGTACTCTGACCTGGTGCCTCACAGGGTCTGGGAGCCTGGGTCCTGGAGGGCTAGGTGGTGCACCTGAGCCTCGGGAATGGGTGACTCGACGGCTCATCAGCTCTCCAATAGTAGCGTGGCCCGCGGCCTCTGTCGGCTCAGTCGCTGGGACTGGCTCTGTCACTGGTGACTCTGTAGCCTCGACGGGCTCTGACTTTGGAGGTGGAGGGGACTCACGACGCGCTCCACGGCGAGGCGAGAGCCTCAAGCCGGTGCGACGTCCTCCTCGCTCAGCTATCTCGGCGGCCTCTACCACTGCTAGAGTGGCTACCGAGTCTGGATCCATCGCCGGCCTCTTACGCTTCCGAGAGATAACCTTCTGCTTGCCCTTCCCGCGGTCAGTGGGTGGACGCGGTGGAGGTGGAGGGTCACCACCACTGCCGGGAACGGGACCTGCATTCTTTGTCCTTGCCATATCTCAACTTTGCAACCAATCCGCTGACAAGAAGGCTCAAGAGTCAAACCAACAACTCACTGCCTCTGAACCTCTGACAGACAACAGAATCCAACAACTGAAAGAGTGGCACGTCGGCCCTGGACTGTCCTCGCGAGGCTTTGCCTCGATCCGTACTCGCGGGCTTTGCCCCGAGTTATCTGACACTGCCCACTGTCTGATTCTCTGATCAACTGACCAACTGACCCTCGAACCCTGACCAAACAGGAGAGAAAAAGGTGAGATTTCCCAATTGATCAACCGCAATCCGCAACTTCAAACCACACTCTAATCAAGGAAGAGAGATGATGGATTAGGGTAGGTAGAGAAGTGCATTGCAATTTGGAGGATTGAAAGGATCACAGAAGTGGATTTCACCTTGACATACAATCGTGATCAATCAACCTCCTAGGTGGAGAGCTCCTCGGCAAAGAAGATCCCACAAGGTTGGAAACGCAGGGGATCGGAGGCGATGCAGAAGAGGAGCTCAGGCGCTGATTGGAGAGGTGGCCCGGCGGGGCAGAGCTGAGAGGAGGGGCCCTGGCGCGACGGCGGTTAGGGTATGGGCTGGAACAGTGCGGCGTCGCAGGGGACAGGCGGCAGAGCAGAGGGCGGACGACAGTGCTGGAAGGATTCCGCGGTGGCGCAGGGGGCAGCACGGTGGCCTGGAAGCTCAACTGCGACGAGACGGCGGCTAGGGTTTGGGAACGCGTCGCGGCGGCGGACTGAAACGACCGGCAGAAACAGGGAAGAGACGGGGATTTTAAAAAAAATTCGCCGTTAAGTTCGCGACGGACGCTCCGACGCGGAGCGATGGACGCTCCGTCGGTATGCGACGGACGCTCGGGGAGCGTCCGACGGAATCGTCCGTCGGGCTTCCAGAGCCGATTTGAAACGCCCAGTTGCATTGACCGCGACGGACGCTTGGGAGAGCGTCCATCGCCCTGTTAGCGGGCAACTTTAATCTCCGGACGATCACGACGGACGCTGAGGCAATAGACACCGAGCGTCCGTCGGCAGCGTCCGATGCCCTAAAAAACGAATTTTTCAAATTTTCTTTTTGCGTCTTTCTCCCAACCAAGTTCCAATCCCAATAAGATCCAAATAACACTTGATTGGACTTGATATGAGAACCATCTCTCAAACACTCATTTTCAAATAGTTTGTCGTAGGCTTAAATTTAGTTTTTAGCTAAAAATATTCGAATGGAAGTGCCAAGGAGACATCATATGGCCACAATAGGGGTATTTGAGTGACTTGAGCTTGGAAAGCTCCCCCTAAGTGGATTGTCATAGAGGATGCTCAAGAACCTTAACCAAAGAGAAAGGGCAAACAACACACATGCATATGCTTATGCAATACGAAAAGTGAATCTAGATTGCTTGCAAGTTTAAACCGCGGTTAAGCTTTGTCACACGCTTTGAGGGTGGTTATCTTAACCGCGTTAGCCAAGCCTACGTGCATTACCATATTAAACATGTTATATTACATATGAATGCATGGTTCACACAAGATCATCTTTTAGTGAAATTAGAGTGAACAAGCACATTTAACTCGCTTCTCAACCTACAAAGGTTGTTTCATCGAGTGGTTTAGTGAAGATATCCGCCAATTGCTCTTCGCTCTTAACTCCAACTAGTGTTATGTCTAGCCACATGATCTCTAAGAAAGTGATGGCGAATATCTATGTGCTTGGTGCGAGAGTGTTGAACTGGGTTGTTTGCAAGTTTTACGGCGCTTTCATTATCACACAAAAGTGGAACTTCTTTTAAAAACACGCCGTAATCAAAGAGTGTTTGGGTCATATATAAGATTTGTGCACAACTTGCTCCCATGGCAATGTATTCCGCCTCGGCGGTTGACAATGCCACACTATTTTGCTTCTTTGAGGACCAAGAAACAAGTGATCTTCCTAGCATGTGGCACCCGCCAGAGGTACTCTTCCTATCAACCTTACACCCGGCGTAATCCGAATCAGAATAGCCAACTAGTTGGAAGGGAGCTCCTTTGGGATACCAAAGACCCATGCTAGGGGTGTGCCTTAAGTACCTAAGGATTCTTTTAACCGCACAAAGATGCGACTCCTTAGGGTTTGCTTGAAACCTAGCACACATACACACACTAAACATGATATCCGGCCTAGAAGCGGTGAGGTAAAGTAAACTACCGATCATAGAGCGATTTAGAGTTTGGTCGATCGGTTTACCTCCCTCATCGAGATCGAGATGCCCATTAGTAGGCATTGGGGTCTTGATTGGCTTGCAATCCTCCATCTTGAATTTTTTGAGCACATCATAAGTGTACTTCTCTTGAGATATGAAGGTTCCCTCCTCAATTGCTTCACTTGGAAGCCTAGGAAGAAGGTTAGCTCGCCAATCATCGACATCTCAAACTCCTTGGACATCAATGCACCAAATTCCTTGCTATGACCTTGGTTTGTTGACCCAAATATAATGTCATCGACATATACTTGGCAAACAAAGATCTCTCCATCTAGCACCTTGGTGAAGAGTGTGGTATCCACTTTCCCGATCTTGAAGCCCTTCTTGAGTAGGAAGTCCCTCAGCCTCTCATACCAAGCTCTTGGAGCTTGCTTCAATCCATAGAGTGCCTTGGACAACCTATACATATGATTAGGACAATTTGGGTCTTCAAACCCGGGAGGCTGTGAGACGAAAACAAGTTCATTAATGAAACCATTAAGAAAGGCACTCTTCACATCCATTTGAAAAAGTTTCATTTTATGGTGTGAAGCATATGCCAAAAGGATACGAATGGCTTCTATTCTTGCAACCAGTGCAAAGGTCTCCCCAAAATCCAAGCCTTCAACTTGGGAGAACCCCTTTGCCACCAATCTTGCCTTGTTTCTCACAACCACGCCTTGATCATCTTGCTTGTTCCTAAACACCCACTTGGTGCCAATGATTCTTGCTCCTTTGGGCTTTTCTACTAGTGTCCACACTTCGTTCCGGGTGAAGTTGTTCAACTCTTCGTGCATGGCGTTCACCCAATCCGGATCCGCAAGTGCATCCTCCACACTAGAGGGCTCAACAAAGGAAACAAAAGAGTGATGTTCAACATAAGAAGCAAGTTTAGATCGTGTTGTTACCCCCTTTGATGGACTCCCTATGATGAGGTCTTGAGGATGTG
This sequence comes from Microstegium vimineum, assembly GCA_022036555.1. Classification (NCBI taxonomy): domain Eukaryota; kingdom Viridiplantae; phylum Streptophyta; class Magnoliopsida; order Poales; family Poaceae; genus Microstegium; species Microstegium vimineum. The sequence continues at coordinate 46,539,128 of CM039135.1, forward strand.
CTTGAAGCATAGGTGTAGATCTTCTATTGATCACTTGGGGAGGAGGTTGCGGTGCTTCAACATTGCTTGCTTTGGCCTCGGCTTGATCTTGAGGGATGTGAGTGTCTTCTTGAGCCTCCCTCACTTGATCTTCTTCATCAACTTGAGGCGTGTGAGGTAGAGAAGGATCTTGATTTGCTTCATCTTCAACTTCTTCCACCTCTTGTGGGTTGATAGCACCAATTAGCATGTTCTTCATTGCCTCCCTCAAGGGTTCATCACCTACATCATTAAGATTTTCATGCTCTTCTTGAGAGCCATTAGTTTCATCAAACTCCAAGTCATACGTTTCTTCAACTAAGCCGGTGGCTTTGTTAAATACACGGTATGCCTTGGATTTAAGTGAATACCCAACTAAGAAACCAATGTCACATCTTCTTTGGAACTTGCCCAAGTGTTGGCGCTTCTTGTAGATGAACACTTTGCAACCAAACACTCGGAAAAAGGATATATCCGGTTTCTTTCCATTCACAAGCTCATAGGGGGTCTTCTTGAGAAGCCTTTGGACAAATAGCCGGTTAGCCGCATAGCATGCGGTGTTGATTGCTTCGGCCCAAAACTTATCGGGGGTGTTGTATTCATCAAGCATTGATCTTGCAAGAGTGATAAGTGTCCGGTTCTTCCTCTCTACTACACCATTTTGTTGAGGAGTATATGTGCGGATACTTCATGCTTGATTCCAACTTCATCACAATAGTCTTCAATCTTGGTGTTCACAAACTCGGTCCCATTGTCACTTCTTATCTTCTTGATCTTCACATCAAACTCATTTTGGGCTCTAGTTGCAAACTTCTTGAATATTGATTGAGTCTCTCCCTTGTCTTGAAGAAAGAACACCCAAGTGTATCTAGAGTAGTCATCAACTACCACCAAGCAAAAGAGATTGCCGCCAAGGCTAGCATAGGTGGTAGGACCAAATAGATCCATGTGGAGTAGCTCTAGGACTCTTGAGGTTGACATGAAAGCTTTGGTTGGATGAGTGTTTGCTACTTGCTTGCCGGCTTGACATACACTACAAAGTTTGTCTTTCTCAAACACCACATCCTTCACACCTCTAACCAATTCCTTCTTGACAAGCTTCTTCAAAGTCGACATTCCCACATGTGCTAATCTTCTATGCCATAGCCAACCCAAAGAACTCTTGGAGAAAAGACATGTTTGCAAACTAGCTTCATTTGAGGTGAAGTCCACTAGGTAGAGATTGTTGTGCCGAAACCCTTTGAATATTAATGATGAATCTTCAATCTTGGACACAACTACCTCATTTGGAGTGAGAGACATTGGAAACCAAGATCACATAGTTGTCCCACCGATAGCAAGTTGAAGCTCAATGATTGTACTAGCAAGACATTTGATATTGATTGATCATTTGAGATTGCCACTTTGCCTAGACCTTGCACTTTGCCTTTTGAATTGTCCCCAAAGGTAATTTTGTCTTGCCCTTCACAATCTTCCTCAAGTGTGGTGAACATCCGGGAGTCACCGGTCATATGTTGAGTACATCCATTATCAATCACCCAATGACTTCCACCGGTCTTGTAGTTCACCTACACACAAGCAACTTGGAGTTAAGCTTGTTGTTTGGGGACCCACACTTGGCGAGGTCCCATAGCCTTGTCCACCAACTCCTTAGCAACCCATAGCACTTTGGGCTTGTTCTTCATCTTTGGACCGAGAAATACAACTTGAGGTCTACCCTTGGAGTCCTTGTTGATGATGAAGTGTGCATCATGAGCGAAAGGCCTTATGTGCTTGGGCAAGGTCTTGGGAGGTGGAGTCTTGCATTGGGATTGAAGGTGACCCTCTTGACCACATCCAAAGCACTTCTTGGGCTTGGGCTTTGGTGTGTCATAGTTGCTTCTCATAGCCTTGTTCTTGTAATAGTTCTTGGCTTCTATCTTGACCTTGGCCTTCATGATTTGGTTCTCCTTGAACCCAATGCCGGTCTTGTCGGTCTTCATGATAGTGTTCATCAAGAGCTCACTTTGAAGGTTGTGGCCCTTGGTGAACTTCTCCAATCCACTTGTAAGCTTGATCTTATCAACCTTGAGCTTTGCATTTTCCTCTTTGAGAGAATTGATCAAGGTCATTGCATCTTTGTCATCTTGTTTGGCCGACTTGATAGTGAGAGGCTTGTTTGCCTTGAGATTGATTAGCTCTTCCTTGAGCTTGGAGTTTTCTTGCCTCATCTTCACATAGTCATCATGCTTGTCGGCCTCAACTACCTTCTTGCCCTTGCACTTAGCATTTTGCTCACTAGCAACTTCATCAAGCAAGTCCTCACAAGAAGTAGCTATATCACACTTAACAACCGGGTTAATAGCACATGTGTAGCAAGATCATTTGAAAGCAATTCATTAGCTATCACAAGTGTGCCATGTTCATTTTTAACTTGGTTGTAGTCATCTTTTAGCAAGTTGTATCTTGATTGGAGTTCTTGTGTTGACCTCTCAAGCTTATCATGTTTCTCATTTGCTTGCTTGAGTGAGGCTTTGATTCCCTAGTGCTAGATGAGAGAGATTTGTTCTCAAGCTTCAATTCATCATTAGCACTAGTCAAGTCATCAAGCTTAGCATGCAAGTTACTATTGGCTTTCTCTAGTGATTCACTTTTGCCTTTATACTTCCTAATGAGCTTAGTGTATTTATTGCAAATTTCAATTAGCTCATCGCAGGAAGGTGCCTCAAACTCATCATCACTATCATCACTAGAGCTAGCCTCATCATCACTATCCTCTTTTTGTACCTTTTTGTCACCTTTAGCCATGAGGCATAGGTGTGTAGAGGATGAACCCGGAGATGATGAAGGGGGTGACGGTGGAGTAGATGAACCAATCACCAAGGCGGCCACCTTCTCTTCTTCACTTTCATCTCCGGATGAGTCACTTGAGTCTTCAATGTCGGTGAGCCAATCACCAACAATGTAGGCTTTGCCATTCTTCTTCTTCTTGTGGAAGTTGAAGTTCTTCTTCTTCTTGAATGGCTTGTCATCCTTCTTCTCCTCATCACTTGACTCAACCTTGTTGCCCTTGTTGTACTTGAACTTGTTGTTAGCTTTCTTGTTCTTGTACTTGTCTTTCTTTTCTTCGGGGCAAGCATGAGCCAAGTGTCCAAGTTTGCCACAATTGTAGCAATCCATCTTGGAGAGGGGCTTTCTTGAGGAGCTTGTGAAGAATTTCTTCTTCTTTGAGTCAAACTTGACTCCATTCTTGCTTAGCTTCTTCAACATCTTGGTTGTTTTCTTCACCATGAGAGCGAGATCATCATCATCATCATCATCATCATCGCTTGTGCTCTCATACATGACTTGCATCTTGTGCTTCTCCGAGGAGGATGCCTTGAGAGCCAAGTCCTTCTTTTCCTCCTTCTCTTTTTCTTTCTTCTTGGAGGAGGAAGATGAGCCACCATCACCAATCTTCATGTACATCTCATGGGCATTTATCTTGCCCAAAATTTGTGTTGGTGTAGCGGCGGAGAGATCTCCTTGGTGAAGCATCGTGACGATGTGGCCATACTTCTCAATGGGCAAGACACAAATAATCTTGCGTACCACATCGGCCGGTTCCATTTGGTTGAGACCGAGCCCATTCAATTCCTCTACAATAATGTTGAGTCGTGAGTACATTTCATTTGCATTTTCATTTGCATGCATAGAGAAAGAATTGAGCTTAGCCATAACCAAGTGATAGTGTTCTTCACGCTCACTCTTTGTGCCTTCGTGAAGTGCACAAATAGTGGTCCACAACTCAAATGCGTCTTTGGCGTTACGCACTCGGTTGAAGACATCCTTGCTAATGCCACGAAAGAGTATGTTCTTCGTCTTGGCATTGTGCATATCAAAGTTGAGGTCCTCCGCGAAGAGAGTACCTCCCTTTGTGGCGGCTTTGAGCACGCCCACGTCAACGGCCTCTAAATAGGCCTCCATACGAACTTTCCAATAAGGAAAGTCGTCTCCATCGAACATGGGAGGTGGTCCATCCCCATGGGACATCTTGCTCTAGGCGGTGAAGCCTAATTTAGAGCAACCTTGCTTTGATACCAATTGAAAGGATCAAGATGCCCAAGAGGGGGGGTGAATTGGGCTCTTTTTAATTTCTAAACAAGAATTAAACCTACAAAGAGCCAATTAACCCCTAGTGCCTACCGCTTGTGTGTCCTAGCTAGAAAGCGGTAGCAAGGCAATGAAAAGCGAAAACTTCCTACACAATTCTAGTATGAAATGAAAGACAATTGCGGAAAGTAATGCGGTAATAAAGAGCTAGGGAAAGAGATGCTTGACACGGCGATGTTTTGCCGAGGTATCGAGGAGTCGACACTCCCCCCTAGTCCTCGTTGGAGCACCTCGCAAGGTATAGCTCCCCCTCAATCCCGCGCAAGGGATGAGTGCTCTCTACGGGCTGATTCTTCGCCACTCCGGCTCGGTGAATCGCCCACAACCGATTACAACGTCGATGGAGACGGGCCGCCGACAATCTTCTGGCGATCACCTTCCTCCGAGCACCACCGGACCGTCTAGGTGATGTCGATCACCAAGAGTAACAAGCCTCGATCTTCGCTTGACTCACTCAAGCTTCACAACTAGAGGATGCACACTTGAACTCTTGGATGAACTAGAGAGAGGATGGATGGATTCGCGAATCACTCTCTCTCTCTAGGGCTCTTGCTCTCTTCCCAACCTTCTCAACAAACTCAGCAACTCAAATGAGCAAAGGCCTGGTGGGAGAGAAGTGGGAGGGGCTATAAATAGACCCTCTGAAAACTGCCTCGGGCTGACGATTTAAGTTGGCGACGGACGCTCCGTCGACTAGGCGACGGACGCTCCGTCGCATGCCCAACGGCTAGTTTCTGTTCATAGTTGATGCGACGGATGCTCCGGCGCCTAGGCGACGGACGGTCCGACGCCTCTGTCTAACGGCTAGTTCTGACACACTGTTCCCAGCGACGGACGCTACGTCACTGGGCGACGGACGCTCAGCCACAGCGTCCGACGCTGAGTTCTGGCTAGGGTTGAAAAACACCCTCTCTGGAAGGTCGACGGACGCTCTTCCCAGCGTCCGACGCCTGGCCGACGGACAGCGTCCGACGCACCCTGAAAAACTTAGCCAGAAAACAACCTCTCTGGAAGGCCGACGGACGCTGTGGACTCAACCACCCAGCGTCCGGCGCCTTTGTCCGACGCGACGGACAGCGTCCGCCGCCCCTGCCAGGAGCGTTCCGACGCCCAGAAAACGATTTTGACAACTCCGTTTTTCGTCGCGATGAATATGGAAGTTGTTCTAGGCTATCTTACGGTCACCATAGGCTTGCTTAGAGCTAAGGAAGTCAAGTGTGCACCACACCTAAACATGAAGCTTTCCTAAGTCAAGCTACTAATCTCAACCCCTCTTAATAGTACGGTCAAAGGTAAAAAGAGAAGCCCTATCTAATTCTAAGTGCCCTTCATCTCCTTATGGCACTTAGCCTATCATTCTAGGGTCTTCATCATGTCTCCTTAAAAACCGAAATGATATCCATCTTGGGGGCTAAGTGATGACCATTATAGCTCATTCTCCTTGATCACTATGGCTAAGCTACGCATAGCCTCTGCAAAACACACGTTAGCCATAATAATCTCTAATTGTCGTTAATCACCGAAACCAACTAGGGCCATGATTCTTCACATGGGTCATGCCTCCGGCCCACGGCACGACACATGGGTCGTCGTGCCGTGCCGAAAGCATGACGTGCCCTGCGTGTCGCGTGCGGCACGACGTGCCCTGAAGCACGGAGCAGGCGGAGGCGGAGGCGATGTGGCGTGGAGGCGCGGCCCCTGCCTCGCCGTGGAAGCGCTGCGGCGTGGAGGCGCGGCCCTGGCTGCGGCGCGGAGGGTGGAGGCGCCGCCCTGCCTCGCCGCTGAGGCGTTGCGGCGTGGAGGGTGGAGGCGCGGACGCGGAGGGGCGTGGCTGCGGGCATGGCGGCGCGCGATGCCGTGCCGGCCTTTTGGCCGTGCCGTGTCAGGGCCAGGTCGGCGGCCCATGCACTGCACCGGCCTTCGTGCCATGCTGGCACGGGCGCCCATGGGCCATGTCATGGACCGTACCGCCGGCCCATGGGCCGTTTGGAAATCTATATACAAAGTGGACTCAAGCAATGGCTTGTGCCTTGTGCTTTTATGCCAAGGGAAGATCTATTCTTATGGGTTATGAATAGAGTTACTCTTAGGACTATTGTTTTCTTTTAACTAACATTACCTCACTCACAGCAGGGTAGGTGAGCGAAATTGGCTAGCTCATGGTAGTAATGGCGTCCCTTGTATGGAACACGCTCCCTTCCGTCTCTTGTTGTTACCATTTCCGTGCACACAAGGTCATCCTCGCCACTGCAGCGTGATAAATAATACATGTTAGATCCATATTTAACGTACATTTAATGTGCCACATAGTTTAAAGAGTGGGTTAGACTACATCTGTACCAGGATGACACTGTCGATAAAGTTTAGGGACCTGCGTTCATCACTTTGAAAGCTTAGGGACGTAGATGACACTGTTGACCAAGTTCAGGTATTTGTGGTGATCAATTTAAAAGTTTAGGGATATAGATGATATCCTATGCTAAATTTAAGAAGCCACAAATATAACTTTAGAAATTTAGTTACTTAGATAATACCTTGACTCCTTGAGTCAAGTTAAGAAACTGGTGATGGATTTTGCTCTTTTTTTCCACTCTAATCCACTTAGATGTTGGAGTGTCTTTGAACTAATGTTTGAAGAAGATACATGTGCATCTAAATAAGAGTTTAATGGGCTCCTAAACTGTTTGAACGGATCTGTTCAGGACTTCACGTGCAATGCTATGCAATGTACTCACTCCGTCCCAAAAAGGATGACATTTTTGACTTTAACACTTCGTGATTGACTATTCGTCTTATTCAAAAAGTTTGTGTAAATATTATATATTTTATTATATCTTATTTTAGTATTAGATATATTTTAATAATAATTTATTTATTTTGTAATTTACATAAATTTTTTGAATAAGATAAATGGTCAAACACGAAACGTGAAAGTCAAAAACATTATTTTTTTTTTTTGGGACGGAGGGAGTAACGCGTGAATCTGTTTTTATATACTTCATACTACGGCCGTTGAAATCCTCGCCGCCCGTAGATCCGCGACGTCAATGTAACAGTAGGATTGGCCAGCAACACTACAGTGAAGCCACCGACACCAGACACGGACACCGACACCGACGGCCGGCAGGCTGGAGCTCAGCACACCAATTGGTCCTGCAGATGTTTTCCCACGCAACTGTCAACGCCCATTCATCTTGTTGTTTTCACGCTAGGATTCATTCAACCCCGGTTGCCCACTGCTGATGTTGCACTGATCGAGCTATACCTTTGCTCGTCGTCGTCGTCGTTCAGCTTCCCTCCCTGATTTGACTCAACCTCTGCTAGCTCTGGAGAAACCATTGGCATTGATGAATGGACTGAGTTGTATCCCATATGAATCTATCTGTAATTTTACCAGTTCCCTGATTTTAATCAACGAGATTTGAGGTACACCAGGTCACCAGCCTTATCAACCTTGTTCAATACTAACAACAACAGCAGCAGCAATCGATCGATGGTAGTAATAAGCAATTAAGCAGGACGAAGAACAAGAAAAAGACACGGAGTTCCCATCCATACCATACGCAGCAGCAGCCACCGACACACACACACTTCTCCCGCTAGCTCGTGCAGATGCATCTCGGCAGACAGAGGAGGGACAAAAAAAGACCAATCTTTAAACCACCCCGCCCTAATTAAGCAGCCAAGGCGGCAGCCACGGCAACGGCGACGGCGGCGAGCCACATTGGGCGACACGGGGGGGCGCCGGGATCCGCCGCGTTCTTCCGGAGTCCTTCCTCTGGTCGGCCGGCGAGGCGTCGTCAGCAGCCGGGCCGGGCGCGTCCGCGCCGCGCCGCCGCTGGTGCCGCGTCCGCTTGCCGGACGACGACGACGAGGAGGAGGCCCTGGGCGCCGGCGCGGGTGCGGGAGCGTCCGCCACGGGGGTGTCGAACAGCTCGACGGGCTCCAGCACGGCGTCGACGGCGTAGATGGCGACAGGGTCCTTATCGTATACGGTGGAGCTTACCTTCACGGGGTCATCGGAGGCCGGCGTCGTCAGCGTGACCTGGTCGCCGGCGTTCTGCACCGTGAGGTTGTAGTTGCTAGCACCGCCACCGTCGGTGGCCAGCGTGTTCATGGGCCCGTTGCTGGACTTGAGCCCACGCAGATTGTAGTACACGGGCACGGCGTGGAACAGCAGCAGCGACGCCTTGCCGTCAACGCTCAGGTTCCGGTAGCTCGGCATGAACCGTCGCACGGCGTCGTCCGTCGGGCAGAACGCCGTCACGCCGCCGTTCACAGCTGATTGGAACGCGGAGAGCGCGTCCGGGGACTTGTCTACTAGTGACGCGAACGCCTTGCACCCGCCCTTGGGACATCAGCGCCGTGATGTTTGGTGGCGCCGCTGCTGGCGCCTTCGCCTTCGCTGGGGTGGCAGCGGCGGCGACGAGGCCAGCGGGAAGAGGAGGAGGAGGGAGCCGGTGGCCGCGAAGGCAACGAGGGGGAAGCGGCGCATGGCGGACGGCGCGTGGGAGTGAGTGAGTGTGCGGCAGGCAGCAGATGGCAGCAGCAGCCGACACTCCAGCAGACCAACAGCGCGTAATGATGGCCACCAGCTACGCCTACGCTACGGGGTGACTAGTGAGGACTGAGAGTGAGGTGATGAGCTGGCTTTGTGGTGGTGGAATGGAGGTGCCCTTGGCCTTGGGTTCAGTGGTTAGTAGACTATACTACCAAAGGATTCAGGGACTTGGCACTTGTTCAACCAAAGCCATACGTATTGGCAAGGCAAGCCTGGAGGTTACTGCTAGTGCCGGATACATATGTGGAAGAGTGTTGGAAGTTAAGACCTTCAAATGAGAATATTAATACTCTGCAGTGCAAGATCCGTGATGGTATTTCCTATTCATGGGCAGCAAACTTCATTGGCCTAGTAGAACTTCTAAAGGAGGGGATTATTTGGCGGATTGGTGCGGTCACAACAGTAAACATATGGTCTGATCAGTGGATTCCAAGAGGCACAACAAGAAAACCAATTACAACTTGTATTTGACACTTTTTGGAAGCTCAAATTATCCTATCAATCCCAACCGATCCACAATTGCAGGATTGGCCTGCCTGACATTATGATTCAAAAGGTCTGTTCTCGTTGAAATCAGCATACAAACTTGCTGTCCATTTAGGGATGGTCAACAGAACAGAAACGCCTCATCTTCAAGTGCTGATACTAGCTCTCAACAAGGGGGTTTCGAATGGCAAAAAATCCGGCAGCTGAATCTACAAAAACAATGTGAAAATTTTTTTGTGGAGGTTATTAGCTTATAATATAGTTTGCCAATACGCCAAAGTACTGAACTTCCTGATCCTAATACGGACTTGGAGCTGAAACACAAAGTACTGATCTTCTGTCGCAATGGTTGGCAGCAAGGAACAAAGCTAATGCAGGTCGGTCAAAGAATGGCTTCAGTTGCCGAGATCTGCAGCTCAGTTGCTTACCATCAAATGGTTTTAGGAAAGATTCAGAACCAGTCCATGGTGACGAGGTTAAAGAAAACTCCCAAATGTAATCTGGCAACGTTGTTGTTACTGTTTGTAACAAACAATCGGTTTACAGAAACTTTGTAACTCACTTGTTTCCATGTTTTTTTTATAAAAAAAAAAGAAACAAGGATTGCCATCTCAGTATATCTATCCCAGATTCTCAGCAAGCTACGTTGTATTAGAAGTAGGTAGATTTTGTGAGTTTAACGTGTGATTCGGTGGTTGTTCTGTCTTTGTTTATCAATCATGCTACGTGGAGTTGTTGTCCTTACTCTCTAAAAATTGGGGACAAACTATTGTCTTCTTCTCCTCTGTCGTCCTTTCTTTCATTTGTCATTTTGCATCTTATATGGTGCACCGTGGCGACCATAAAACAGGATTTTGCTCAGCTCATCGCAATGAAGTTTTACGCAGACAAAGACAAAGATAAGCAGGGAATGCAGACAATGGACCAGCAGCATGAATATTGGGTCCCCGCCACAGCTGCACTGCACTGCAACTTGCTGAATGCATTCAGTTCAAATGGTGTTTTAACTTCCGCGGTGACGATGCTCAGCTGACAGCTGCCCACACATGATCAGTAATAAGCCATCCCCTTCATCTGCTCGATCGTACAGAGAAGCATGTATAAAGAAATTATTAAAATTGGTACGGTTGCTGCTGCTATCTTAATCTCCAGGCCACAGAGAGCCAACATCTAGGTTTTGTATATGAGCAGTTCTTGCAGCCAGTAGCCATGGCTCCAATCATGCTGTGTAGAAGAAACTAAAACTATAAGGACAAAAAATAACACAAGATGCAGCAGATCTTATACCCTTTGCTAAGCCCAGATATCATGCAACAAGAAGAATTTATTGTGAATTATGAATTCAAAGAGATTATCAAATTTACCTTGAAAAAAAGGATGAAAGAAGGAATGAGCCAAACAGCAGGAAGCTTTATCGTTCCATCACATTGTTTTGGGACAAAGTTAACCGAGGAAGCACAAGATCGAGATAGCAAATCATCATATAATATCATAAAACAGTTATTCAGATTTACTATCCGGACAAAACAGACATGAACTACTCCAGACAATGGAGCTGGAGGGTTAGGGCGACTATCATCAGAGAAGTATCATGAGCAGTAAAGGAAGGCTGATCTGAACTACTAGTATACATTTCAAACAAGCAGAAGGGATAAACAGATAAGCACAGTTAAATTCAAATACAAATCAGACATCAACCACCGGATTCACAGTTCACCATCAAACACGAATCACGAAATAGTCATAATCATTTTCCCTAATAAGAATCACAAATTAGTCAATAGTCAGACATCACCCATACCACATGGGTCATCAAACCCTACCAATAATTAAACTAATTAGAGGAGACATGATACACCACAATGGCTTGATTTAACCAAGCAACGACTCTCCACTCTCCACAACACAACTATCACTCGATTTAATTTAACAAACCACCTCTCTTCTCAGATCATCAAAGAGTAAAGGCTGGCAACGGCGGGAAGATAGATCTACCAGATCTGACCGCAATCCACGACCTTGACCACCTGCTTGGGAACCCGCCCCGGGAGCCGACGTTGTTCATGTTCAAGACGGTATTCCTGCCAATTGCGACGGTGCCAAAGACGGCGTGGCCATAGTCAAAATGAGGGTCCGTACCTAAGCAGATGAAGAACTCGATCCGGAGGTGTAGGGGTAGGGACCGCCGGTGTGCTTCATTGGAATCTCGGGGACCCGTTTGACCGCGACGAGGTCAAAAAGGCCAATGCCTTCGTTCCGACACCTCTACGTCGGGGAACTCGTCGCCCTAGATGGACCCGAACCCGCTGCCATCGCTTTTCTTCAAGTTGCCGCCGCCTTGGCAAATATAGTCAGGGAAGATGTAATCGAAGGCGGAGTCCTTGAAGGAGACCGGGTTGTCCTTGGTGCAGAGGACGCGGAGTTTTCCGCCGCCAAGGGGACCTCGTCCTTACGATCTATCTCCATCCGATCCTGCTGGATGCCCGCGATGCTGATGTCCAAGAACACACGAGGATTCTTCTTCGGGTTCACCTCCATCTACGCGGCGGAGTGGGGGAGGAGGCCTGCAGCTGCTGGCGCAGAGGGAAGGAGGGCGGCGGCTAGGCAGGGGCAAGAGATGGGGAGCGCGCCAGGATAGAGAGCCGCGGGTTATAGTCCCTCACGGCAATAAAATCAAGGTATGGACTTGCTTATAGATTTGCATTTGGAGGCTTTTATGTACATGTTATTAAAAAAAAGAGTGAATTGCGATGTGGGTCTTTAAATTTTGTTCACTTCTCACTTTTGCCCACTTCTCACTAGGTCCATAAACTTTTTTTCGCTCATCTGGGTACCATAAAGTTTTCTTTACTTCTCATCTAAATCCATAAACATTTTTTTCTATCATCTATGTCCAGAACTTTTACCCACTTCTCAGCTAGGTCCACAAAAGCCACATATGACTCTACTGCTGCTTGGCCGCTAATGTGGTGTCACATGGTCTTTTTTTTTTATTTCTAAAAGTAGTTGAAACTTTGAAAAATTGTATAAAAATCACAAACAATGTAAAAGGAAAATTCTAGTTTTGTTTAGCATTCACGTGAATAGATCAAATATATTTTGTTTTTGTTCGTGTTGTAGCTTTAAATCTATGTAGACCTATGTATTTCGTGTTGAATTCAAAACTGCAACTCCTGTGCTACAATTGTGGTGATTTTTTTTTGGTAGGCTAATTATTATATGCTTGAGTAATGATAAAAAAATTCAGCTTCAGTGGAGCATGTAATGACGAGTTATTCATTTAGCTAGGTTTATGATTGCTTAATAGTAATAAATAGTTAGTCTATAAAAAATTTAATTCGAAGCTAAGATTTTTATGGGTCATAATAAAACATAGTTACTATAAAAATATTGCATGCCTAGATAGATCAATTCATGTGGGAGTCTAACAAAAGTAGACTTCTTTTACGTTTTTAATGATTTATGTTTTTTTTTAAAGTTTAAAACCATTTTTGAATTCAAAAAAGTGCATGTGATGCCACATCACAGTCAAAGACAACATAGTCTTATATGGCTAGTTGTGGACCTATGTGAGAAGTGGGGAAAGTTCATGGACCTAGATGATGGTTAAAAAAAGTTTTTAGACCTAGATGAGAAGTGGAAGAAAAGTTCATGGATCCAGATGAGCGAAAAAAAATTTGTGGACCAATGATGAGAAGTTTAGAAAAGTTTAAGGACTACCATGCACTTCACTCTTAAAAAAATTATCAATTGTATGTAAGCCATTAAAAAAATATGAATTTTCTTAGTTATCATTGCTCAGACTACTTTGTAAAGTAAAAAGGGACCGTTGCTATGGAAAACCAGGTTCCCGTGGAAACTATGAAAACTCGCCACGTGAATCATTGGATTCTAAATCCGATGGTGGGAGAGATTAGAAGAGATTAACAATTAATTCCTCCACAGTGTGTCGATCCACGTGCTATCTCTCCCACACTGTGGGAGGGGTTAAATTGCTAATCTCTCGCCACCATCGGATTTAGATCCAAGATCCTGTGGAGTTTCCATTAGTTTCCAAGAAATCTGTTTTCATAGCATATGCTCCCAAGTAAAAAATACCCCTTAGATCTGAATATGCAATTATTTTTTTTTGAGCGTCTTAACAACCTCAATGAAAAAAACTCAAACTAAAAAGTTGGGTGATCTCATCAAAATCTATAATATTTATATCAAAATTATCTTCATTTTTAAATTTTGTACAAAAAATAGATTTTCCTCGACATATGATAAAATTTATATCATTTTTTTTCACGAAACTAAAAGAGATATTTTGATACAAAATTAAGATCTCGACAAGATCTATAACTTTCTAATTTTTAGTTTTTTTCATTTCAGATCATTAAGAGGGTAAAAAAAATACATATCTGACCTAAGGGGGGATTTTTGACTTTTCACATCTGCGGTTTTAAAACCCCTCGTTAGAGACAAATCTAATTTAAAATGGGATAGGGAACAAAAGTTGGAGCAATGAAAAATTTTTGAGAGTTCATCTTTTTTTTTGACTTGTGTGTATTTTACAACTTTTTAATAGATATATGTAAAGACCTCTTTAATTTACATATAAATTTTTGTTCTTTTTCCTTCTCAAACGCAGCACACTCGCCCCCACGAACACCCCGCACGCAAACTTACCCCTATGAGACCTTCGAAGGATTGAGCGACAAATCTTGAAGTTCACGAAAATCACCAAAAACGTCTCGCTGTCGACGGGAACTCGGGCCCACCACTTAAAGCGTTGCGCCCGAAAATCCTGGAATAAATTCAGAAAAAAAGTGCCGCACCCAGGATTTGACCCTGGTCGGAGTCCCCCAACCCTTTACTTTGTCATTGCGTGTGAAACCCCTGACAGACATTTCAGTTCTCTGGGACTAACAATCTTTTGGTTCCCAAAATGTTCAATAAAATGCTTATCGACGAGTTGGTTATTGTCAGGGTTTTCTTCCATGGAAGTCGATGACCTATCTAACTGTTAGATCTCTTTTAGACTTTGTTTGGATGACATGTATCTCCTTTCAAAACCCCAATGGTTTGGAGTGGATTGGGAAGTGTGTATTAGTTCAATACACTCCAATACATGTGGTTTAAAGGTAATACATACGCATCCAAACAAAGCCCTTTGTGGGGTGATTTGACCCCTTCCAAGAGCCGATGTGAAATTGGGGAAGCGGTGGAAGGTTATGGGTGTCATATAATTAGGGACCATCTGGTTTCATTGTAGTTATAACTTGGATCAAGATTTGAATATCTTGTTGCCATGGAGACCTTGTGTTATTGTAGTGATTATTATCCCTCTTTATTTTGGCGGGCTACGGGCTCTGGATTGCGTGTCTCATAATAGGATCAAATGTTTTTGTATTTATGTTTTATCGTGATTGTTCTGAGGGTTGTGTTTTATTGTTCAGCTCTTTTTCATTGTATTTGTATAAGAATTACTTGTTCCCATTTTTTTTTGAAAGCTTTACTGTACCACTTAATTAGTATGTCTCCTATTTTCCTACTGGATAGGAGGTATCCTCATGGAGTCTGGAAGAAAATGGAAGTTTGCTGTTTGCTGGAATCGCTATTTGCAGACCTGATTAAAGGCATGTTTACCCGGGAATAAAGTAATCCTCTGTCAATTTTTCCCAGTTTGTCTTGTCTCTTGTAGGTGTCCATATATTTTGAAAGTTTAATTATGCATGTACAAATAAAAAACCAAATTTTCTTCTGCTTTGCATTTTACATTTGCAAAACCCGTGCCTGAGTTCGATCCAAAACTCCACTGGCCCTAAATCTAAATTTTTGGGCCCAAAGGGTCGTTCGAATACAGGGACCGGTAGCTGTTTTTTCACGGTGACGGCTGGTTTACACCATTAAATAGCTTCCCTGAACAGAACGGTTCATTCCCCGGGGACCGAACAACCCCTTAATAAGTTCTAAATTTGTACAAGCGGCAAACAGCCCCTCATGGTATTTAGAAACCCAGCCGGCAAAACCAAAAAAATTTGAGAACAGTAAGCAGGATGCGCCACCCAGTTTTAAAAAACAGCTACTGGGGGGCAAAACATAAAAATCGCGAGATCACAGCCAGCCCGGCGCGAGAAGCATCCTGTAGAGAACAATAGAAAAATCCATCAAAGGTCTACATGTCCTGGGTTGCTTACTTAGTTGTCACAGGTAGTGCAACCAATCCAAGTTTGCTAGTTGGAAAAAAGTCAAGGATACAAAAAGGATCAATTACCTAATGTCTAATGTAACAAAGTGGGGGTTTTAGATTTCCTCACAAAAAAGGGAGTTTCTCAAAAAAACAAAGGGCATCAGTCGCTTATCAGCCATGGTAAGTGTGTTTCTCTCTCACAATAAAAAAACCAAAACGATCAATTAATTAGCCGCCTTATCAGCCGTAAGGAATCAGCCTAACAGGGCCTTAGCACACACTGAAAACCGACCACTGGAGGATTGATGACATGTTAGCCCAGCTTTGTGAACACTTTGCAAGCCCACCACTGGAAGCACGTCCCCAGTTTTGCGGCTTTGTGTGCTGGTTCAAATGGAGAAACTCCAAGCGAATTAGGGGGAAAATCCAGAGGGAAGCCCATGCAGCAGGGTTCCCTCATCGCAACCTCTTTCTCCTTTTTTTGGGGCAAAACTGTTCTCTAAAAGAAACGACATGGTTAGATTTTTTTTTTGCACAACAAAATAGCCAAAAGAGCATCGGGCCACGTAATGATCAGCTAAACGGGCCCTAGCCACCCTGCAAACGCCCAAATGGAGAGATTGATGCATGGTTAGTCCAGTTTTGCTGACAAACTTTGCAAACCACACTGGAAACTGGGAAACACGTCCACCAAGTCTGCGGCTTTGTGTTTCTGGTTCTACTGGAGAAACTCCAACGCGGCGGGAGTGGGAAATCCAGAATGAAGCCATGCGCAGGGTCTCCCCCCCTCAGCAATTTTCTCCCTTGGGACAAAAATCTTCTCTGAAAAAAAGGGCAATTCTTAGTTAAAACAAAAACTGACAAGGGTTTCTTTTGATAACTTTGCGGAAAACCCCTCACATAGATACTCCTTAAAAAAAAAAATTACCAGCACATCCATCGCAAACTAAAAAGCACACACAAAAAGAAAAAAAAAAGAAAAAGGAAAAAAAAAAAGCACAAAGCTGCTGTGAAAAAGGACATTGATGACAAACTGATGCTAAGAAAAATAAAAGCCCAAAATTTCACATTCTCTAAAAAAGTTATATGCCCCTTTTGTGATACAACATTTTCTACAATCAAGGCTTATCTGTGAAAAATTTTTGTTTATAATACTATCCATTCCATACAGAACTATTTTCTTTTTATTACAAATTTAAAGAAAAAAAGTCAGCATTTAAGCACCACTAAGCACGGGCCCGGTGCTTTTTAAAAAGCAAGCCGGAGTTTGGTCAGCTATAAATTTGGTGCAGTTTCACAAATCCTACTTCCTGGGGTTTTTTACCACATACAACCCTCTATTTTTTTCTATTGCTTAGTCATTTTTTACACACTACAAAATTCCGCATCCTCATCCTTACTGAAGGGAAGATCTGAACTGAATATACAAAAAAAAACATGTAGCATACGCCAAGCAGTTACAACCCCTGTCTCTTTTGACACACAGCTGTAGATTCCGGGATTAAAAAAGAGGGGAAAAGAAAGAAGCAGTGGGTCAAAAAAAAAAAAGGCCTGGGGGTTGGGGGAACCGAAGCAGCGGCCCCGGGGCGTCGGGGTGCCTCCCGCACCAGCGGGCCCGCCCGCTCGCCGCCCCGCTTCCGCAAAATGGATCACATCCACGGTGGGTGGCACTTGGTGGTCTGCTGCCGCGGGTTGAGGGATTTGCGCTACCGCGGCTGCCCGGGGAGAGGGTCGCATCGGAGGCGAAGGCGACTATCCCTCGGATGGCGATTCGGGAGGATGATGCCTTCAAGCCCAAAGGGTGTGAGCGGGGGAAACCAAAAAAGTGGGTTTTGAGATGGAGCACAGGGACTGCTGATCAGGGCTTCATGGAAAAGGGCAAGGGCGTGCTTAGAGATGGGCAAGTGGGCACAATCTCAACAATTTCACAGCGGATGCGGGTGCAAAAGCAAGCACAAGCCCAAAAAACCCTTCACCCGATAAGGAGGGGTGAGATCGGGCCCATTTGGGGGCCAGCTATGGCTTATCCCATTTCTGTTTCTCCCCGGGGCCACTGGGGTTTCTAAGCAAAACAAAAATTAGTGGGGGATTAGGAAGAAGCTGTGGTAACAAAATCCTTCAAACCAGGGGATTTTTTTCCTCGTTGGGTTTGGAGACTTTGGGGTTAATTTCGCCAAAAGATGTTGAGTTTTGGGGAAATTTTTCTGGTGGGAGGAAAAGAAAAGCTTCAGGGAAACATTGTCAAGAGGGGGATGAAAAACAGGGGAGGGGCAGGGGCCCCCCCACGCAGTCCAGACGGTGACTGGGGGGGGGAGGATGGAATCAATTCCCTCCAACCCCAAACCACCGCCGATGCCACCAAAATTTTCAGTTTTTCAATCAACCACCCACACACCTTTGTTTTCTTCCCCAACCAAATGAAACATCCACCCCACCGCAGAATTTTGGGGCAGTTAAAACAGAGGTGTTTGGCCCCAGAGGGGTGGGGTGGAGGTCGTGAAGATTCCAGTTAGGAGGCAGCAAAACATTCCCCAGATCAAACTCACAACCGGATTAACAACGCTCAAGAAAAAAAAAAGAGTTTGGTGGAGACCAAAGACCTATTGAAGAGAAGAAATCAGAGGCGGTCTTCAGAAGTCAGATTTTTTCTCAATGTAGTGTGCTTCAACTGGGGAAACAAGCAGGGCATTACAGTTCAGGATCACCAAACCTAAGTATGCTTCATATGCCACTTATCTGGTCATGTGGTGGATAAGGGTCCAGAGGGAAGAATGTTCAGACTGCTGCACAGTATTAAGGTATTTTCAAACAGGGGAAATTGGGTTTTCCTTCATTTTGATGTGGAAAAAAGGGGGCAATATTTCAGCACTGGTCAGGGATGGATTATTTTGTTGTTAACTATTGTGTAAGTTGTGATTGGGAAAGAAGGCATCTAGGAATTTGAGAAATCTGTTTTTAAGTTTGGAACGGCATTTGGAAGGCGGGGGATTAAAGTTACATTGTGAGTTTCTCCAAGTAGAGAGTTGAGATCTAGTTGTTGGAAATGCTTCACTCTTTTTTTTTGGCAAAGATAATAAAAATAAAAAACAAAAAACAATAGTCATGTTTAATCTTCTAGGCGTAGTCTGTAGGCACCGCCAGGT
The DNA here is from genome assembly GCA_022036555.1 of Microstegium vimineum. Classification (NCBI taxonomy): domain Eukaryota; kingdom Viridiplantae; phylum Streptophyta; class Magnoliopsida; order Poales; family Poaceae; genus Microstegium; species Microstegium vimineum. The sequence continues at coordinate 46,557,642 of CM039135.1, forward strand.
TTCTTGACATGCCTGCTCTAATATTAATAAAAAGCAGAATAATATAATAAAGCAGTAATGGAACATTACAAAAAAGTTTTGGTCCAGCAGCAGTTAAGGGGAACAGTTTACATTCGCACCCCCATCACTCAACATCAACTTAAAAATCAACAAAGCTGTTGTCCCAAAACAAGGGTTTGGGGGGGCTAGAGTTGAAACCAACAAGATACCCAAGTCATGGTTTGCCTTTAATAGCTCTTTCCGGCAAACCTATCCAAAAAGATTTTCTAGAAATCAAAGCTTTTAATCCTATTACCGCCTCGCCATGTCAACTTCGCCTTCTCTACCTTCTTATGTTATTTGCTGGGGGTTTGGGGGCCCCCACCCACAAAGCACGGGGCATTTGGGGTCTCCTTTTGGACTTTGGCAACCATTCAAAAAAGATGTTTGGCAAAATTTTCTTCAAAAGGGCCACCCAGGCGATCACGTATTTCATTATTCCCACTCGGGCCATTCTTGGGTGACCACAGATCCAACGCAACATGGGATTTCGCAACACTCATTTGTGAACATTCCCAGCCTTTGTGGGCAACATTCGGCTCCCTACAACATTGCAGGCAATTGAGCCTAAGAACTTTGGGCCCTTTTTCTTTTTTGGGGGACCTCTTGCACAAAGAATCCGAAGCTACCCCCACTTGATTTTACCCTAATTTTTATTCTAGGCTACGTCTGCATCAATATCTCATCCATTTTTTAAACACGATCCCAGATACGGAAGGGTTTTTTTAGGCACGACTTGGACCTTCAAACTCACATCTCCCTCATCCGAGCCGTTTTTGCCAAGTCGCTTTCATTTCTCGTTTTTTGTCCAACTTAGTCTAAACCTTTTAAAAAATTTGGGAACAACATTTTCTAGTGATACTGATTGCCCTTCCCCTTTGCTTAATAATTTAACAAACTCTAATATTCAGATTGTCAATTTTATTTTTGGGAAGAAAAATTTAAAAGGGAAAGGTAGTTGTACCTGGGGTTTTGGAGCGGGGAAGTGAGAATAATCGTCTCACCACGAAGAGGGAAAAGGGGCCTTTATCGCGACACTACATCGAAGAGCATGTCAATGCCGAGCACATATCCTTCGTGGCTTCCCCTCAGTCTTTTCGGGGTTGTTCTTGTTTACTGACTGGGATAGATGCATGAAGGGGTTTCCCCCGTGCTGATGACGGAAAACGTGGCATTTACGGTAAATCTTTGTAGTGGGGTCGTGCAAGATCTCGATGCGGACTGAAACAAAAAAACTGCCACTTCCATTTAGTACACTCTGGGGGTTCGCAAATCCAGTTATGAGGACAACCCGCCCTTGGAGTTTCTTCTCGTTTTAGCCCTCCCCTTGAGGGCGAATTTCAAGGCCCACCTAGTTTCAGCCATGGAGCGGTACTGGGGGGTTTCTATGGGTTCCACACAATGCTCGGGAGGGGACGGATGAAAATAGAATGGGGTGCTTTAGCAAGATGTTCGTGGTTTTAGACAAGATCCCTTATAAGGGCACCAGCAGAGCAAGGGTTCTCCAGCTGCGATAGTCATGTCTGCACGGGGAAAGGGGGGGGTGGTTGCTTTGTCAGGGGTGAGGGAGCTCCACTTCCTTGGGATTTCCCCTGGAGGGCGTGACTGGCCAGTCTTTTTGGGGAAAAGGGGGGACCTTGTTGGGTGGGGGCCCGATTAAGGGCTGAGCATAGGAGGAGGAACAAGCTGGCCGCGGGGGATGGTGCACGAGCCCACCTCCACAAGAAAAAGTAGGGCCCTTTTTTTTGTTGGGGCGCAGGCACTCCGGTCTTCCTGCGGAAGTGGAGTTCGGCGAGGAGGTAATGATCGTACTGCGCCGCAGCTTGTGCGGGTGGAGAGCCGTGGACGGCGACCCCCGGAACTCCGATCGGCCCCGTGCTATGGGGAGTGGGTCAAGGAGGACAAACTCCCCGCGGGACGAGGGCGATGGAGTAGACCCTGGTATTGTAAAACCCTTGTAGAAGCCATCCTTGTACCCGTGGCAGAGAAGGAGCAAGTTCTTGTGGAAAGCCGGCGACGAAGGCGGAGCGGGGTGCGTAAGCCCGTAACGGTTGGGTGGCCAGGACGATGTTGGGGGGTGCAAGAAGTGACGTTTGTCGCCGACCTGGGGAAGGCAAAGCTCGGTCCCGTCCAACACGGAAGGAAGTAGGCAACTTGTCGTCAGGGTTTCCAACAGAAATGCACCCAATCCGGCCACTCCTTGAGCATAACCGCTGGACCAAAGGAACCCTTGAGCGTCGGCCCGTGGGTGGAGGGGACACAAGCAGCGGCAATCCCTTGGTTTTCCACTGATTCTTTAAGGTTGATTCTGACGATGCGATCGAGCAACACATTGGCCGGGAGTGGGCCCCGCCGGCCCTGGGCGATGCTGGTTGAGAACCCTGCGGTTTCCGTTCCATAAAGCGGTGGGGGGGGGAGGAGGATCCGCGGATCGGCTTCGATGGCGGTGGTGGGGGAGGAGGATCCGCCCGGCGTGAAGCCAAGCGGCCCGGTGTGAGGATCAGCCGGCGTGAAGCTGTGGTGGTGGATCCGCGCCGGTCGCTAGGTTGGATAGAGAAAGGATAGGGTTAAAGACGGCCCCTGGCGTGGCCAAGAGGAGATCGTCTGCGGTCCGGCCTCGTCGACGAACCCCGTGCCGTTCGTGGCACCCAAAGGGCCCCGCAGTCTAAGGCCCCATCTAAAGCCCACGGGCACGCCTCTTTCCCGACGGGCCCCACACAGCTGACAAAAAAAAAAATTTTCTTCCTCGCTGCGCCGACGACCCATCTTCTCCCCCCTCCCCCACTCGCGATCGGCACAAAGGGCGGTGTCAGGTCGGGCTCTCAGCGACGGTGGGGCAGTCCCAGGCTCGGCGGCGGCGTCAGTGGCTTCCCCTCCCCCCTCGCGCCCTCGCCTCCGTTCTCCGCAACCGGGCGACCCTGCGCACGCACCTCCCTCTCCCCTCCCGCCTCCGGGGGACCGTCGACGGCGCACGGCCCCTGCGGCCCACCAAGGCGGTCGTGCGGTACCCCGTCCGCTTTTGCGTTCAGCGCGCTGAAGCGTGCGCTTATGTCGCTTTTGAACTCTGATTGCCTGCGATTCGTGAACCCCAGAGCAACTGCTACAAAAGGAATAGAAGAGGGATCCTGAGAGGATTAAGGAATTGAGGCCGAGAGGCTCGGACCAGAAAAATAGCCTGTCTTTCAGCTACGACGCATTTCATGTTCATCGTCTGTTTTTCCTTTTGAATTGCCTTTCCACAGATTTTTATTCCTGTTTTAGTGTAGTGTTTTGATGCTTTCCCAAACTGTATTATTTGACCATCTGCTAGTAGATTCATAACAATTTTAAGATTAACATAATTTGGGGACTAGTGATTTAAACAACATCCTTTTCTTTTGTAAATAAAATTTTACTCAAATCATGAAGTATTCATGAACAGCAGTTAAAATTCTTCTATATCAAACAGGTGTGGCATTCTCTGCCCTGACAAGGCCATGGATCTTAATCAAATAATTACCTTTTTAAAAAAAAGAGGGAAACTCATCATAAAGCATGTACTTGACCTATGAGTGCCTTTTGGTTGCTCATTTCCCCTAATTTTGCAGTATGTTGTATCTGATAATATTTTTTTCCCTTTGCTGCTTCGAATATCATCTTGGGACAAAATGAAGGAAAACTAGCAAAGTTGAGGCCAACTATTAGAGCCTCCAAAGGTATCAACGGGGTTTTGAAACCACGTCGATTTAGAACCTTGATAAATTATTCTAGTAGATTAACCATTAGTTCCTAGCAGGTTTGGGCTTCTAATAGGTGGTAATAAAGGGGCCAAAACCCCCTATTAGCAACTTATTAGTAGGTGGATCCAAATCCCCCTGCTAAGATTAGCTCAACTATTAGTATGTGGATCCAAACAGGTCCTAATTAGCAGCCTTTTAAATGGGACGGCATTTGTTTCATCCATGAAATTAAATTTTTTTCTTTCAGGGATCCAGCAGAGCGGAGATGGTTTTGAAGTCACAAAGTTTGGGCATGGTTGTGTTGCACTTATTGTTTTCCCAGGTCTCCTCCCACTTGTGCCCACAACTTGATACCAGAAAGTCAAGTTTTCAAAACTTTCAATCTCAGTTTACACAAGTCAATTTGTGATCTTGGAGTCTGTTATAATCAAAAAAAACAGCTTTATATTACTAATTCATTGCGAAAAATACTTTTATACTAGATAACTCTTCTATTTAAAATAGTATACTGTCATAGATAAATATATTTGTAGTCCAGGTGTCATATTGGAGGCCGCAATGATGTTTGAGGGACTTGTGTTTGGATTTGCCCCAAAAATTGGTGTAAATTGATTAATGGTAAAAAAAAAAATTTATATATAACTCTTCGATTTAAAAAAAAGTATAGTCAAGAATTTTCAAAATTTATAGTTGAGGTCAATTGTAGGCAGCGGTGATGTCTACTTGCGTTTAGGGTCGGAGAGTACAATATGTTCATTTTTGTGACTTTATATCTTGCGTGTTGGAAAGTCAACTCTTTTAACGATGTTGACTGGGACACTTCTGAAGCGCTCATGAATCACAACACTTACTTGCATTCCGGAATTTTCATTAAATAACCAAAATCCGCTTTTTGATCTTCCTGGTATCATTGAAGGAGCCTCTGAAGGCAAGGGACGTGGTAGGAGGTAAATGTGCTAATAGTTTTTTTGTATGTTGTTAATTTTTTTTACCCACATACCATTTCGTGAATGTTTTTTGACGGTGATTTTTTTTCAGGTTATTGTGTTGCAAAGTAATCGATTTTTGTGCTAAATTGTTTCTGGGATGCCTCAAAGGTTAATTTTTTGTTTTGAAGAACCTTCGCTTCGCTCGTTTTTCTTTATTCACCCTTAGCAGTTAGAACAGCTAATTTTTTGAAGCATATTAAGATTTTTGTTTGGTGAGAGGGTAGGGTAGATGGTCAAGTTTATGGACTGTGTGCCTCTCAATAGACATACTTCGGTCCTCCTAATTTAATCTTATCCTGCCAAGAGCAGAAATACCACATTTTCCTTACCAGAATAATTTGACTATTAAAGTTCTTAAAAACTACTTTCACAATCAAGTTTCTTGTCTAGCTTCCTTTGCAAATATATCACATCACAAAATTATCATATCAAAACAGACAGTTACAAAAAGACTTAATAGAAGATACTATAAGAGAAGTTTCTAAAAGGATAAACAATAAGGAGAGGAATGAACAAGATAGAGGCGCTATGAAAATCCGTGGTGGTTTGGTACTGTACTAATTTGCTAGACAAGGGTGTGGTGGCAAGAAGTGCCACAGAAAAATAAATTTGCAGCTTATGGATGAAAGAGCAAAAGTAAAGCAGATCGGGTGAAATGCTAAGTCTTGGTTCTGGCATAGGAGGAAATCTTTTATTTCAAATTGCATACTAATTGTTATCATTTTTTTCACAATATTTTCAACTTTTTAGTTGTAACTAAAAGCCTGTAGTGTTACTCAGTAAGTCGTTGAGCCTCAAATCCACATCACTAAAGGTATATCTGCTGAGTTGTGTTAAGTTCTTGCAGATACATCTAGGCACCACCTTTATAAGCAATATTGTTCTTCAATATTTTTTGTGGAACTTTCTAAAAGTAAATAGTTGCTTGAAAGTTCTTGCATACTATAGTGGGGACGGTGTAGATGAGCTCCCCATTCTTTATATGTTACCACACATGTTTTAAGCCTTACCTAATTTCTATTTGTTTATTACATCACTGTTCTAATTTACATTTCAGAATGAAGGACATCGCCAATATTAACTAGAGAACTGGAAGCTGTCGGTCTCCGTCTTAACAAAAGACCTTTCCCAGGTATGTATAATGCATCACAGTTGAAAGTGTAACAATATAAATGAATGTAAGAAATTGACACAAGTACATATGGAACACTTAAATTGTTAGACCTTCAGGGTGCTCAGATAAGTCAGTCTTAAAATGTTGTTCGAAGAATGGAACATTCTTAATATGCTGGGCATGACTCTAGTCCATAGATCATGTACTTATATCAGGCTTACGTGAAAGGCAGTGTCTGAATGTGACTAGCTTGACTCGCCAATCAATGAATGCCACTTCCCATGACATCTCTATTGCAGCGTGCCCCCGGGAATCTTGTATTGGATGACATGTATTGCATGAGCTTCTAAACCTATCATTCCATGAAAGTCTGAATGTCTGACTAGTGCATAATTCTCCGGACCATAAAGTCAACTATTGATTTTTCTGTGCTAGTATTTTTTTCTTAATTATCATAAAGCCTCAAAAGTTTGTTCAACCAATCAATCTCACAGACCTACACTCTACTCCATATTCCTTACTCAGCAGGAACATACATTGTTTCGCATGTAGTAACATCAATGGTCACGCATTTATAGCCGTTAGGTAGGCTTGGTCCCATGCCATAATCATGCCACAATGTTCAAAAAGGCGATGTTAGGCGCTCGCCTGGGCACGCCTTTGCGCTGGGTGGAGGGGGACCGCCTTGCCTAGGGGGGTAGGTGGTAGTGGTACCCTAGAAGGCTCCAGCCTGGCGGCAGCGGTTGCGTGTAGATCCAACCAAGGCAGGGAGCGTGTGGGCGACACTGATGTCGGGGTGAAGGTCGCTGGTGGGGGAGGAAGCAACGGCGGGCGCATGCTTGTTCGGCAGAGAAGCGAGAGAGAGATGCGGAAGAGGGAGAGGAACCGGCAACTAGGGGGGCGGACTACGGGTGAAGTGATGGGATCGTGGAATCCATCTGGAGAGTAGTTCGGAGTTGATTGACACGCAAACCCCCCTACCTGGCGCGCCAACTGTCGGTGTTATGACCCAGCGGGGTCAAGACCACCAACGGTAAATTTGTGTATTGCGTGCTCCCTCTCCCAGATGTGATGCAAGGAACACTGGGTTTATCCTAGTTCGGGCACAGAAGACTCTACGTCCAGCAGGGTAGTATGTAGTGTATTATCTTGCACCGGGGTGCTCGTACAAGGGGGTACAAGCTGGTTTACACAGGGGTGCTCAGGATGAGCCGAAGCCTAGAACTAGGAAGGCTAGCCTAGGTGAACGGGTGGTGGACCATCTGACGCGGCGATCAGGCAGTCGGGTGTGGTAAGAGGTGATACAAGTGTGTTTCGGGAGTTGGCTGTGAGCCCCTAGATGTCCGATCCTAGGTCTCCTCTCCCTTTTATCTATCCCAGCATCCCCTTTATAGACCAAGGGAGGCTTGAGAGTACAGACTGTAGAGGTATGGGAGGAGTGTCTTGTGACGTCATGTTGGTGACGAGACGTCGACCACTGTGGCGGCGTGGCCTTCCCGTCCTTCCGGCGTCCAGGGCGTGGTGGTGCTTGACCGGTCGTCGCCATACAGCATGGCGAAGCTGGGTTGACCTTCGGAGGCGGGTGCGAGTCCCACAGTTGGAGCGGGACGGAGCGGACGGGACGAATCCCACGCTGGAGTGGTTGGAGGTAGGGGTCCGACCCCTTGTCGAAGGGGGGTCGAGACCGGCCTGTTTGTCGTATCTCTGAAGACACAGTCGAGGGTTGTCCTGTTCATGACTCGAGGGGGCGCCTCTGGAATCCGTACCTGCAACGTGGCTATAGCGGCAGTACAGTTGACAGAAGCCCAGGAATGGGCAAGCGAGTTGGTGGATTTGACTGCGGCAAGCGCGCCCATGGCGTTGGCGGGGGCAGGTAGCATCGGATCCCCCTTTATCCCATACCGAGGCAGGTGGACCGATCGAGCCCTACCCGGGGGTCGTTCGTTCGACCCTATGTCCGACATTCGGGGTCGAGGCGGAAGTGGGGGGTCGTTCGTTCGACCCCCTCGTCCGTCAGCCGGAGTCGAGGTAGAGGGGGGGGGTCGTTCGTTCGACCCCTCGTCCGTCACCGGAGTCAAGGCGGAGGCGGGGGTCGTTCGTTCGACCCCTCGTCCGTCAGATTTCTCGGGTAGCGGGCCGGCCCACGACTGGTTGCGATTGTCGGTGAGGTCTTCCTGGATGGCCTTTCTCCATGGGCTCGAATGCCGATCTGATCTTGCTTAAAAATGGTTGCTATGTTTAGCGTTAGTTTTTCGAAAGGTTTAGGTACCCTTACCTTTGTACCTGACACTCATCAATAGTATTATTATCAGAATCAGCAATAGCGAGCTCATCAGGACTGGCCAAGGTGGTCAGACTAGAAGAAGTTGTGTAGTATTTTTAGAATGACAACTGAAAACACATGTAACAAGTGGTTTAGGGAAAGAGTGAGGTAGTGAAGGTGGATTGTTGTAGGAGGTAAAGGTGGCATGATGGAAATAGGAGCAGGTGTGGAGGTAGAAGGAGGAAGTGTTGAAGCAGCATCGCAAGATGAAAATGGAGGAATGCACAAAAAGGAGGTGGACTCTGTGGGGGAATATGCGGGTATGGTGGATGGGTTATAAAATAAAGGACGGTCCTCAATAAATTAACATCCCGAGAGATGTGTATGCGATGGGAAGAAGAGTCATAACATCGATAACCCTTATGCTCAGGACTATACTCCAGAAAAACACACTCAACAGACTATGCTGTCAATTTAGTGCGCTCAGAGGGGCAAGGAAAACATAGAATGTCCATCCAAAAACGCGAAGATGGTCATATCTAGAAGGATACCATACACCAGGGCATAGGACCGACAACTTGGATGAGGTTGCCTATTAATGAGGTAGACAATAGTGGACACAACTTACACCCCAAAAATGAGAAGGGACAAAAGATGAAATCAAAAGAGTGCGAGTTGTCTCTATGAGATGGTGATGTTTTCGTTCAGCAACGTCATTCTGAGCAAGAGCACTAGGACAAGAGAGTTGTGAAAGAGTACCCCCAGAGGACAAAAAATCGCAAAATGCATCCGACAAGTATTCACCCACAGAATCAAGCGAAGAGTTTTAATGGGAGTAGAAAATTGTGTGTGAATCATGCGAACAAAAGACTGATAAATGGAACACAACTGCGAGCGGTGTTTCATAAAATAAATCCATGTATAGCGAGAATAATCATCAATAAAAATGACATAATATTTGTGGCCACCCTTTGTAGAAAAGGTGCAGACCCCACACATCGTATGAATAAGATCAAAGGGTTTAGAAATCGAGAAACACTAGAAGAATAAGGAAGTTGTATTTGTTTGCCAAGTTTACAACCCTTCACACTGAAAGCTAGACTCAATAGATGTATGACCTAAACAACCTTTTTTATCATGAAAGACAAACGAGACCCACAAAGATGACCAAGACGATGATGCCAAGGTTGAGGACGACGCAGTGGATGAGGCATCATGTGTTGTAGATGAAGGGAGACGTAGAGTGTCAAGAACATAGAGGTCGGAAGCACCTCTACGGTGATGGCCAGTCCCAGCCACTTTCCCGCTACGACGGTCCTAAATAAAACAATATGATATAATTATAAAACTAATTACAGAAGCCATAACTATTTTACGAGACGAAACTTTTAAGCCTAATTAATCCATCATTAACACATGTTTACTAATTAGGCTTAATAGATTCGTCTTGTAAGATAGTCTCAATCTTATAATTAGTTTTATAAATAGTCTAGATTTAATATTATAAATTAGTGTCCAAACATTCGATGTGATAAAGACTAAAGTTTAGTCTGGGGTAACCAAACAGGGCCTGAAAGCAGCTAACACAGTGACAAACATCACCACCAACCAATGCATCCACACTCATCAACCCCACCACCCATCATCACTTAGATAATAATAATAGTAATGCTAATCCAATACCAATCCCCCACATAATAGTACTACCATCAGCAGGGTGCGGTAGTCGGATGTGATCTGGTACGGGTCGACGCCGGCGGCGCCCACCGCGCGAACTCGGCGGGCATCCGCCGCTTCCCGTCCTTGATGATCTTTACCACCTCCGTGATGGAGGAACCGACCACTTTCCCCACGGGCGCCCACACGCTCATGATGTAGTAGCAGTTGCCGTAGAACCCGACGCTGGCCCGCGGGAGCAGGCGTGAAGCATGGGCCGCGCACGTTCATGGCGAAGGAGAGGTGCACGGAGGAGTCCGGCTCGAACCCGGATTGGTGACGTGGAGGGTGAGGGCCTAGTCGTTGCTAAGAGGTTTGAGAGACTATTCGTTCGTTCGCTCGCCTGGCGGGAGTTTGACTTTGGCATATTTTTTTCTTTTTGGCGCCAATGATTTGGGAGGTCTCTTCACCGGCCAATGGGCGTTGATTCGAAATTTGGAGGACTGACAGGCTTACTTTCAGTTTGTGTTCGAAATATTGTTATAAAGAAAAATATATGAACAATTCTCCCTTCGTTTTCTTAAATACTCCTATGTGGAGGTAATTAATTCAATCAAAAAAAATTAAACATCACTTAGATACGTTATATGGAGTAGATTTAAAAATGAGAAATTATAATGTTGATATGCAACCATTTTTGTTTTTTTGCATTGTGACGCCGCGAACCCTCGCTCAAAATTGGCCATACGATAATACTTCCTCCGTCCCTTAAAAAATGTAATTTTGCAATACTGTCATGATTTACTGTATCAATTTGATAAAAAAATATTAATATTTATAATATCAAATAAACACAATTAGATTAATTATGAAATATATTTTATAATGAATTTATTTGGAGTCATAATGGTGAATATTATTCTTATAAACATGGTCAAATATAAAAGCACTTTAGCTCACATACATACCATAGTTGTAACTTTTGAGTTGAAAGTTTGCATGTGACTTGCACACTTCCAACGGGTAGTTAGCCAATCTTTCAATTCCCACCACATATCATCAATACATCAAAGAACACATATGTCTTGTATCTCAATACAACTATATGCTAGCTACCACGAGCAAATTTATCCAATCTTCAATGTACAGCACCAGTAGAAAGAAAGATTGTAACCAGCCAACTCGTATTGTAAGAGGAATATCGAATCACACGTAGACGCAAGGATTTGCTTGGAAACTGCTTATGGGAAAAAACAAAGGCAATGACAAGCAAACAATCCACTATAGATATGAATATATAAGAGGTGAGAGCCAACAAAGTTGGGGAGGTTCTAAATTCCCACCAATTTAACTCTCTAATGGATAAATTTGGTAGATCAAAGTCTCACTCCTCAAATCTTTGATATCCCTCTCCTAACCCAAGAAGAGGAAGAACTGACACAACTAATTACTCCATTTTTCATTTTAAAGAGTGCCATCTTATTTCCACTACCTCGATCAAGGTATGGAGGTCAGAATAAATAGAATAACAATGAATGAAAAAAGAGAATATCCTTTAGCTAGATAAGGAGCTGATGTAGACAAGTAGACCAAGATAGTGGATTGCGAATCCACCATGCACGAGCTCAATTTCCGTAGTTTGCCCAACGCACAAGAGATGGGGGAGCTAGAGATGCCCTTTTTTGGGCTGGTTGGGATACTTTGTAAAATGTCCCCAAGCTATATATATTATCAGAAATAAGTCCCTAGATATATAACCAAACACATAAGCAACATTTTTGGATAAATGTAATTGCTCAAATAAGCTTCAAATGGTGTCAATAGGAGTTGCAACATCACATACACCAAGGCTTAGCAACCAGAAAATCAATAGAAAAAGACATAATTGAGCTTTCTCTTTATGTGCTAGTAAAATAAAAATATGAAATTAATTAACTGTGTGAAATGCAATCATGATGCAAATATTTCTAATGCTATTCAAATACTCTCAACATACTAGTAAATGTATACAGAAACGTTCATAATATTTTATTTTTTACATTTATATATGGATGATCATAATTGCTTTTAGATCATGCTACCTTCTGGAGTCGGGTCAATGGGAGACCATCACTTGATGGGGGTGTGGTTTTCAAGAAGGGGTTCTTGATGACCATTTCGACGAACTCTGGGCCCCCTTCGGGCCATGACATGGTGCTCCAGGCCCTTCTATAGTAGCCCCTTTAGTGTCTGCTTTGGGAACCTTGGCATATCCCTTAGTGTCTGCTTTAGGCGTCTTAGCGTGTGCATCCTCCTTAGTGTGTGCTTCGTGGTCCTTTGCAGACCCTTTGGTGACTGCATCGGGTGCCTTGGCAGGCGCATCCCCTTAGCATATGCTTTGTGGTCCTTGGTAGACCCCTTGTTGGCAGCTTCGAGCACCTTGGCGGTTGCGTCCCCTTCTTTGGTTGCTTCTTGCTCCTTGGTTATTGTGCTCGCCGAAGATTTGGTCGCATATACGAATGGTGTCGTCATTGCGGCAACATAGACGGCTAGAATGAACAATGTGATGGCGAGGTTGTGCGCCATTGTCTATTGAAGTGATTTGTAACAACAAATCACACAACGGTATGAGAGATAGATGTGGTGTGAGTTTATTTTGATTTAGAGGAGAAGGTGATGCCTTTCTAACAGTTTAACATGGGTGTGTCTAGGAAGTTATGAAGGCAAGTAAAAATGCGTGGATGGTGGCATGCCACACCTCACATAATTTCATTTGTGGTCATCAGGGCTGTGGTTATTTTTGGTGAATCCGCACTTCACGCTCATGTAGTCTATTGGGGATGTAGTCTACAAGAAATTTGGCTGGTTCTTCTACGCTCATGCATATATGCTAGAATGTTCATGTTGTGTCATTTAGCATATATAAAAATTGATGAAACTATTTGAGTGGCATCAAGATTAATGTTTTCATGTGTTACAAAATATCCCAAAAGATAGGGATGTGTTCAAGGTTTGTGGGTGATGCCATATTTTGTCCAAGGACTAGCTAGTATTTTCATTAGAGTTGAGGCATGCATGTGTCCAACATTTGCTTTTGCATTTTGGCGCTTCAAACAAAGTTGAAATGGCATGTCCAATTCTTTTGATCTTCTTTTATAATACAAAATGCTTTCGGTGTCTCTAGAATATGCAACATGGTCTGCTAGTGAATGTTGCACGTGTTAATAAGAAATAATCCATCCGATAAATATAGGATGTTTGGATGTAGCAGATAGTAGAATGTGTAGATTAGAAAATAACAAAGTGCTATAAATTTCAATAACAATGTACATATTATTATGGCTTCGCATTATGAAAACTAGAATGATACACCAACGTTGCTGGGGAACTTTCTTAGAAATAAAATTGTTGTATGTATGATTTAAACCTACATATTTTTAAACTCATTCTTATCGAAAGTGGGCAAGGTAGTGAAATAATCTAATAAAAAACTAACATAATTTGCTTGAATCATGAGATGTTGGAATGACAAATTGAACAAATAGCTATATATTGATGCCTTCTATATTTTTTATAATAAAAATTAACAAAAATAGATCAAATGATAAGATGATTGGAGACAAAAAAACAAAACAATAACAATACATTCATCCCCAAATCTCTAAGACGACAATTAGCATCACCGAGTTTCACTTTATTTTAGAATTATGTGATGCTGGGAAGCCTGATTTCAATCCAAAACACTTTCTTTTTATTTGCGTCTCCAAATCTTTACCCTATATATTATTTAATGTCATGGTGACAATTGGCACCACATATATAGTATTGGCTACCCTGTACGTGTACGCTTGGAAGGAGTTTTAAGCATTGTTGGTTCGTGGGTTTGGCAGCCAACTTATGTTTGGGTAGTTAATTTGGTGTAGTAGTGGGCAGCAGTGGTTTAAAGTTGTGGTGCCTTATAGTATGTGGTGCGTGTCGTTGTTTACTAAACCGGATGTTGAGTTAAAGTTGCTATTGTAATTTTTTTTTCATATAGATAGCCTATATAAGGATTACTTGCTTGCATTTTTTTATTGTGGTGGTGGTGGTGTTTAAGGAAACATCAATACTCCACCTGAAGAACTCATGTACTACCCTATAAGAACTTGCAAATAAATCCCAACAAAGAGAATGTTTGTTAAATTTTTATACATATTGATTAATATCATAGGCTCGTTATAAAAGTTGTTTAATTGCAGAATAGTCGTTACATTATTGTACAAAGTTGTTTAGTTTCGAGAATCCGATGTCGATATACACCTAGATACAAATTGATTACACATAACACATGACATTGATCCTTGAGAACACATCACCACAAAATTAAAGGGCATAGCACGCAATATATTGGATGAAACACATTGTTTCATACATGAACAAAATTAAAATAGGAGAGAGAAAACAAAAACAAAATAACAATTAGGCAAGCACATTCCATGCATTAATTTGTTGCGCGCACCCATGCACACGTAGCATTAGGTGTAGCACATTGCTTATTGCTAAGAATCAAAAGGGATTGGATCACTGTAGAGACAGAGCGAGCCGTAGAGACAACGAGATCTTTGTCATAGCGCTGGGCGTCTAGTCGGAAGAACTGCTGCTGGAGGGTGCCTCCGATGACGACGACGACTCCGAGGACGACTCGGAGTCCGGCCCGGGAGCTGGAGCGGGCACATCAGATGACTCCATGGACCTCCCTCGACAACGTCGACGCGGGCCGCGTCCGCGGATGGCGCCACCGCGACGGCGACCAGGAGGAGCACGGCGAGGAACACACAGGCGGCGCGTGCCATTGTTGGTGGCGGTGCGTCGGACTGAGAGTACGTGGGCGGTGCAATGGCTGCTTTCTTGCTTGTTGGTTGTGTGTGTGTTGTGATTGCGATGACCATTCCGGGACGGACGCGGTGTTTATATACTAGACCGGTCGTGTGGTGTGTGTGTGTGTGTGGCTATTTCAAGTTGAGGACAACTGGAGGTTGTTCTCTGCAGCTCCAAGCGCAACAAGCGTTTGGTGGCTTGTAACTCCGTGTGTCGTGTGGTCGCGCATGACTCGGAGCCGAGAGCGGTGCACGAGTCTTGGCCATCTGTCGCACGTCCAAATGGACTAGTGAGAGGAAACAGAGAAGCCGCATGCATGCGGCAACGACACTCCATAGCTACGATATGGGGGTTGATGTGGCACATGCCACAAAGTAGTCAGACGAGATTAGCCTCAGCTCCTTTGTAGTCGGCCAAGCACTACTAAATCTGAAAGTTCTCCTAGTGTTTTTAATAGAGTGAAGTTCTCTTAGTGTTTTGGTATTTAAAATTTAGTATAAACTTTTCCTAGTAAATGTCTTCTATTAAGAACTCTCATATACCATGACTAGTGGTAGTGTTTTACTATTAATTAAAAATACTAGAAGTCCACCATTCTAGTAGTGAAGAATATCAACATCTCTATTCATGGGGTAATGCAAGCAACGGAGGACCTGGACACGCTCTCTAGCTCCCCTACCACAGCTATAAATGTCAATGCAGCTTGAGCCCGATGGCTCGACATGAGCCCGTTTTTTTTTGGCCCGGTCTAAGCAGGACACAACTTGGTCGGGAAGAACTCGTGCATATAGAGATCAAAAAAAAAACTCGCGCATATATATGATGAAAATAGCAAAAATTGTTGGCCACTTATGTTGTGGGGGAGTAATCTATTCACCAAAGGAACTGTATGACAAGATTACTCTGGAGGAACACCCACCGTTTTCTTGGGTATTTTGGAAGCCGCAATGTATACACCGAGAGTGAAATTCTTTGCTTGGCTAATACTATTTCTGGTTGATAGAATCAACACCAAGGTCATGCTGAGGAGAAGGAACTTGAACACACAGGAGCAAGTCATGTACGTCACATGCAACATTGGCATTATTGAGGAAGACATTGACCACCTTTTCTTCTCATGGCCCTTTGTCAGTGTTGTTGGTCCTAAGAGCGTCTTCAACACGTAACTATTATGACATAAATATGTAAAAAGTAAGAGAGAGTAGTCATTAGCGACGAACAAATAACTGTTTTATTTCACGTAGTCTAAAAATTTGTGAGATGGACATGTGGAGTCAATAGTACACATAAAAATTAACCTGTATAAAATAGTCTTTATTTTTTTCTCTCCCTCCACATCAGCTAGCTACATAGCTAACACTATTGTGAACGCCCTAACTTTACTTGGGATGAATCCTTGAGTCTGTCATTTTTTCCTTTTGCAAAAACTCAGAAGAACCTGCTGTTTTTCATGGATGTAGCCTTACTACTAGCAACTGGAACTCTCGAAACTTCGTAATGACAAAATCTTCGACAGGGGAAGACCTGTGTTTAACGTTTGGTTTACAAATTTCAAGAACCGGTGGCTTCTCCATTCGGTTCGCTTCAAAGATGCAATTAGCTAAGTTACCCTTTGTAAATATAACTTCTTTTGTTTATAACTAAAAAAGTTAGAAGTGTTATTCACTAAAAAAAAGAACTTGCAACAAATCCCAACGAGAGTGAAAAATCCGTCAGTATGAACGTCCGTGGAGCTTATCTCAATGGTCATTCTTTCATCGTGATATGTGCTAGGACCACATCTACATGCATTTGGCGAGCTAGAGAATTATGGAGGGGGGTGCGGCTTGTGGTCTAACCACATAACAATAATACAACTTGATAGTACCATTGCCATAATTTAAGTATGAATAGTTTCAAACAAGCAATATTGATGCACAACAACAATGAAGCAGCGTAACAATAAATTGTACTTACCATTTATCAAAATATATTAAGCGAATCCCACGTTTATAAATACAAAAGATTGTCGGTGTAGACATAATACAATCCTGAAGGCTGAAGCACAGAATCCTCACTGAAAAAGAAAGATAAACCATTCATTGTAAGCAAAAACTTATATAATGTAACATTGAAAAAATAAAATTAGGTGAATTACCTCTTATAGATCAAATCTGCGCCTTTTTCCTTCCATGTTCATGAAGCGCTGAACCACAACATCATTTGTAACTTTCTTTAATTCTTCTTTCTCCACATAGCAAATAAGTCTATTACTCAAGTGTGCATCGCCCATGCGGTTACTAAGAGTTGTTTTCACAATCTTCATCCCCGAAAATATTCTCTCCACTGTTGCAGTAGCAATCGGCAATACGAGCACAAGTTTCAAAAGTCGATAAACCAATGGATAACAAATATTCTTTTTTGTCGCCACCATTCTTTGTGAAAGCTCACTGATAGTATTTAAGTTGGAGAATCTATTGTCTTCTCTCACATCAGCAATGTAGAGGCCAAGATGTTGCCTAAGATCCCTTAATTCCATAGAGCAAAAATCATACGGATATAATTTTGCTAAGTTTACCAAACTCTCCACATCAAATCATGAAATGAATCTCTTGGATTGAAAGCAGCTGAACAAACAAGCAACTGAGAGCTTGTCTCACTAAATCGGCTATTAAGCTCTTGACCTAGCCAATCATATAACCTCATTAAAACAATCCACTTCATAGTGATGCTTGTTTGTAATTCCAGATGCCTTCCTAGACCGTTTGGATCAATATATGCATCTTCCATTTCTAACTTTGTAATATCATGCATCTCACAAAACTCATTTACTTCATCTAATAATTCGCTCCACCCATCACTTCTAAGGTTACACAACTGTAATCTAGTTGATTGCAAACACTTCATAGCATTCACAATGTCTTGATCCTTGCGTTGCAATGCTAATGACAAAGTGTTTGTGATGGTTAATGTGGTCAATAGGAGATGCAAGTAAAAGACAAAGTCAAAAGATTGGAAGTAGATTAGAAGATTTGATGCTTGGTCTCTATTTTTTCCAATCTCTGTCATCCTTTTCCACAAAATGTAACACTTCAACAATTGTAGAAAATAGCTCAACAAGGCTTTTAAAAGTTTTATAATGGGAATTCCAACGAGTATCTCCAGGTCTTTGAAGACATTGCTCTTGATTTAACCCTCTCCCAGTTTCTAGCTGGCCACAACCTAAGGCCTTTGTCACTTTTTCATGATTTTATATCCCTAATCATGTCCCTTCTCTTGGCTGACCCACCCACCACGTTTAGTAAGCTATGAATCATGGTTAAGAAATTGCTAATACCCTTATGTTTTCTCACAACAGCCACAATAACTAACTGAAGTTGGTGAGCAAAACAATGAACATAATATGCTGACTTACTTTCTCTCAAAATAATGATTGCAGCCCATTGAACTCACCTCGCATGTTGCTAGCACCATCATATCCTTGGCCTCTAACTTTCTTTAAGCTGAGCTTAAATTTTGCAAGTAGAGAATCAATAGATGACTTGAGACAGGAAGAAGAAGTTTCAGTCACATGCACAAGACCAACAAATCTCTCTTTCACAAATCCACATTTGTCAACATATCTCAAGACCACAGCCATTTGTTCCTTACAAGAAACATCCCTTGACTCATCAACTAGCAAGCAAAACACATCATCATCAAGTTCTTGAAGAATAGAATGTAGAATTTCATTTGCAAAACACTCAACAATATCTGTCTGAATTTCATGAGCAACCATACAACTATTCCCTGCCAGACCCACTGCCTTCCCTAAATTTGGATCATGATCAGCTAGGCAATCAAAAACCTCCAAGAAATTCCCTTTATTCAAAGACTCCTTTGACTCATCGTGGCCACGAAAGCCAAACCTTGCTTCAATAAAAGCCTAGCAGTATCAATAGATCCATTCAGTCTAGTAAAATAAGCCCTCTTAGATGCTTCACTTTGCCTATGCAAAACAATATCTATGTGCTGATTTCTTTGTAACAAATCATCACATTTCTTCATAGCATTATAATGTGCTCCACCAACATCTCCAACGTGAATCTTTAGCCTCTCTTTCCTGTGAAAACCGTTCCATCCATCAACAACAAATGCTTTATATCCTGCATCCTTCTTTTCCCTGAACAAGAAACAACAGAACAATATGCTCTATCTTTTGATTCACTATATTCAAGCCAACCTCCAAATTCATCAAACCATTCCGGTTGAAATCTTCTTGATTCTCTTTTTCCCCAATCTGTGTAGAGGGAAAATGCACTTTCGAGGTTGGCATGGTCCATTCTCCAAATATTTCCTTCTGACCTTCTCTCTATGATTTGGATGGAATGAATCAATTTCCTTTCTTAATCCTGGGTCATATTTGATCTCCTCATCCCAATTAATATCTGGTATTTTTCTTTTCAAAAACCTATCCATATTTTCCTAGCATTCCACAAGAAAGACAGAAATTTAAAAAACTAAAATCAGTTGAAGTTGTTTACTGAAAGGATCACATGAAAAGGAGTAAAGGAGAGAGGTCAGAGATGTATTGGCGTACTGCTGCTTGCAGCTTGCTGCGCTCCTGCTTTCCTGCAGTCGGCAGTCCTCTGCCTGAAGTCCTGAACGGTGGAGTTGTGACCTGCTACTGCTTGCGACGGCTACGCCGGCCGGCGCCCGGCAGCCGCGATCGTCACTTCGTCAACAGAGATTCAGAGCACGGGAGAAGCTGAGAAGGCGGAGCGACGGTGATTGAGAAGGCGATGCGTCGTCGAAGCGATGGGCGAAGTAGTCGAAGCGTCCGCAAAGACAAAGCCTGTTGCGTGGCCGGCCAGGATGCGTGCGTGTGTTAATGTTGCTGGGCTCCCCGGGCTCAGGTTGCGTGCGTGCGTGTGTTGATGCAGCTGGGCTAGTGGCTGTGGGCTGCCGAGCTTCAAGAATCAAGAATGAAGCTGGGTCGTGGGTGCAGCTATTTCGGCCTGGTGGTGCGGATACGGTAAAGATGCGTATGCTATAAAGAATTCGTATTTGGCCGTGGGTGCGGTCGCACCCAGAGATCACAACGTAGATCCGCCCGTGTCTACATGCACGTTTATTCTTTTTTAATCGGATGTGGGCTCATCACTAGAAAATGTCTAGCACTTCTACAGTCCGGGTACAATCCTTAACCAATGAGAAAAAGGCAATAGACTTCACGAGTGATCATACTTTCGGATGTGTATTTCACGTTCCAGAGTGCCTGAGACATTATTATACAAGTTTTGCTTAAGTTCAGAAGTCCGATCGATGTTGATACACATTGATATGGTATTACACCTATATATATAAATTAAAAAAATGAAAATATGAAGGGTTTGCTCAAGAGATCGAAGCAAACAGGATTATTTATAAGGGAGAGAAAACCGGCAGAGATCGGTTGCCCCATATCCTACATCATCTAGCATCTTCTATCATAATGTAAGAATCCATGATATGAATGATTGCTCCTTTGCATGCGCTCGGCAACATCAAACACGAAGCACCTTCGATCTTGCATGCTGGTGGGGACTGCCGGAGTGCCGAGATGTGTGTTCGCCGGCCGTGCAGTTGTTGTGCCTGTGAAGGGAAACAAAGGCCTTTGCATCCTCTCGATTGAGTTCGAGGCTGCTTAATTGGAGCAGAACAGAAGAACGTCAATCGTCGGCCGTCGATCGCGCCTTTCCAACGCACAGCAGCGCTTCACGGCCGCGGCCCTGCTCCGCATCGACGACGACGACGAGACCTCCAGACTCCAGCTAGCAGCATGCATGTGTGGTCTCGTGAGTGTGTGGTGGCCTACGTACGGCCAGGTTTTTTTTTTCCGTTTCGGAACCGGTAACCGCCGGGGCCGGTCGGGCGGTTACCGACCGGTTTGACCGGTTACCGGTCCAAACCGAACGGTTTGAATTTTGAATTCAAACCCGCATTTCAATCGGTTTTGGACCGTAACCGGTCGGTTAGGGCCGGTTACCGACCGTTTGAACGGTAACCGGTCCAAACCGCCGGTGACTTTTTTTTTTGTTTGAAAAAATCAATTTTTTTTGCATGACCTTTGTGCATAATGATGTAAATAGAACACACAATTCATGGAAAATAGTGTGATACAAATGGTCAACCCCACACGACGGAAATAACGTAGTTCACCGTTGCAACAACAACAAATCGTCCATGGAAATACCTTGTGTCGTAGACATGCGAACATCATGGTCACTGGCGTTGAATATAAAGGAAGATCCCGTTCGGCACCCCTCCTCATACTCCCGGTGGACATTAGAGCGATACCGCGCGACTGTAGCCCACCTTGTACTCTATCCATGATTGGCCCGTCCAATGAGCTGTGGTCTCCCTTCCTGCACTAACATGTTGTAGAAATCCGGGTCTTGTCATTCGTAGACCCATCTAGTGGCCGGCTGCGTGCTGATGTCAGGAACGGGTAGGTATAACCACCACCGTACGATGTATCACTGTACGAGGAAGAGGAGTACTGTGACGTGTCGTAGCATCCTCGGGTCGTAAGCTCTCCTCTGCGATTCCGGCTGCCCATGGTCGCGGTCCTGAGTAGCATGTGTGAAGTCCGTCTCGCCTGCAGCCGACCATAATTAGTACTAGTGAATATCATAGACATTAAAAAAATGTCTGTAACAATCCATACCTGTGAAACGAAGTCCACCAGCATCACCAGCACCACTACCACCAGCACCATCTGCAAACCCCCAGCCCCACCACCACCAACAACAACAGAAGCTCCAGGGTCATCGTCACCACTATGACCGTCTCCACTGTCATTGCTGAGCTCTGTGACCGGACTCCTGGTACCGTGGACTTTGCTCACCCTCCTCGCCATCATCTGTCGAATTATCGCTGGTGACAGGTTTTGCACTCGCTTCCCCTTTTTTTCTGGCTAGGTCCCGTCTGGTATTTTCTTTTTCCAAGATGCGTGTCACCCACATGTCTACGGGCTCAATCACTGATGGGCCCAAGATCGTCAGGGTCCACTTGGTCTCTGTCATGACAAAGAATGAATCATATTATTAAAAGTATGGTTTCGTTAGTGGCTAACAAAGTACATCAACGTACCTCACGATATGGGACGGAAGAGGGATGTCAGTTCTTCATCCTCTTCGTCGAGAACTGGAGCCTGGTTGGATCTGCCATACTCCATCCAGTCTCGAACCGATTATCCCTTTCGTAAAAGGATATCTGCGTGAACTGGTCAATGAAGTCTTCTTCCTCACGCCTAGGTGGTCCGGATGCATCCGCGAGTCGCAACCGAAGGTTGTAGTTCACATAAACTAGCTTGTTCATTTTTGTGGGACAAGCGATTCCGAACCTTCGTGTGCACCAAAGCAAATGTACTCCAATTGCGCTCGCATCCACTGGAGGATACACACTGTGCAACAAGCCTCAGCGCAAGTTTTTGCAGATTTGGAGTGCTCCTGCCGAACAGCATCCACCATTGAGCTGCAAGTGGAACCCATTATGTTAGGTATGTGCTCAAAAAGACAAAAAAAACGAGTTCAAAAGTACTCTTACATGGGTTGTCTTGGGGTCCGGGGTCATTTTAAATGGCCAGCTCGCTGCCAAACTCCCCAAGGTGTAGGCGGAATGATTCTGCCTCCTGTAATGCCAAGACAGCGGAGTGCAACATCCGTCATTTTCCAAATGCTTCCTTGAGCCAGCAAACATGGTGGGAGTTGGATTGTAACGTATACAAGCCTTGGGTTGAGTACAGCAGCTCAACATACGATGCACGACAAATTAGCAAATGGTAAATACTCAATATGTAAGACTGCTATTTTAACAATGGTTGTGATCGCACCTGGGCCCACATCGTGCCATAGTACACGTTCGCAATCCTACCATCCATGATAGCCTTGTACTCATGCCATGTTGAGACATTTGTTCCAAAGAAGGCCTCCATCTCGTTTTTGCACTCTTGGAAGTTGTAGACAACCTCATACAGGTTAGGTCGCATATCCTAATCACAAACCGAAGGAACCTGTAAATTGGTGTCACTGAATCGATGATTATTTGAGTGTGTCCCACCACTATATGCTAGAAAACCTTGCGTGAGCATAATGACCTCCTCGGATTTTTCCCACCTGTTATCAAGAACTCGAAGATCCCATCCACTGCATAAAACATCACGCTTCCGATGGAAGCTCTCCACGAACATGTAGTTGGTCCCAAACCTAGTGGCATTCTATTTGACCAACTCACCACCAATGGCTTCCCTCATCATTGCATTCAACTGGCCATGGTTTGTGCAGCCAAGCTGAAATGCGCTTGCATGTTGAGATCATACCTGCATGCTCCGCCTTTTACCAATGTCCTTCAGCATCAAGTTGATTGTGTGTGCAAGGCAAGGTGTCCAAACAATATGCTTGTACTCCTCGTTCAATCTATGGCATGCTCTCTTGAAGTTGGCGCCGTTGTCCGTGACGATATGCACGACATGCTCAGCACCTATCTCCTCAACCACCTTACGAATCACCTGCACAAGTAGCACAACATTTAGTGGAACCGAGAAAACATAGTGCATGTGAACTGGCATAATATTTTGGACGTACCAACTGACTTGTGGAACCACATGACGCCATTGCAATAGATCAAAAAATTGATGACATTCATTCTTGTCGGGCCCGTCCACGAATCACACATCACGTGAACCCAAACAAGGGCCACTCCTCCTTAAAATTTGCGTACCGGATCTGCAGGTCCTTCTCGTTATGATCGAGGTACTTCCCGTCTATATCCTTTCCACTGGGTGACGCATGCCTTCACCTGCAATCGTAAGCGAATCATGAGAATAGAGAAATATACGTAATGAATTGAAGTCTCCAAGTATATGTACTTACCCCACTTCTGCGTCTCCCTGACCGCACTAACAAAGTACGGATTGTCCGCCTGTCTCCCGGGGATTCCTGCAGTATGGAAAAACTTTTCCCAAGCTTTCCCAATTGCGTCCTTCGCGGTCCTTCCCCTCTGCGTCCATGACCCTGTATCAATCCTGTCTGCTTGAGTCCACCCCTCGTACCGGCTGCCAATTGTACTCCTCCACCGCCGCAGGGGTCTGCCTCTGTGAACCAGACCTCCGAAACATCCTCTGCAAAGGATTGCCCCCCTGAGAAGCAGTACCACTACCACGCCACCTCCACGCTCGTAAGCGCCTCCTCTCCGCTGCACCCCCTCCTAGTACTCATATTCTGCTCTGGACTGATTCATGGCTGCCTGCAAACTGAGCCTCGTACTCGTCATCGTCAAGGGGTGGTTGCCCTCCGCTGCAGCAGCCTCTCGTGCAAGCCTCTGCCGAGAGCAGTCACTAGTTGCCTGCCTAGTTCTGTCGATCTCATGCTGAAAGTACTCCCGGACCTCTCTGGGCACCTTGGTGCAGTGGATCACCTCCGTCCCGCGCGCAGCCAAATGCTGCTTCAATCGGGAAGCACCACCCCCGGCTTTTTGTTTAAGACATGTTGCATTTCCAACCGGAGCAAGATTCTCATCATGCTCCCATACAACGTCTCTGCGGTCTCTCGGCATCTTCCTGCACAAATGGACAACACAAAAAATCGAACACATGCATCAAATCATACCGCAAATATATAGCAATACAAACAAATATATTTTATAAAGAATCTAATGGTACTTATTTACTATAATAAATACTAAATCTTAGTATATAAATTTCAGCTAAAATTTAAGACTATTTGATTCAGCACTATTTAAGAATAATATCATTCTTTACGACGGAGCGAGTACTATATTTTATTATAAAAAATAGTTTTTTAAAGGTGCACCTTTTGTTTACCTTAACATATTTCATGGGAATTACATCATGTGTCAATATTGACCCGTACTAAATCCTAAATCCTATACAATAAAATCCTAAATCCTAAATCCTACATACATCCTAAAGCAAATCCAACCGCAAATCCTAAATCCTAAACCAAATAAACCTAACCCTAGATACATCCTAATCAAATCCTACCTAAATCCTACAATAAATATTTTCTACATCATATACTCCACAATCCTACATCCTATAGCTTATCATAACTAAATCCTACAACCATAGCAACTACAAATGCAAGGAAATAAAAAAACAAAAAAAAACTTACCCAACAACCGGCGGTAACCCTCGGGGGGTCGGTAACCGCCGGGGGGGGGGGGGAGGGCGCGTGGCGGGCTGGTCGGTTACCGACCAAATCTCTCGATAACCCCGCCGTCCGGTCGGTTACCGAGGGAGCGGTCGGATGCGGGCGGTGCGGGGGCGGCGCGGATAGGGTTTGGGGCGGCGGACACCCGCCCCCCCCCCCCCCCCCTCCGCCGCCGACACTCTTTTATGCGGCGCCAGGAGCCAATTGGCCACGTGGGCCTTTAACGGGCCGGCCGGTTTTTTTCTTTTTCTTTTTTTTTTTTTCAAACTTAAACACGTCCAAAAATACAAACGAACTCCAATTTGAAAAATTTTTACACCATTGGACTCTATAAATCGTGAACTATTTTTAGGAATTTTTTCAGAATTTTTTTTTAAAAAAATTTAAATTTTTGAAATTTGAATTCAAACCGGTACCGAAACCGAACCGCCCGCGGCCGGTTCGTCGGTAACCGACCGGTTACCGCGGTTACCGTTCGGTAACAAAAACGCTGCGTACGGCAACATATGACCTCCCGCAACAAGCCGCCAAGTACCAATGCAAGGCGTCGGTGACTTTGATGCGTACCTCCTCCGTCTCAATTTAGTTGCACATTTGTAGTTCAATTTTTTCCCCAAAATAAATGTTTTTGTAGGTTTGAATAGCTGAGCTTGGCGGACGTGGGTGGCAGAGCAGGAACGAATAGCCGTAGGCCAGTATAAATGCAGTGTCTAACGATTCATCCCATCGTTCAGACAAAAAAAACTGATTTAATTAAAAAATCGACATCTGTCCAGTTCTGGAGACTTCTAGCCTTTCAGACACTGATTCAGCCGCAACACTGCCTCCGCGTACACCGCAATCAGCTGACATCAATAGGGCATTTGGTTATTTCTGATTGTCTTGGTTCCCTGTCCCATCCTGAAAATGCAAATATGGTAGACGAGGGAGTAAGTGGGCCCGTGTCCATGCATCTCCATTGAACATAAGAAATATGTGATGTCATAGTGGCTCGTTCGCCATTAAGTTTGTTGTGTTTGGTTGCCAACCCAAACACGTCACGCCACATCGTGACTGCCACAACATAAAGGTTGTTGTTTGATTCTTGTAGTATGTGGCGGTCACACGGTGTCTTTTGCTCCTCAATTTGTCTTCTATTATAAATGTGGCAAAGTGTGGCAGGTTTATGGTGGATGTGGTGATATTTTTAGCCGTCGGAACTGTGGCAAGCTTTGTTATGGCATAACCAATGCAGGCGTAGAACCAAACACGCCCACAATTGTATAAATGTTAAGCGTCAATCTAATCTAAATCTAGCGCTCTCTTCCAATATTTAGTATACATAATATGTGTGGCATTACACGAAGGACGATGTTTTGTTCGTTTGCGCAGGATCAATCCAGCTTATTCGTTTGCGCAATATTCTGGGTCAGAATGATAATCCGTCTCTGTCACTCATTCCAGCCCAGAATTAATTCAAGAGGTAGAAAGTCCGGTTTCGTTCTGGGTCATGTAGACAAGAAAAAGAGAAGCATTTTTTGTTCCGGTCGATTTTCATTCCGGATCTAATGAAAACACAAACACACATTTTAGTTCTCATCCAGATTAAAACCGGGCCGTAACAATCCACCCGGATTATGGGATCAATTCAATGGAAACAAACAATCCTTTAAAAGCGTAGCACGTGAGCAATATTATTATTGGATAGTATGTTACATCATACATTGAAAAAAAAAGACAAGAGAAACAAAAAAACACACAAACAGGCACAACGCACATTGCATGCGTTTGCCGTGCGCATGCCATGCACCAATGCAAATATCATCATCGGGTGCAGCATATTTATTCGTCGACCAAATAACCATATAGCTTGCCGCATCACACCTAGATGTATATACTACTCCCTTCATTCCAAATTGTAAGTCATTCTAAGAATTTTGGAGATCAAAGTTTCTCAAGTTTACCAAACTATATAACAATATAATAATATTTATGATGTCAAATAAGTACATTAGATTTTGTTATCAATTATATTTTTATAGTATACCTATTTGATGTTATAAATCTTTATAGTTTTGTCTATAATTTTTGGTCAAACTTGAGATGCTTTGACTCTCCAAGATTCTTGGAATGACTTACAATTTGGGATGGAGGGAGACTACCGGACATCTCTGCCAGGTAGCGTCGGGCGCTAGTCGGAAGAGCTGCTGCTGGAGGGTGCCTCCGATGACGACTCCGAGGACGAGGAGTCAGGCCCGGGAGCAGGAGCGGGCGCTCGGACGACTCCATGGACCTGCCCCTACGACGTCGACGTGGGCCGCGGCGCCGACGGCGCCACCGCGACGGCGACGAGGAGGAGCACGACGAGGAACACGCAGGCGGTGCGGGCATTGCGACGCTGCTGCTGCTGCTGCCTTGGCGGCTTGGTGGCGGTGCAGGGGCTGCTTCTCCTTGCTTGATTGATGGAGTGTTTGCGTTGCGATTGCTAGCTAGCTAGGATGGTACATGGGGCCTGCGCCTGGCGCGATATATAATATCAAGACTGTATGCTATTTTTAGGAGAGGCTGTTCCCTTGAGGCGCGCTAAACTCCTCATGTCGCGTGGCCACGCATGACCCTCGCATGACTCTCAACCATCACAACGCCCGCCCAAACAGACTAGGGAAGAAACAGAGAAGCCGCACGCCGCCCACGCATGCCAAATGAGCGTCACGATATGGCACGGCCCTACGGTAGTCGGATCAGTACTTTCCGTAGCCCTAAAAAAAATCAATTTCTAGCCTAAAAAATTATCTCTAAAATAAAAAATTTGTGTTCACGTAGACAAGCAAGCCTCGAGTTTTTTAAACTCTCAATGCAGACCAAAATTTGGTGAAATCTCTCATGGCAAGGAAGACTATCCACGACAGATTCTCACGAAGGTTCATGACTAGATTGGCTACAAGCCTAGCTACAAAGTTATAGTTGCCACCGTGCCGCTGCACGCGGCACGATCGTGCCGACACGGCACGGCACTGCTCCGTGCTGCGGCGTGCCGCCGTGCCGGTCGTCGCCGTGCCATGGTCATGCCTCCGGCCCGTCGTGCCGTGCCGAAAGCACGGCGTGCCCTACGTGTCGCGGCTCACGACGTGCCCTGAAGCACGGAGCAGGGCGGAGGCGATGCGGCGTGGAGGCGCGGGCCCCTCCTCGCCGTGGAAGCGCTGCGGCGTGGAGGCGCGGCCCTGGCTCGCCGCTGCGGCGCTGCGGCGCGGTGGGCGAAGGCGCTGCCTTGCCTCGCCGCATAGTCCGATGTGCTTTTCCTTTCTATCTGATGACTATGAGACTAGTGATCTTCCAACATTGACAAGTGTCCGATGTGCTTTTCCTTTCTATCTTGCAACCCGCATATCTGAGTCGGAGTATCCAAGTAACTCAAATTTGATCCTTTAGAATACCACAACCCAACATTAGGTTATGCTTCGAATATCTTAATATCCTCTTTGTGGCTTTCAAATGACTCTCTCTTGAAGAAGTTTGAAACCTTGCACACATGCATACACTAAACATGACATCCGGGTCTTGATGCGTCACATAGAGCAAGCTACCAATCATTGATCTATATAGCTTTTGATCTACCATGTTGCCACTAGTACACCATCCAAATTTCCATTGTTCCCATAGGTTACTAATAGACTTTGTTTCATCAGATTGAACTTCTTGAGCATGTCCTTGATGTACTTGCCTTGACTAACAAAAGTCCTATTCTTCAATTGTTTGACTTGAAGACCAAGGAAGTAACTAAACTCTCCAAGCATAGACATCTCAAACTCTTTGCCATCATTGTACCGAATTCTTCACAAAACTCTTGATTGTTTGACCCAAAGATGATTCATCCACATAGATTTGCAACACAAACAAGTCCTTCCCAATCTTCTTGGTGAATAGGGTAGTGCAACCTTGCCCATAATGAATCCCTTAGAGAGTAGGAAATCCCTCAACCTCTCATACAATGCTCTTGGAGCTTGCTTCAAGCCATATAGTGCCTTCCTTAGCTTTACACATGGTTGGGGTTTCTTGTCATCTCAAAACCGGGTGGTTGCTCCACAAATACTAATTCATTGATTACCCATTGAGAAATGCACTCTTCACATTCATTTGATAGAGCTTGATGTTGTGAGCACAAGCATAAGCTAATAGAATCCTTATTGCTTATACCTTCCACCGGTGCATATGTTTCTCCAAAGTCAAGACCCTCTACTTGAGTGTACCCTTGTGCAACTATCTTGATTTGTTTCTCACCACTATCCACTTGATCTTGTTTTGTTTCTAAAGACCCATCTAGTGTCAATAACATTGTGGTTCTTTGGTCTCTCAACTAGTTCCCAAACTTGATTTCTTGTGAAGTTGTGAGTTCTTCATGCATAGCATTCACCCAATCAACATCTTGCAAACCTCTTCAATCTTGGTTGGCTCAATAATGATACAAAAGAATAGTGCTCACAAAATGAAGCCAATCTTGATCTTGTTTGTACACCACTTGTGATATCTCCAATAATTGATCAATAGAATGATCCCTTGCAATAGAGGTAGGTTGGAGTGTTGGAAGTTGGTTGCTTGTACTTGGTTGATCATTGGGTAGAGTAGATGAACTAGCTTCTTGATCTTGAGTTGGAGAGGAGAACTAGCTTGATTGTCATTGAGTTGCATATTGGATGAAGGATTCACTTGATCTTCAACATCTTGCTCATCATCCACTTGCCTCGGCCTAATGTCCCCAATATCCATGTTCTTCGTTGCATTGGCCAAGATTCACCCTCTCACATCACATGGTTAGCATTCTCATCTTGAGATCCACTTGTTTCATCAAACTACACATCATGTACCTCCTCAACTATGCCATGAGTAAGATTCCATACTCTAAAAGCTTTGCTTGTAGTAAATAGCCAAGTAGGAAGCCTTCATCACATTTTTTCTCAAATTTGCTCAATCTTGCACCTTTTCTTCAAATATAGCTTTGCATCCAAATACTCTAAAGTATGCAATTTTTTTACTTTCTTCCTTTAAACAGCTCATAAGGAGTCTTCCAAGCATCTTGTCCCAATAGAGTCGGTTGATATAATAGCAAGCCTGTTGATAGCTTCGCCCCAAAAAGAATCACTCAATTGTATTCACAAGCATTGATCTTGCCATATCAATGGTGTCCTATTCTCCTCTCAACAAGCCCATTTGATTGAGGAGTATACTTGCCGGAATTGATGTCTTAATTCCATATTCATCACATAGCCATCAACTCTAGTGTTAAAAAAAACTCACTACCATTGTCGTCCTTACTTTCTTGATAGTTTGTTTAAAAATTCATTTTGATCTCTTGACAAAGACTTTGAATGTATCAAATGTTTCACTCTTGCACTCAAGAAAAAATAACCCATGTATATCTAGTGAAATCATCAACTATCACAAAGCCATACTTTTTACCACAATACTTGTTTCATTGGTCCAAACAAGTCCTACAAAAGCTAAAAGGTTTGCAAGTACTCACATGCTCTTACTTGGGGTGATTTTTCCCCAACTTTTTTCCCGGTTTGACAAGAGCACATACTTATCTTCTCAAAGCCAAAATTTCAACCCTCTAACTAATCATGCTTGCTAGTTTGTTCAATTGTTTTATTCCAACATACCAAGCCTTCTATCCATAACCAACCCATGCTGATTTGGTAGCAACAAGTTGACAATTGAGTTTCCTTGGCATTGAAATCAACTAGGTATAATTCTCATATCTAAATCCTTTGAATATCAATTAGAGCCATCTACACTTATGATCTCTACATCACAACCCAAAGATGCATTTAAACCCTAGATCACAAAGTTAGCTACGGATGCAATTGAATTTTTCAAGCTCTTTACTAACAACCATTTGGATATCTCATGTCATTGGATATAGCAATCTTACCAACCCCCCTTTACTTTGCCTTTGCCTTTTGTCACCAAATGGATAGTTTTCAATCCCATTGCAATCATTTGGTTGATAAAGTTGAACATTCTTGAGTCCCGGTCATATGTAGGCACCCACTATCAACACCCAATGCCTCCCTCTGGCTTTAAATTACCACAAAAAATTTTTAGTTCTTATTTACCCATGCTTTTTGGGTCCTCCAAAGTTAGTGACTAAGGTTAGGTACCCAAATACTTTCTTCTTTAAGTTTCTCATTGGGTGTACCCATGTACTTGCAATCACACCTTTCTTGCCCTTGGTAAGCATATACTAGAACAAAGCGAATAATGCATGTGTAAATTTTATTCTTGCTTTGGTTTTATTTGCAATTTGCCATCATGCCCTACTTGCTTGCAACTAACAAAATCGCCATTGCTCTTCACAAAGCGAGGCTTTGGATTCAAAGGCCGGCCGCCTTGCCTTTCTTGGGGGGATAGCCAATCCCTCTTTATAAAGGGAAACCTTTGGCTACCCAAGCACTTAAGCAAGCGGCGTCCCCACCATAGGCATTGCCTAAACTAGGGTGAGCTTACCAACCCCTTCTTAAGGTTCCATCTCAACCCTAGGAAACATCACAAGTGACAACACACTAGTAAAAGAAGGTTAGAAGTGCACAAAAAGGGGTTATTGGGGGATGATGATAGGTTATCCATTTAATGGTTTTGAACAGCCTTTTTTTCATTTTGCTCAATAAGAAGGAATGGCCTTTTCAAGCAAGAGTGAGCTTTTTCAAGCTTAGAGTGAGCTTTGCCAACTTCTCATGGGCTCCCATTTGCCTCTCAGATAAGGTTGAGTCATCAAAGGATTGCTTGAGAGAATGATTCTCTTGCTCGAGAGAATGGTTCTCTTGCTTGAGAGATGATTCTTCTTTACAATGCTTTGCACTCCTTCCTTGTGAGGTCAAAGGATCTTAAGCATCTTCTAGCATTGCAATTAGTTCATCTTTAGGGGGTTCATCATCATAATCATCACTAGATCACTTCTCACATCGGATTGTACCTTAGTTGGCCTAGCCATGAAGCTGTCGAAGGGAGAGTCAAAAAGAGAATCTTGTTCTTCATACAATGCTTGCAAGAGCCTTCTTCTTGCTTGATCTCTTCTCACACACTTGAGCCCTCATTCTCACTTAATCACTATCCCAAGTGACAACAATACCTCCTTCTTCCGAGAAAAAATCTTGCCATCTTTCTTTTTTTTTCTTCTTGCCCTTCTTTTCATCTTCATCATCACTATGATGGGCAATCCGAAAAGAAGGATCCTTGCTATTGCACTTAAACACCCTTGTCATTGTTCTTGCTCTTGAAGGTGTTCTTCTTCCTTCTAGCTCTATAAACCCCTTCTTCAGAACTTGCCAATTTTCTTGACAAAAGGGGGCCATTTGCTCTTCATCTTCACTACATCATTATTTCTTGAGCTTTCATCTTTTTGATTCTCCACTTTGATTTGCCCTTTGATGATGATGTGGCTTTGAATCCACACTCTTCTTCTTTTCTTCTTTCTTGTCATCCTTCTCCTTTCCTCTAAATTTTTCCTTGTCTTCTCTAAAGGGTCATCACACACCTCACCAAGGATTTGGTTTGGTGTGGTTGTAGCCAATCCACTTCTCACCAATAAGTGACTAGCATCTCAAATCTTGATGGAAGACTTTCTTAGGAACTTGAATGAAATCTTTTCCTCCACCTTCTCTCCAAGTGACTTAATGTCATTGACAAGCCCTCAAGCCTATTGAACATATCAGGCACATTTCATCTTCCTTCATCTTAAGCTAGCAAATCTTTCCTTCAAGATGTAAGCCTTAGCTCCCTTCATAGAGGGTTGCCCCTTCATAGACTCTTCACTTCTTCCAAGCCTCAGAGCACTCTCCAAGTCTTAATTTGCTCAAAGACCTCCTTTGGAGATTGTCTCATGTATTGCCTCAAGGCAATATCATTTTTTGGAGCTTCTCTTCTTCGACCGGGGTGGGTGCCTCTTCATTCACCACCTCAAACTTTTGTCGACCCCAACCATACCTTCCCGGTTGATTGATTTGAGGTAGGTGGTCTCTTGCTTTCCAAACTAAATTGGTGCCATCAACTTAGTGCCCTCTTGGTTTGTTGATAGACCTTTTAACACCGTGGGATGTTAAGCCTTTAATACGGGTACTAGCCCGATACCACTTGAAAGGCTTGTAATGGCTAGAGGGGGGTGAATAGCCTAATTAAAATTTCTACAACAAACTTAGCAAACTTGTTAAAAAAAGATACGAAAAGAAATTTCCTCTAGCTCTAGGGTTTTATGCAAGCCACCTACTTGTTCTAGTTACAGCAAATGAAACTAAGTCACACACAAGAACTAATAACTAGGTTACTAACTAAGCTCACAAGCTAAGCTAATGCTCTACTTTGCAATGAAATAAGATTGTAATGCAAAGCTAAAGAAGAAGGTTAACCGACGGAAAGATAAGCAATAGATAACCAATCAATCAACAAGAGAATACCAAGGAGACAAGTTGACACAAGATTTTTCTCCGAGGTTCCTTGTTTGCAACAAGCTAGTCCACGTTGTAGCGATACACCCACTTGGAGGTTCACGCGTTAATTGGCAATCAAACCCAAAACCCCGTTCAAGGGTGCCGCACAACCAACACAAATGGGGATCCACAAGCACGTGGATTCCCTGGATACCTTTTGCGAACCCCCCCGCGGGGTAGGTTCAAGAACCCCACACAATCCACCGATCGGAGCCAGAGACAATCACCTTCCTCCCTCAAACGATCCTCGTCGCACCAACCATCGGGAAATTTTGACAATCCTCCAAAATAACAAGACTCGCATGACGACGATCACCAAGTGCCTCTAGGATGCAATCAACAAAGCAATGCACTTGGATTCACCTATCCCTAGAAATGTCAAATAGTGTAGAGGATGATGGTGGAAGCTCTCAAGCAATCCCCAAATGTTGAGTGATGAAATGTGCAAAGATGACCCCTAGGGCCGGCCATACCACCTTTATAGCCCACCCCAAAAAACAGCCGTTTTTCCCTTTGAGAAACGCTTTCCCCGCCCCCCTCCGGACACAAAGAACGTGGGGGGTCCGGACCAACAACAGCGTCCGGATGCCCCCACACAGCACAGACAGAGCCTCTGCCGCCACTCCGGACGCATCCCAGACGCGGTCCGGACCATCGAAACACGTCCGATCACTTACCGTTTGAAACGGCTGCTTTCCCGCGCGCATCGCAGCGCGCCACGTGCCCCGGACCGAGCAACATAGCGTCCGGGTGTTGCTGCTCCGAGCGTTTTTGGGAAAAATTTTCCCGGGCGCCCGAGGCAAAAACCCAGACTTTGCTTGAGCTCTTTAGCACCTCCGGACCACTCAACAGTGCTAACTCCAGATCAACAACCGTCCGGCGTTTTTAACACAGGAGCCTGCAAGCCTTAGGACTCCGGACTCCGCCGGTCCCTGCTCCAGACCAAAGAGTGTGTCCGGACCTCTGTCCCACAGCGCTGCCAAGCTAGGTTGCTTCCGGACCCATCCCGATGGTCCGGACTTCTTAAGACCCAGCTCCGGACCTCACAACTTGGTCCAAACCCTCCAACTTTTCTCCAAGCTTCCAAGAGCCAACACTAATTAATGATCCCAACACTTGTGCACGTGTGTTAGCTTTTTAGTTCACAATTACTTGGATTGAGTTGGTTTTTTCACTAGTTCAATTGATTTTAATGCAATGCATAGAACCTATGGCACATGTAACCGAACATACTTAAGAGCTCCCTTCTTGAAAGTACAATATCTTTTCCTAAACGTGATCACATCCTCTAATGTCTTATCACCAAACCCGAAAATGTGTCCTAATCACCTTTGCCTTGACATCATTTTCCCTTTTTTAAACCCCCTCACCAGCTAGAGCTTGTGCCATCCTCACATGATTCACCTTGCTCCATCACTGGCATGTACCAACCTATCTCATGATTCACACTTAAGACCAAGGGTTAGTACTTAAGTGAATTTCATCAATTACTCAAAACCAAAACACATGAGAGACTCTCATTCGTTTTGAGGAAACCTCAGGGTTTAAATCTTCAAAACCACTAAGGTTTTCGATGACCCTCTAGCTATGCTCCACCGAAAGTCGGTCGCTCCCCCGGCGCCGTAGTTGGCCCGTGGCCCCCCCCGTGGCTTTGGAATACCCGAAAATCAGTGTTTATGAGAAAAAAAGTGGAAATATTGCATATCACATTGATTTTCTAGGTCCTTCAAAACGCCTAATGATCCTACACAAAACTTTTAGAAATCCTGGTAGGGAATCCCCCTGGTATATTGGAGGAGAGAGGTTCATTGAGTAGACCTCAGGTAAAAAGCTTTGAAACCACTAAGGTTTTCGAGACCCTCTAAAGGCTACACCAAAGATGGGGCACTCCCCCCCGTTATGGTTGACCCAATCCCGCCGTGGCTCTGGAAACCTGCCAAGGCGCGGGATATCCACCTATTTCATATTCTCGATCTGTATCAACCCAGGACTCATATTGGCAGTTAGTTTTTTTATCTAGCAAGTGGGGAAAAAGATTAGCCGGGAAGAATTTATATACGCACTATATATAGAGATTAATACTTTCTGAAATGCACACTTATTTTAGTTAATTTAATACCAGGACTACTTCAAAATCAAATGCACCTCGATACTCTCGTCAAAGGAAACTTTAAACTTCAAAAAAATTTTTTAAAAGTAGGGCTCTGTACATGGGCTTAACCCACGTGAAGCAAATATTTTTCGCATGCAATTAAGGCAAGAGCATCTCTAACTGTTTTGTATTTTTTTTACAAATTAAAAAATTTTCAAGTCCAAATGAATATGGACAAAAGTAAAAACAGTCAACCCTCTAATGGGTTTTTTATTATTCCACTTGGAAAAAACTAAAAATTGTACCGCGTGGAGGAAATATCCCAAAAGTACACACGGGGGATTGTCACGAACTGCGTTTGACAATATGCAAATATCCCCTTTATGTTTTTTCAATTTACTATACAAGAAATGTGTCATCTTATAACACTAGTATATTTGTCTGTGCAACTTACAGCTTTATTAAGAGATGCTATAAAAAACAACTAATTTGTTTTTTGCATGTAACGAAGCTTGTAAAATTCTTCAGGA
Source organism: Microstegium vimineum (assembly GCA_022036555.1). NCBI lineage: Eukaryota > Viridiplantae > Streptophyta > Magnoliopsida > Poales > Poaceae > Microstegium > Microstegium vimineum. Next base: position 46,593,511 of record CM039135.1, read on the forward strand.
CGGAGGCATCAACACCTCACCCTGCGATCAATGTCATCTCCTTGCACGCACACGCACGCCCCGGGAATGTAAAGTAAATCGATCAGACCGGGTTTTAAAAACGCGTCATAATGGTCAGGTTTCTCCTTGTCGCCGTAGCAGCAGGCCCGCCTGACCCCTGGTCTTTCTGCCCGTGCTCCCCGTGATGGGGAAACGACGCGCTTGCTGCCGCCGCTGTGGTCGTCGCACGTCCGGACCCGGGCCGCCGGCCGCTGCCACGACACGGACCCCCCCAAACGACGCCAGCCATCCGGGCGCCGCTCCACGCCGCCGCGGGGTACCCTCGGGCTGGCGGCCCGCCTGACTGCGGACCGCAGCGAGCCCCATGACGTGCCCCGGCAGCCGCAGCGTGTGCCTGTCCCACGACCATGGCAGACTGCGTCCGCCGGTATGGAACTCGTGGGGCCCGCCGCGCCGAACCTATGCGACTTGGGCGTGAAGCGCGACGAGGCCGCCCGTCTTGCTCCTCGTCGCCGCCTCCTCCCCTCCCCCTCTCTTCCCGCGCCGCCGCCAGGTCGCAAACGCAACCCTTAGAGGGTTTTTATTTGGGAAAAAACCTATTGGAGGGGAGCGCCTTGGTCGTGCCACGTGCGGCCTTGCGGGAACTGAGAAAAAAAGAAAAAAAAAAGAGGAAAAGAAGGCAGGTGAGGAATGAACCGCGACCCCCCTAAGAGAGTGTAAACCTTCTAACTTTTTAATTTTAGCCGTTGGATAACTTTTTTAATTTTTGCCGTTTGATACGTGGTAGATTTTATTTGATTTTTAAGGAGAGAATTGATCTAAAGAATTTTACATTATAGGGGAGAGGGGGGATAAGACAAGAAAAAAAAACAAAGATGCACAAATCAATTACCACCCCGCCAACCTCTCTCCCCAAACTCCCCCATGCGGCGGCCTCACTCTCTCTCCCTCTGTTTTTCTCTCTCCCTCGGCCTCTCACCTCCGGAAGCGTCAAAGCCTACTCCCTCCGCCTTCCGCAGGCCCCCCCTTTCCCTTGCGGCTCCCCTGGGGCAGGGCACACGCTCTAGGATGGGGCGGCCCAGAGCCATGCCTAGCATGTCGCCCCGCCGAGGTATGGCGGGGGCCCCCCGTCTGGCCACGCCACCCGTACCAAGGTGGGCGACAGGGTTGGTTGACCGCCGCCGCACGGGTCACCAAAAGCAAGCCAACCGGTCCGTCTTGTGCGGGGTGGGCCTGGATGGCGGACACGATCTGCTCGTCTCCGTCCGATCTACGCCATCTATGGTTTTCTGCGCTCCTTTCCCCTCTTGTGGGTCTGCAGATCGGACAGCAACCTCCACGGTTTAAACCTTTTTTTCCTTGGATGGTTATATATTTCGTTTGGTGGCTTGGTGGCGTATGGATGAGTTATGTGTATGTATGGTTGTTTAGGCCTAGGGTTACAAGATCTAGGATTAAGTTGAAAACCCTAGACTTGATTCATGTACGAGATGTAAGATGTTTTATAGTTTTGAAACACCAACCAATACTTGGCCTCCCATTAAATATTGAGTTTTGAAACAGTTTTAGTATTTATATATACTTGGATTGTTCTTCTCAGTTATGACTAAATTTGTGCTGACAACGGTGTCTAATTAATTTTGTGTTGCTCCAGTTGAATCCCAAACGCTATGCGACATTGTGTACTTAGGTTTTGCTAGTATTTCTATGCAAATGGTTTTTTTTTTTTTTTTTTTTTTTTTTTTTTTTTTTTTTTTTTTTTTTTTTTTTTTTTTTTTTTTTTTTTTTTTTTTTTTTTTTTTTTTTTTTTTTTTTTTTTTTTTTTTTTTTTTTTTTTTTTTTTTTTTTTTTTTTTTTTTTTTTTTTGTTTTTTTTTTTTTTTTTTTTTTTTTTTTTTTTTTTTTTTTTTTTTTTTTTTTTTTTTTTTTTTTTTTTTTTTTTTTTTTTTTTTTTTTTTTTTTTTTTTTTTTTTTTTTTTTTTTTTTTTTTTTTTTTTTTTTTTTTTTTTTTTTTTTTTTTTTTTTTTTGGGGGGTTTTTTTTTTTTTTTTTTTTTTTTTTTTTTTTTTTTTTTTTTTTTTTTTTTTTTTTTTTTTTTTTTTTTTTTTTTTTTTTTTTTTTTTTTTTTTTTTTTTTTTTTTTTTTTTTTTTTTTTTTTTTTTTTTTTTTTTTTTTTTTTTTTTTTTTTTGTTTTTTTTTTTTTTTTTTTTAATTTTTTTTTTTTTTTTTTTTTTTTTTTTTTTTTTTTTTTTTTTTTTTTTTTTTTTTTTTTTTTTTTTTTTAAAATTTTTTTTTTTTTTTTTTTTTTTTTTTTTTTTTTTTTTTTTTTTTTTTTTTTTTTTTTTTTTTTTTTTTTTTTTTTTTTTTTTTTTTTGGGGGTTTTTTTTTTTTTTTTTTTTTTTTTTTGTTTTTTTTTTTTTTTTTTTTTTTTTTTTTTGGTTTTTTTTTTTTTTTTTTTTTTTTTTTTTTTTTTTTTTTGGGTTTTTTTTTTTTTTTTTTTTTTTTGGGTTTTTTTTTTTTTTTTTTTTTTTTTTGTTTTTTTTTTTTTTTTTTTTTTTTTTTTTAAAAAATTTTTTTTTTTTTTTTTTTTTTTTTTTTTTTTTTTTTTTTTTTTTTTTTTTTTTTTTTTTTTTTTTTTTTTTTTTGGTTTTTTTTTTTTTTTTTTTTTTTTTTTTTTTTTTTTTTTTTTTTTTTTTTTTTTTTTTTTTTTTTTTTTTTTTTTTTTTTTTTTTTTTTTTTTTTTTTTTTTTTTTATTTTTTTTTTTTTTTTTTGGGGTTTTCTCCTTGGGTTGGGATAATGCATGATAATTTGGGGGGGCCGTTTTGGTTCCCCAAAAAAACTGATCCCACATATATTCGCCAGTCCTCTTCCGCAGGAGACCGGGGCGGCCTGGACAAACAAGGTATCTTTTTGTGGAAAGGCAACAGGATCCGCCCCTTGTGAAATATCATCTGATTATATTTCATGCAAGGCCCCCCTTTTAAAGATTTGGGCCATCACCCCCGGGGCCCCCAAAGGAATGGACTCCCCATCCCCCCCCGAAAAAACCTACCCCTCTTCCGTTCGCTTTTACATGCACTGGAGACCCCGCTCCTTGGGTACTTGGGGGGGACTTGGGCAAACCACCAACCTAAAAGAATAGCACCTTTCCCCTTCATCCGTTTGACATAGTTTGAAAGTACAAAGCACGAGACCACCTTCCACAAATTTCCTTAAATTCCTTTTGGACTAAACCGGAAACATTATGGGGGGGTTGTCCGATAAAATTGGATTCTGACGAATCCCCCGATGATAAATGGAATGGGAGTTTTTGATTAGTCCGATGGAGTCCTGAAAAACCAAATTTTATTTTAATTCCCTTATCGAGGTAATCTTGTCACCCTAAAACGTAAATCATCAACCCCAGTTGGGGGGGAAACCCAAAATTTGTGGGTCGGCGGGGCCATCTTCTTAAATTAATCAACAAAAACCCCCTTTGTGATGCGTTTTTCATTCAAACCCCAAAACCAGGTAGAACTATCCCCCTTTTTTTCCAAAAAAAATTAAAATTGAAAAATTTAACCCGTTTGTAAATTTACAAATGGGAGGATTCAAATCAAAAATTTTTAATTTAAAATTTAAAAGTGTATGGGGGTCGAAAAACCCCTTCCTGGGTCTTACCTCTTTTTGTTTAAATTTTTTTTGTTTTTTAATTCTCTCATTTCATAGGGAGCCAAAGTTAAGAAATTTGGGGATACAATGCGTAAAAAATAAACAAAATCTTTTTGGGGTTTTTTATTTTTTTTATTTTTTCCAAGAAAAAATGGTTTTTAAAATGACTAACCTTTATTGGGGAAATTCCAAGAACTAAAAATCCCCCCCTTCTTCAACTCCCCTTCCCCAAACTTTAAAAAAAATTTTTTTAAAAATTCTCTAGATGGGCCTTTTTTCCCAACAACCTTGCCCCAAAGAAACAACAAAATTATCCCCCGCCCAAGTGCTGAACCTTTTTGCCTCTTTTTCCAATCAATTGTAAAAAATCCCTTTTTCCCACCAAATTCAAAATCGAAACATTCTTCCCCTGGCCATCCACCACATGCCCAAGGATAGAAGCCCCTTAGGTTTGGGGGTCCGAACGAAATGCCCCCGCCACGGGGCCCTTGGGCTTTGTTGCCGAAGACTCGGCCCCCTTTATTTTTTCCCCAATGGTCTTTTCCCACCTCCTTTTTCCCTTCCTACTTTTAATTTTGGGGCGGGATGTTTTTGCTGCTCCCTAACAAATTTCCCCCTCCACCCCCCCCCCCCTCGGGCCCAACCCGGGAAACCCCAAAGCACGGGGTGGGGGATTCTTTGGGTTGGGGAAGAAAAACCAAACGGGGGGGGTGGTTGTTTAGGGCTGTTTGGTGGGGGCATGGCGGAGGGTGGGTTGGGAGGGGAATGTTCCACCTCCCCCTCCCAATCCCCCTCCGTCGGACGCCCCTTCACCCCTCGTGGCAACGGGTTAAGGCCACGCCCCCCCGCCCCGTTGCTTCTCCAGAAGCCCTATCCGGGGCCTTGGGCCCCCCAAACCACTTCTGGGTTTACCTACCCTTGGTGAAGGGGTAATCCCCTCGAGTCGCCATGGGGGGCCCTCCCCTTGCCTCCGATGGAGTTCCCGGGGGCGGCGCAATCCCCCAGGGCAGCGACCCCCCCAATGCACCCCCTGGATTTCCCACGGAAGCGAGGGCGGGGACACGGGCCCCGGGGGGGGCACGCCACGCCCCGCGGGCCTCGCCCCTTTTCTCCACCCCAGGCCTCCTTTTTTTTTTGACCCCCGCCTTTTTTTTTCCCCCTTATCCCCCAACTACACTTCGTTCCAAAGAGATGGGGGCTGAAAGCAACTTGCTTGTTTTTTTTATTTTTTTTTGTTACAAACCAATTTCCTTTAAAAGATAAGATGGGGGGGAATTTTTGGGGCAAAAGATAAGCATAAAAAAAAGAGGGGTTGTATGTGGCAGACCAGGGGAGTAAGTTGGAACCAAAAATTTGTAGGGGCCAAAATGGTTGCTTCTTAAAAAGATGAGGTGCTTAGTTTTGGGCCTAAATGCTGACTTTTTCTTCGGGAATTTTGTAATAATGAAAAATAATTTCGTAGGAAGGATTGAAAAAACAGAAATTTCCGGCCCTTTATTTTCAAAATGTTGTTCACAAAAGGCATTACTTGTTTGGGTGAGCTTCTTTATTTTCCCTTTCACAGGGTCAAAATCCTTTTCCCAGCTTTCTTTTTTTTTTCCTTTTTTTTTTGTTGCTTTTTTAATTCAATGGAGGGTGCTGGAATTTGTTTTTAAATACATGGATGGGTTAATAATTTCCCTATAAACCTTGCATTTTTTTTTTAATAAATTTCTTTTTTTCAGAGAAAGGCCCCAAAGGGAAAAAAGGGGTGAGGGGAGCCCCCGATGGGCTTAGTTGGGTTTCAGACCCGTTGGATTTCCTCCAAGAAAAAAAAAGCCCAACTTCTACTCTTCCTTCATGGGGGGAAATTTTTACAAAACTGAAACCATTCTTTAACCCCCAGTTCTTTGCGGGGGGGCTATTTTAGGCTTCTTCTTCATCCCTTTTTTCATTTTTTTTTGACAAAAAACACCACCAGGCTGAAACGGGGTTTTCTTGTTATTTTTGAGGAAACTCCTTTTTTCGTGAGGAAAAAACTCCCTCTTAATTAACAATTGCAAGGAAATTTAATTTTTATCCTTATTTTTTTCCTAACTGAAGTTTTTGGTTTACATTGACAACTAAGGAGCCCAAAGTGACCCTTTGTGGTTTTATTTCTTCTTATGCTTTTTCACCACTCTTTTCCTTTTCAGTTTTACCGTGGCTTTTGACGGATGGGCGCCTCCTGCATTTCGTCAAATTTCTTTTGTTGACGGGTGTTTCAAATCATGGGGGGATGTTTTCCGTTGACAAATTTGGTTTTAAAGGGCCTTTTTGTCCCCCGGGGAATGAAGGTTCCCTTTTCAAAAAGTTTAGGGTTTTGCACCCCAAAATTTTGTTAAATTGGTGATTTTTGGCCCCCCCCCCAAAACCCATCTTTTTCCAAAAACCCCCCTTTTTTTTTGGGGGTCCTCTAAACCCTTTTTGTTGGGGGTTTCCCCAAAACTTTAAAGGGGGGGGGAACAAACCCCCCCAAAATTCCCCCAATGGGAACCCCCCCAAAAAAAACCCCAAAAAAAAGCCGCCCCCCCCCCCCCTGTGAAAAAACCACCGGGGGGGGGGGGGGGGGGGGGGGGGGCCCAACGACGGGGGGGGGGGGGGGGGGGGCCCCAAAACCCCCCCCCTTTAAAATTTAGGGGGGCCCAGAAAAAAAGTTTTTGGGGGGATTTGGGGGAAATAGGGCTTTAATGATCCCTATCCTCTTGGTATTTTTTTTGAAATGTTTATATTCATAGAAGATAAAAGGTTTTTTTAATATTTAATTTCAAAAAATTTTGGAACTAAAGGCAAGAAAAAAAATTAGGAGGTTTTTAATCAGGTACAGTAATTTGGCTGCAAAGGATAAAATCACAATAATATATGTAAAAACATGATATGCTATTAAAAAGTTGTCAATTACACACACAAGTCATTAAAAAGATGAACTTTCACAATTGTCACCGGCTCCGAACTTTTTTGTTCTCTATACCACTTTCATTAGATTTGTCTCTAACGACATTAAAATCGCAGAAAAGTCAAAAATACCCCTTAAGTCAGAATATGTATTTTTTTTAGCCTCTTAATGATTTGAAATGAAAAAAAAACCGAAAAACTAGAAAGTTATAGATCTTGTCGAGATCTATAATTTTGTATAAAAGTATCTTCTTTTAGTTCCGTGAAAAAATTGATATAGTTTTATTCTTATGTCTGAGAAAAATCATATTTTTTTGTGGTACAAAATTAAATGAAGATACTTTTGATGTAAATATTATAGTTTCTTGACGAGATCTACAACTTTTTAGTATTGTTTTTTTTCATTTAAGGTTGTTAAGACGTCCAAAAAAATCAATTGCCTATTCAGATCTAAGGAGTATTTTTGACTTTACATAGAGTTCAGAGCAATGATAACTAAGAAAGTTCATATTTTTTAATGGCTTACATATAATTGATCATTTTTTAATAAAATATGTACATAAAAGCCTCCAAATGCAAATCTATAAGCAAGTCCCTCTCCCTCTCTATCCTGCGCTCTCCCCATCTCTTGCCCCTGCCCTAGCCGCCGCACTCCTCCCCTCTGCGCCAGCAGCTGCAGCCTCCTCCCCCGCCTGCCCTAGCCGCCGCCCTCCTTCCCTCTGCGCCAGCCTACTCCCCCGCCGGCGTAGATGGAGGTGAAGCCGAAAAATCCTCGTGTGTTCTTCGACATCACCATCAGCGGCATCCAGCAGGATCGGATCGAGATAGATCTGTACAGGAACGAGGTCCCCTTGGTGGCGGAAAACTTCCGCGTCCTCTGCACCAAGGAGAACCCGGTCTCCTTCAAGGACTCCGTCTTCGAGTACATAATCCCTGGCTATATTTGCCGAGGCGGCAACTTGAAGAAAAGTGACGGTAGCCGGTTCGGGTCCATCTACGGCGACGAGTTCCCCGACGTAGAGATGTCGGGACGAAGGCATAGGCCGTTTGACCTCGTCGCGGCCAGTCGGTTCCCCAAGATTCCAATGAAGCACACCGGTCCCTACCCCTACAACTCCGGATCGCAGTTCATCATCTGCTTCGGTACGGCCACACGTCTTGACAATGGCCACGCCGTCTTTGGCACCGTCGTGACTGGTAGGAATACTGTCTTGAACATCAGCAACGTCGGCTCCCGCAGCGGGGTTCCCAAGCAGGTGGTGAAGGTCGTGGATTGCGGTCAGATCTGGTAGATCTATCTTCCCGCCGTTGCCAGCCTTTACTCTTTGATGATCTAAGGAGAGAGGTGGTTTGTTAAATTAAATCGAGTAATAGTTGTGTTGTGGAGAGTGGAGAGTCGTTGCTTGGTTAAATCAAGCCATTGTAGTGTATCATGTTTCCTCTTTCCTCTTAGGCCGTGTTTAGTTCCCAAATTGGGACCAAATGTCACTATGCAAAAAGAAGATTTTCCATCACATCAAAATATTGGCACATACATAGAGTATTAAATGTAGATGAAATTAAAAATTAATTGCACAGTTTTGTTGTATGTTGCGAGACGAATCTTTTAAGCCTAGTTTGAGAATTTTTGGACAATATTTTACAAATAAAAACAAAATGCTACAGTGTACTGGGCATTGTACCAAATCGGTACCGTGCCCAGAACACCCGAATCGGCCGCCGAACTAAACACGGCCTTAGTTTAATTATTGGTAGGGTTTGATGATGCATGTGGTATGGGCAGGGTTTTTCAAACCGGTCGGTAACCGCGCGGTTACCGACCGGTTACCGACAAACCGCCGCCGAGCGGTTCGGTTTCGGTACCGGTTTGAATTCAAATTTCAAATTTGAAAAAAAAAATTGAAAATGCTGAAAAAATTCCTAAAAATAGTTCATGATTTATAGAGTCGAATGGTGTACAAATTTTTTAAATTGGAGTTTGTTTGCTATTTATTTTGACGTGTACAAGTTTGAAAAAAAAAGAAAAAGGATCTTTTCTTTTTTTTTTCCAAACTTGTACGCGTCAAAATAAATAGCAAACGAACTTCAATTTGAAAAAAATTTGCACCATTCAACTCTACAAATCATGAACTATTTTTAGGAATTTTTTCAGCATTTTCGATTTTTTGTTTCAAATTTGAAATTTGGTTTGGGGCGGCACCGTCGGTAACCGCCCAAACCGGTCGGTAACCGGCCCTAACCGACCGGTTACCGGTCTCAAACCGTTTGAACTACGCCGTTTGAATTCAAAATGCAAACCGTTCGAATTTGTGGCGATTTGGAGCGGTTACCGCGGTTACCGGCAAACCGCCGGCGGACCGGCCGGTAACAAAAACCCTGGGTATGGGTGATGTCTGACTATTGACTCTTCTTATTATTATGATGATTATGACTATTTCGTGATTCGTGTTTGATGGTGGAACTGTGAATCCGGTGGTATGCTGCTTGATGTCTGATTTGTATTTGAATTTAACTATGCTTATCTGTTTATCTCTTCTGCTTGTTTCAAATGTGGACTACTGGTTCAGATCAGCCTATTAGCATTCCTTTACTGCTTATGATACTTCTCTGATGATAGTCGCCCTACCCTCCAGCTCCAATGTCTGGAGTAGTTCATGTCTTGTTTTGTCCGGGATAGTAATCCTGAATAACTGTTTTATGATATTATATGATGATTTGCTATCTCGTTCTTGTGCTTCCTTGGTTAACTTTGTCCCAAAACAATGTGATGGAACGCTAAAGCTTCCTGCTATTTGGCTCATTCCTTCTTTCATCTTTTTTAAGGTAAATTTTATATTCTCTTTGAATTCATAATTCACAATAAATTTCTTGTTGCATGATATCTGGGCTTAGCAAAGGGTAAGATCTGCTGCATCTTGTGTTATTTTTTGTCCTTATAGTTTCTTCTACACAGCATCTTGTGTCCTAGATGTTGGCTCTCTGTGGCCTGGAAATTAAGATAGCAGCAGCAACCTTACCAATTTTAATTTCTTTATACATGCTTCTCTGTACGAGCAGATGAAGGGGATGGCTTATTACTGATCATGTGTGACGACCCCTAGAAGAACCTGGAGTTCCCTAGTGGTTGTAATGGTGTCAGGTAATGATTATAAAAGATCATCTAGTACTGCAAGAAATTTAAGAAAATAAGATTATCATTGATTATATTCTCGATCCAATGCATGTGCAGGATGTTCCGACAGGCAGGCATCCAAGGCGAAGCTCATGTAGATGATTGTGTTGGAGCTCAAGTGGTGATTGGTAGTGTCTCTCTCTCTCTCTCTCTCTCTCTCTACTCCTAAAAAGACCAAACGAGAATCGTTCACAATGCTCCTTCGCCCCGCTCGACTATAGTTCTGCCCTGACTCCCTCGCCCCGCACCGTTCCTTCCATCTGCAGCCCCAATCACCGTTGACCGCTCCGACTCCGGCCTCCACGCCCTGCTGCCCTCCAGCTCCATCCATCGGCCCTGCGCGGCTGCCCCCCTGTCCCTACCGCCCTACGCCTGCTGGCTGCAGTTTCGCCAGCTGCCCGCCCTAGGCCCCAGCCCCGGTGCCCCGAACTCTGCAGTGCGCAGCAGCTCAGCAGGTGAGATCCCCACTCAGCTACGGAGTACTCCCTATCATGGATTTGACTTTTGAACACTGGATTTGTCATTTGTGGATTCCCATTGTTCATAGTTAAATGCTAGATTGGATGAATAATAGCAAGCCCACTTCAAACCCTGGTTACTTATGCAGTCAACGAGGCACTTCTTGTGCTGCTATGCATTGAGCACTCACGAACAAGTACCCTGGTGATTGAAATATTTTTTTGTAGCTCTACAAATCAGACACTTTGTTCTTGCTGCAATGTTTCTTTTAATTGAACACAATCGTCTTTGTGTTTACAGCTACCTTTACACTAAATAAAAACAAAGTACATAGGAGAGGAAGAGGCCAAATGTAATAAGATTGTACAAAGAGGAATATGTAGGTTCATACATAGAACGTGTATATACAACGGCCTGTTTTCTGACAATTAACACAAGTCAAGTCCATAGTTTAGCTTGTTTAACAGACTTCAGCACTTAATGACTTCCAGTTCAGCCAAATTTGGGGTGACATCGCATTTTTGTTTAAGATGAAATCTTGTAGACCACAGTACACCAGGGCACCATTCACTGCATATTTGCAAAAAAAAAAAAAAAAATGAGGTGGGGAAATACTTTTTTGTGGATTTGTGTGTGAAGGCACCGGAAGTTGTTGAACCGGTGGGCAGCTCTGAAACTTTGGGTCCATCTGGATCTCAGTGTTGTGGCATGTGGGCAGCTGAGCTTTGTCACCGCGGCAGTTAAAACACCATTTGAATTGAACTAGAACATTAGGCGCCCTTCGGGCGCCCTGCAATGCATTGAAGAATTAAAGCTATTTTTCACGTTTTACACATGACTTTATAATTAAACTGCAACAGAGACCTAAGCGCAAGCACAGGTAAAGGAATATCAAAACGGAAAAGATATGAAAGTGAGAAGACCATAATGTCAAAAGTGAGAAAAGGTGCATAAAGGAGCACACGAATACATAACACTTCTTGACTAAAAATGGAAGGATTAGGATTGCCAGAAACCATATACAAGGGTATTAAAAGTTACAAATATCAACAAAAAAAAACACAATTATCCATGTTCACATTTTGGCATCAACACCATGTAGTTAAGACCTTTGAAGCACTGAACAAGTGCTAAAGTCGCACAAGTCACCACCGGTTGCTATGAAATCTGAAAATTAAACATATCACAATACAGAGGAACAAGCAATAAGCTTAAGGCAGCCACATGATAGCTTGTATTAAAGTAAAGAAAACTGCATGCATCCTATCATCCTTATTAAAGCTAATAGCTTAGTATGCCAATTCAACTCTTAAAAACCATGAAGACAAGAGTTCCAATGAAAGCACTTATCGTAAATACTTGATAATGAACTATATTCTTACTTTTCTTAGCACTACACAACAAGATTAATTGTCTCCACAATACATACACTAATTATGTTTTGACAGTTCGTACCAATGGTGATTACAATGATAGAAGCCCCTTCCCTGAAAACGATCACTTATAAGGGAAAACACCAAAATAACTGGAATGACTTAAAACTAAAATTTATTCTATGCCTGAGAGAGATTTGCTTCATAATTAGACGTGGTAACACCAAGATAGTAAACACATTACATTTATATATCCGTCTTTTCCATACAGTCACAATCAATGACAATATTTCTTGATACAGAAGGGTAATCCTACAAATTAATGAATTTTATATCAATATTAGAAATTTGACAATGTCAAATAAGAAATACAATATTCTACCTATTATGTATGGTTCGGATTTAGCATGCAGGAATAAGTCAATTCACCACTTGTATGTGTGTACATGTGAATAGGAAATCATCCTGCGAAAATGCATGTGTACCTGTGAAGAGAAAACCACAGACCTTTGAATGGATACTTCCAAAATGGTATGAAGTAAATTTCTCAACCTCATCGCTCAAATGGATGCCAAGAGGAAATAGAACGTGATACATATATACTTAGTACTAACCTTCACAAGCGACATGTATAACTTAAGATGTCATCCATGGTAGTGTTGGTATTTCTTATGACTATTGGATAAATCCGCAAGCGTACAAATTATACCGTTGTAGTACTTCACCTAAGAGTATTTTAAGGTATCAGAATTTATATTTTCCCAAGGGACGCTCAGGGGCATATCAGAAGGATTGGGTATACCAGTTTTATGCCTCTCTGTGGATCTCACCTGATCATGAGTTCCTACACTTTGGATATCAGGGACGTGATTTCAGAGTTACAGCTGCTAGATTCAGAGAGCTCTTCCACCTTGAGTCCTCTCCTACGAAGATACACAGTCTCTGCTATGGGGATCAGGAGGCCCCTCGCCGACCTCACGATGGTATAGTGTCATCCACGGACTTCGTGAGGCCGTGCTTTCAGCAGCCGTTCACTGAGGGTTCGAGCCGTACACCACGTGACCTCACTCCACTAGTTCGGATCCTCCACGAGGTTTTCAGACGTACTATTCTACCCTGGATTGGAGCTAGGGATACTATCACTCGTCTTCAGCTTTGGCTCCTAGCTCACATTGTTCGGAAAGAGAAGTTTGACCTCTGAGACTTGATAGTGAGCGAGCTCGAGGATATTATAGCTGCTGGGTTCAGGGGTCATTGGCAGCTGCAGTTCACCCATTGGATCTCTTATTTGATAGTTGCCAAGACCGGATCAGGGGTTATGAGAGTCACCCTTACTAGGTCAGCGACAGAGTTTCCAGTCTATTCGATGAGTCAGCTTGTGGCACATGGGCAGTTGCCCCGCCCCAGCAGAGCCTACAGACCAGGCACTAGGCAGGCCGGAGTGCCACCACAGTCGGCCGAGGTCACAGATGCTACAGTGGAGCAGATTGCTCAGATTGCTCAGGCAGAGCTGGCAGACTTAGATGCAGAGATAGATACAGCTGCCGGGACAGTCTTTAGAGAGGATCTCGACTCCGACAGCTCTGACGAGGACTACCAGCCCGTGCGTGAGTATACACCGATGACCCATGACCACGAGGCAGGAGGGTCAGGCACAGCTGCAGCAGCTCCAGCTCCAGGTTCTAGCTCCTCAGATGCTACGTTGCTCACGATTCTATCGAGGATGCAGGAGGAGCAGTCTTGCCAAGCAGAGGAGTAGAGGCGACAGGCTGTAGACTTACGGAGGCTCACTGAGCAGCAGCTGGCAGCTCAGGCACAGACACAGGCTAGGCAGGATGAGTTCCAGCGCCAGTTTCTAGCTTATCAGCTGCAGCAGGCAGAGATTCAGAAGACTCAGACACTGCTACTCGAGCGTCTTCTGCCCTCTAGCTCCGGGCAGACTTCCACGCCACAGTTCCAGTTGCCCGGAGTCTCACAGCAGCAACAGTACACTTCACCTCCTCAGCAGCCTCCAGTGGTTGTGGTGCTGACTCCAGCATTACCGTCCAGAGGACAGCAGAGTCAGGCACCAGCCACTCCTCCGTTCTAGCCAGTAGCCTCTCCTGAGTACCAGACTCCGAGGACCCAGGTGTCCTCTTGGATAGCTTCACCCGGAGAGTTTCAGACAGGCTTCACTCCTACCTGGGGAACTACCTTAGCAGAGGCCTCGAGAGATCTGTCAGCTTCCTATCTAGAGATCACGGGAGAAGACTCCCCAGAAGCAGCTCAGCCAGTCACACCAGCTCTAGAGACTGCAGTCGATCCTCCGGCGACAGGCACTCACATGTCTTCAGTTGCCTCGTCCGAGATCGCTACTGAGCAGTCAGCACAGACAGTCACTACTCCTCCAGCTGCAATTCAGACGGATGCCATATCCCTAGCAGAGACAGTTACAGTGGCAGTGTCTTCTCCAGTTCAGACTCAGCCTGCAGAGGTTGCAGCAGCAGTGTCCCTAGTGGCACTTGCAGTGACACCGTCCCCCTCGCCTCGAGTATTCACTCGTCGGGTTCCCAGGCCCGCTACCACTGAGGCAGGACCGTCAGAGGCACCAGCTGAGCCTCAGGGGGAGTCAGTTGAGACCGCAACTCCAGAGGTGCCAGTGACAGCTCCAGAGGCCACCCCAGCTGCACCTACACCGGCAGAGGCCGAGGCAGATGATGAGTCAGACGAGTCAGACCTTCAGGACTTCATCATGCTGGATCGCAGAGCTGCAGCTCCTCCACCTTCTTCTCCAGCCCCAGACACTTAGTTTTTGGTGCTAGACGCCAAAGGGGGAGAGAGGGTCGAGTATAGAGATAGGGGAGAGATTTGGTTCTTTGTATGCTTTTTTTCTCCGTACTCTTTTATCATGTCTTACTTTCATGCATTTGTTTATATGTGTGATATGGTGAATGCTTTGGTTGACGTTTATTGGTTGCATGTGACAAACTCTTTGATTATCACTAATATATCTTGTGAGTTGTCCCATGTTTCTTGATATATCTCTATGGTTAACGTTATTTGAGCTTCCACGCTATACTCCGATACATCCTTTGAAAATATTCTGAGGTACTTGTTTTACATTCATATCTATAAGTACCATGCTTTGTGATTTAGTTTGGGTGAGCAAGTATGCTTCATTACAATTTCACTAACCCTTGCTCAACCATTCCAAGTCACCTTTTAATCTAAACCAAAACTCTTATCCCTACTCGAGGCTCTATTGTCGTCAATCACCAAAAAGGGGGAGATTGAAGAATCATGGCCCTAGTTGGTTTCAGCGATTAACGACAATTAGAGATTATTATGGCTAACGTGTGTTTTGCAGAGGCTATGCGTAGCTTAGCCATAGTGATCGATAAGAATGAGCTCTAATGGTCATCACTTAGCCCCCAAGATGGATATCGTTTCGGTTCTCTAAAAGACATGTTGAAGACCCTAGAATGATAGGCTAAGTGCCATAAGGAGATGAAGGGCACTTAGAATTAGATAGGGCTTCTCTTTTTACCTTTGACCGTACTATTAAGAGGGGTTGAGATTAATAGCTTGACTTAGGAAAGCTTCATGACTTAGGTGTGGTGCACACTTGACTTCCTTAGCTCTAAGCAAGCCTATGGTGACCGTAAGATAGCCTAGAACAACTTTCATATTCATCGCGACGAAAAACGAAGTTGTCAAAATCGTTTTCTGGGCGTCGGACGCTCCTGGCAGGGGCGCCGGACGCTGTCCGTCGCGTCGGACAAATGCGCCGGACGCTGGGTGGTTGAGTCCACAGCGTCCGTCGACCTTCAAGAGGGGATGTTTTCTGGCTAAGTTTCTCAGGGTGCGTCGGACGCTGTCCGTCGGCCAGGCGTCGGACGCTGGTAAGAGCGTCCGTCGACCTTCCAGAGAGGGTGTTTTTCAACCCTAGCCAGAGCGTAGCGTCGGACGCTGGGGATGAGCGTCCGTCGCCCAGTGACGTAGCGTCCGTCGTTGGGAACAGTTTGTCAAAACTAGCCGTTGGGCAGGGCGTCGGACCGTCCGTCGCCTAGGCGCCGGAGCGTCCGTCGCCTAGGCGCCGGAGCGTCCGTCGCCCAAACTATGAACAGAAACTAGCCGTTGGGCATGCGACGGACCGTCCGTCGCCTAGTCGACAGAGCGTCCGTCGCCAACTTAAAATGCCAGCCCGAGGCAGTTTTCAGAGGGTCTATTAATAGCCCCTCCCTCTTCTCTCCCACCTGGTCTTTGCTCATTTGAGTTGCTGAGTTTGTTGAGAAGGTTGGGAAGAGAGCAAGAGCTCTAGAGAGAGAGAGAGTGATTCACGAATCCATCCATCCTCTCTCTAGTTCATCCAAGAGTTCAAGTGTGCATCCTCTAGTTGTGAAGCTTGAGTGAGTCAAGCGAAGATCGAGGCTTGTTACTCTTGGTGATCGACATCACCTAGACGGTCTGGTGGTGCTCGGAGGAAGGTGATCGCCGGAGGATTGTCGGCGGTCCTTCTCCATCGACGTTTGTGATCGGTTGTGGGCGATTCACCGAGCCGGAGTGGCGAAGAATCAGCCCGTAGAGAGCACTCATCCCTTGCGCGGGATTGAGGGGGAGCTATACCTTGCGAGGTGCTCCAACGAGGACTAGGGGGAAGTGTCGACTCCTCGATACCTCGGCAAAACATCTCCGTGTCAAGCATCTCTTTCCCTAGCTTTTTATTACCGCATTACTTTCCGCACTTGTCTTTCAATTCATACTAGAATTGTGTAGGAAATTTTTGCTTTCCATTGACTTGTTTTTGCTTTCTAGCTAGGACACACAAGCGGTAGGCACTAGGGGGTTAATTGGCTCTTTATAGGCTTAATTCTAGTTTAGAAATTAAAAAAAGTCCAATTCACTCCCCCTCTTGGACATCTTGATCCTTTCAGTGATGGAACATAAGCCAAGGTAAAAGATAACTTAGAGATAATAACTAGATAGTATAGCTAGGTGGGAGGACAACGAAAGAGTACAAGAATTCCTATGTAATTCACTCTACTTCAATATTCTTAGCCAATTAATTAGTCTAAACACTATAGTTTCTCTCCTCAATACATGTATGTTAGGCGAGGGGATAGATCAGGAGGAGGACAAAACTCCTACCGGACCGCGCCCTCTGTTTACGGGGGCCTTACCTTTTAAGAACTTGCCTAAGAACACGTGGTGGAATACAAAGACTAGACAAGACTGTCACTCTCTCACTAGCTACCACAAACAATCCGTGCAACAAGCGGTAACCAAGGATAAGTGATGTATAAGCACCACGTTTACACACAATTTACTACTTTGACTATGATCTATAATCAAAGTACCCTATGACAGGCAATGATCGCATACGGGAAAGGCCACAAGGATCATAGACTATTGATGTAAAGGCTATTAAAGAGCTATAGGATATAACAAGACTATAACAAGTATAGTAATGCTCAAAGTAAAGACTAAGTAGAGGAAAAGTAATATATTGAATAAGATAAAGTCTTACAAAGAAGGAAAGATACAAGAGCTATACCAGACTTTTCAGAAGACGACTCCGAAAACCCCGAGCGCAGCTCGATTCAACTCTAACTCCCACTCTAGACTAACTACTAGAAGAATCTAAGGAATAGAGCTTGTAGGCTTCTTCACCATGTATGAAGAGAGGGGTATGAGCCTCTATTTACAGTGGGAGGTGGAGTAGGGGCTACTCCATCGCCACGTCATTGATCTAGGAGGCTTCAATTCTCCACCCTTGGATCCAACCGCCTCTAAACCGACTTAGAGTGAATGGTCTTGATCTTCAACATGTGCTAAATGAGTGTAGAGGTTACCAGGAGCTGCACCGACCTAGGAGGAGGTCGACCGACGCCCCCTATGGCCTGTGGTCCCTACCTTCATCTTCTAGAACCAGCCCCACTGGTCAGGGACCAAGTGAGGAGTTGGTGGGCCATGTGGGAGGTCGGCTGACCCCCCCCTTGGGGTCTCTGGCCCACCTCGGCCTTCTAGATGCTGACCCCAATTGTCATGTGACTAGTTGGGTTTTCTGGAGTTGTTTGTCACGTTGATCTTGTTGATGTGGGTCCATGGATCCTTGTGAGTTGCATGTGAGCCGTTGGGAGAAAACACAGAGTGATCCGAGGGTTGATAATCTCTTAGGAGTGCTTCTTCTGGATCATGGCCAGGGGGAGAGCTGGTGGGCCCTATAGGAGATCAGTCGACCCCCCTATGTGGGTCCCACTGTCTCTCCTTTGTTCCATTTCTTTAATCCTGCAATCAAATACTCATGGGCATGTGGAACTTGTTATTTTATAAAATATGCTCATGATGTTATTGTTTTGTCCTTGATCCTGAGGTTGTTGACAAGATTTTAGTTATGTAAAAGTGTACCATTCTTGGTGCCAACAGATAGCATGATGCAACCTGCAAAAACATTAATTTAAACGATAAAAGTGCTCATAAGAATCTCAATAAAGGCACAACAAATTGGGGTTATGTAGACAATTCTGTCTACAAACTAATTTTACTGTTATATGCTTTTGGACTGAAGATTCTAGAACAAAGGCTACCTCAAACATCATTAGTAAGATGAAACACTAATTCATGTAATGGCAGTACGCAAAACTTAGGGTCTGTTTGGATGCACCAATAAAATTTAGCTAGCTAAGTTTAGCTGCTAGCCATTCAAACAACTTAGCTAAAACTCCAACTATAATATAGCTGAGTTTAGCGACTTCAATACAGCTAAAAGTAGCTAAAATTTAGCTGAGTCTTTTAGGTGAGGCATCAAAACACCCTACCTAAAGTTTAGCTTGGAGATATTTAAGCTGGCTAAAGTTTATTTGAGAGATATTTTAGCTAGCTCAACATTAACTAGGTGCATCCAAATAGGCCCTTAGTTTAAGGCAAGCTATGAGATAATGAGTAGACAAAAAAATCTAATATCCTTGCTCGAGGGGGAACAAAACATAAGAATCATATCACAAATCCAAAGCAACCTGTAGCAGTGAAGCAAGGAGAAGGATTCATAACACTAGTACATAATTCATTATTGGAGGCAGCCGTTTTTGCTTAATGGAGGCGGGCAAACACGACCGACTCCAATGGAAGGCCTTGTTTAATGGGCGATTAACCGAGGCGGTCACTGTGCCCTCCTCCATTAATAGAATAAAAAAATAAAAAAGGCGTGTATAAGCCCGGAGAGCCCATCCACGGGCCCGCCAAGCCCATCTGCATGTCGCCGCCGCCGTAGCTCGCCGCGCCGGATCCCGCTGCCGGAGCCCTCTGCTCGCGCCGCCGCCGTAGCTCGATGTAGCTCTCTGCTCGCGGGAGAGGAAGCGGGAGGGCGGATCCACTCGAGGGAACCGCATCCGCGCCCACGCCACCAGGGGAGGGGGACATCGCAGAGGCCTCCTCGCCCGCGCCGCCGTGCCCGCGGAGGAAGCCGAGGGGGCGCCCGTGTGGGGGAGGGGGTGTCGCGCCGCCGTGGATGAAGCCAAGGGAGAGGGGGCCACAAGTGAGAGACACCGGGGGACGCCTCTAGTTCCACCGGGAGGGGGCGGCCCGCGAGCGCTCGTAGGAGAGCCGCCGAGAGGGAGGGCACCTGGGAGGATCCGCCGGTGAGAGAGAGAGTCGTCGGTGAGAGAGGGAGGCGAGGGGAGGAGAGAGGCGTCGGGGGCCGGCGGAGTCGGGGTGGGGAGAGAGGCGGCTACGAGGGAGGAAGTGGGAACCCTAACTCCTGTTATATATATGAGCCCAGTAGAGCAATGTGTCTAGATTTTGAATGGGCTAGGAGTTGGGCCACTATTTACCGAGGCAGGCCTTTTATGGCGCCCGCCTCCATTAATCACTTAATGGAGGCGGGCGAATAAAGATGACCGCCTCGGTTAATAACTATTAACCGAGGCGGTCGTCCCTTAAATGCCCGCCTCCGTTAAGCATTAACGGAGGCAGGCGGCTTCAGCGACCGTCTGCCACGGATGGAGGCAATCGGGCCTTCATTATTGGAGGCGGGCGGGAGATGTGCCCGCCTCCAATCAAGAAATGGCAGTGTCTCCTAAAAGACATTTTGTACTAGTGTAAGGAACTTTATCTGATAACATAGAAATATAGGTTCCGTGCCTTGCATTGTAATATAAATGTATAAACTTCATGACAGTTTCTCATTTTTAGTACAATGCTTTATGGCTGGTAGACTCGTGCAGTGACTCATTCAGAGAACTGCAAATGAATGCAAAAGTTCAGAGAGCAAATGAATGCAGTTCACAACTATCCTAGTAATTTATTAACATTCGAAATTA